>JALDNG010000041.1:2510000-2972500 GCA_024349245.1 Neodontobutis hainanensis
CATAAGCAACTCTACACATCACAGCAAAACATTTTGTCTGTATTAAATCTTATTTAACACTGAAAAATAAATTTGTTGACTTAATTATTTGTTCTTATTCAGAAATATACATAGTAATGTGTGAATTTACTTTCAATATAGACATATGTAAATGACTGTATTAAATTAAAATTCTGTCTGCCCTGAGGTGAACTTTGAGGGATAACTTCACAGTTTGTTTTACTTTCACTTTTAGAGATTAAATAAACCACATAGATTAAAATGCTTCTTACATGAGCTCTCTCTGAGCTTAACTCTTATTTACTCTGTTTTTTCAAACACAAGTTACAATGTGTGTCGGGGTGGGGGGTTAAAAAGAGATTTGTATTCTTAGAGGGACTTTCCTGGATAAATAAAGGTTGAATATTGTTAAATTAAATGACTGATATGACTACAGTTTTGTGTCTGTATTACTTAAAAGTAAAGACTGAAAATAAAATCAAGATTATGGAAGGACTGTATTGGAATTTCTACCTCATTCGATAGTTCCCATAAGCTCTGTCTGACAGACATGTCTGAAGTGCTTTCATCTTGAGTGAAGTCGTGGCATGTTTATTACTTAATGTAATTTATTTTTGGACAACTTTGGTTATAAAAGACACATAAAAGAATAAATTATAGAAAGAGGTAAAGGCTTATTATTCAGCTGCAGTTCTTATAAGATAAATGAAAGTGGTCTAAAGCCATCCCTGACTGTGGAGACCCCAAATAGCCTTTCCACACTCTGACCTACAAAAACACAGTGTGCCTTTTGATAGACAGCCCACTTCACTCTTGCACATTGATGGTCAGTCACAAACAAAAAGAGGGATGAGATGAGTTTCTCAGGGGAGTGAGGATAATAAAATCAGGGTGTCTGAGTCCTCAGCGGTGGCCATATTTGATGCTCTAACAGAATGAAGGTCTTTGGCGTTCCAGATAGCTGTCTTTTAGCTAAAGCAGCAGATTTCTTTGAAGCCTGGCCACCTTGGCTAGAGAGCCATTACGCAGCGGCTTTTCTTTACATTAGCCATCCTACAGCATCACAAGTGCATTACAGCCGGCCGCCCCGGCAGCACCCAATTGTATTCCTTCTTTTTAAATATTACCCCAACAGAGCTTTTGATTTTATTTTCATTTTTTTTCTTATCATGCCGCCTATCCCTCTCTCCTCCTCCGATCGGATTAGGATCGATTGCTTAGTGGCAGAGCCGGCCCAGACATGGAGACCAGAACAACACTACAGCATGATTGTGCTCCTAAGGCCCCGCCTTAGAGACTATTCAGGCGACTAAATAGAATGATTTGCCCTTAGATGTCAAATTTCCTCTGAGACAAGGATGTCAATACCAATTAGATTGTCTGCAGTTGCCTTAGTTACGCCAGCCTGCCCCACACTGCCACCAGCCCAGTCTTCTCCCCTCTGAAGATACACTGAACCCTTTTGAACATCTCACTCGCATCTCTCTTTTTTGTCACAGAGCGGTGGTCTCGGCACCAAGCCTTTAGCCTCAAATCAGTTTTATGACTGGCGCTGTGCAGACATTAGGCTAACTCCATTAGCCTCTCTAAAAGGGACAGCCTGAGGGGATACAAAGAGGCCAAAATGAGATGGAGGCGCTGTGTGGGTTGTGTGTGTGCATGTGGCCAGAGGTGAAGGGGCAACATTGTCTTACAGACTCTTTTGGCATCTACTTAAAGGTCACTGTCTGTTGTTTGGGCGAGGCAAAAGCCTACTGGAGCAAGAACAAAAACAAGAAAGAGAAGTGGGCATAAAATGGATTAATGAACAAATGTAATTAGGAGTAAAAGGAGGATAGAGAGAGTGGGAGAGGGGACTCTGTCTCCACTTTAGATCGTGGGTCCTGCAGCCGCTTAAGTGCTAACATGACAAACAGATGTGGTTATGGCAAGCTTTCTCTCTTTATCTTGACCTCTTAAAAAAACGGATGCATGTATATGTTCATGACAGGGCATAAAAAGCAGATATGGGTAAAGGTCTGTTGGAAGAGTGTTTCCTGATATACAAGACTTAAATCAACTTCAAACCAAAAAATGAATTTATAAAGACAAGATATAGATATAGCTATGAATATGATATATACACTTGTATTTGCTTCTGTCCAGATCCCATTTATAATGCTGCATAATATGAAACCTTACACTTTCATTTCCAGGTTTCAATTTGCATTTACAGACACTATTAACTACTGAAAACGAGTAAATCAATACTTTCCCAGAAAGAGTTCTAATCGACACAAAATGACATATCTGTCCGTTTAAATGTGACTCACTAGATAGGGGTTACCACATGAACAGGTCTGTTTTTGAAATATTTTGTAATATTTAAAAGATTAAGTGCCATTTTGTGGTTTGAGGCAATATACTTCAATGTGAACCCCAGACTTAAAACTGTTTGACTCAAAGACAGAATGACTTCATTGGTAATGTAAGCTTTTCTTGGTGTTATGTGCATTCCTCTCTTAAGTTGAATTCCAAAGACACACACTGACAGCAGTTTTAAAAATCTCCATCTCTCACTAGCGTCTTGTCCTTTCTCCTGCACATTCACTACACAGTACATTCAGAGGGGCATGAAAACAGAACTTTTATTTTCAAGTTGGTTTAACCTTGCAGTGACACCTATATGCTTTGAAATGGTTTGGAAAGAATAGTTTCCGCATGGTGGAATCTGCAATTAGGCGGCACATCTGCAGCAACAGGAGCAACCCACTATCCCATCGACCTCTAAATGTGGCATTCTTCAAGCTGGTGTTGGTTTGCAGCCAACATAAACAGTCCCCACTGCAGAACTGTGAATAATTTTATGAGATTGATTTCAACTGGCCAATTAGATGGATTTCAACTGTGAATATTTCGAGTGTGATCAGGGCGGCTGAAATGAGACATGGAGACTTTCTGTTTAAAAATAAAAGAGAACAGGAGGAGCGGACGGCTGAGTAAAGCAAAGAGACAAAGAAGGATAAACAGTGGACGATGAAAGAAGGGGAGGAGACACAGTGACAACCATGAGACTGAAATTTACAACCACATCATCAATTAACCACTCCAATCACAATAGATCAAGCCATTAAAGGAGCATTTCCTTTAAACACGGTTGTGACTGACAACAGCTGCTCATTGTAGGCTCATATCAACGGCCGAAGGAACACTATAGAGCCCAAAGTTTACTGATTGTCAGGTCATTTGGCACATGGAGCAAGAATAAAACAAATGTCTGGCCTCTCAACATGCCTCTAGTTGAATGCAATCCTGGTATTTCAAGCTCAAAGACAAATGTCCTGTACTCTCAAGTTGGCATGTTTACTTAGCAGAGTTTTTTTTCCTTGTGCTGAATAGGCACTGAATGTGACCATTAACTATATTGCTGATGGAGAGACAAGGTAAGGAGAAACATCAATAAAGTAAGCTGGAGTTACAGCACAACCTGTATTGTGATAGGCAGGCTCTGAATGACATCATCACAGTTCCTACAATGTACCATGAATATGCATTACATGATAGGTGTCACAAACTTTACTTAAACAGTAAAGAGCAGCTGTATCTATGCGAGTACAACCCAATCATCTAAACTGATACATATAAACACACAGGCTCAATAAGAAACATGTGAAAGAAAAGAACCTCAGAGCATAGTCCATAAAATCCTATTTTCAGCACCTCTAAAATTAGCCCTAAAGTCCCCCCAGAGGGGCCATTAGACGACAAATCCCTGCCATTGACCAGGTTCTGCCCTCTGCTTGCTCGTGACTGACATCTCCAAAGTCTTTGAAGGGCCTCGCCACAACAAGACTAGCACTACTTCTGCTGTAGAGAAAGGCACAATGTTAGCTCCTCCGATTCAGACACCAGGGGAGGAGTGGAGAAAGTTCAAGGAAGAAAAGGGGGCTGAGAACTTTGAAAATGAGCCAGGTGTTTTTGAATCCTGTATGAACATGTGAAGACATGCATATGCTGTGGGCCTGCATTAATGAAGGTTGCGATCCATTTGAGGAGAAGCTGATAGGCAAGGTGATGCCAGGTCAAAGGTTGTGGCACATACACACTGTCACCCGGTCACATGTGTAAGCAATAAGTTAAGCACACCGAACACAAAACCTGTGCAGTTCTTTTTTTACTCTGTGAATAGCCCACGGAAAATGAAGTGAAACGTTTTTTTTTATATATATTTTTAATATATTTTATACTTTTTTGGACATTTTAACATTGTGAGGGATTTTACTTAAAACCATTTAATTGCCTTGTCAGCTGTTACTGTGTATTGCTTACTTCTTCTTTTTTTATTAAATTTTATTTTATTTTTCATATATTTAAGTTAAAGAGTTGAAACATTAGGACTATTAATACTTAATCATTTCTTGATTTAAGGATGTGAATTTAATGAAAATAATCAATTGAAGCATTACTGTTTTAAGTTGTTCAAAGTCTATTTTTAAAACTGATCCGGCAAGTTTCCCATTACTGCCTCTGGGGATTACAATTGTGCTCTAATACTTCTACATTTTAGTCAGACTTCTAAGTTAATATTTAACTTACCTGGGTCTTCTGAAAAGCTGCACATAAAACCATAATGGCAGGTTTAAGAACTTTACTTATGCAAATGTAAAATTGATTATGCTATTTGCCGGAAGATAGTGTATTTTGGCACTCAAAAAAATAATTTTCAAACTGTAGAAAACTGGCTTTCCTCCAGTGCAGAATAAAATAACTGACAACTCTCTTTTTTCATTTTGATGTATGGATGCTTTTAGCAACCAGAAAAAAACACATTTTTATTGTTTGTGAAACCAAACCCTTTTACCTCAGTTGGTGGAGTGATTTTCAGCTCAAAAGGGGATTGGACAGCAGTGCTGGTCAAGCCCAGCTTTAAAGGGGTTTTGGCTTCTTTTGTATTTTACAGTATGGCAGTTGATTTCATCAAACACACTATAGTAATAATTAAGGATCAGTGCACAGAAGTCACGGCATGTGAGTCATCGCTGCGTCAATGCTTGGCTTTGAAATATATGTCAAACAGTATTTTGAGCTGAGAAGGAAGTTATGTCAATAGTGAAGACAGAACTGTTCAAAATTGTTTCAAAAATAGGGTAGAAAAAGGCAATAGAGAGGGGGCGCGAGAGACTGGAGAGTGGAAACATAAAGACTGCGTGGAATGCTCTTTTGTGAACTATATATGAACCCCTAAACCCCAATCTCCACCTGACAAAATCTGTTCTCTGGCCTGATGTACAACCACAGAGTGTATGCAGACAGCACACAGGAATGTCATGGTAAGATCATAGCTACCCTCAATGTGCTTTTTAAAATAAATACTTACGTCCCGAGTGAGGCTGAGGAAATATTATACAGTTTAGCATTGTCATCTGCTTTTTATGTTTATTTTTTAGAACTACTGGCAGCCATGTTGGCTTTATTTGTCAAAGGGGAAGTGGTGACAATTTGGGAGTGTGTGTTTATTTTGGAAAAGAGCAAATGAAGAAATAATCCTTCAAGCTCAGAGATGTGAAAATATTCTGGTTTGATAATGCTCAACCTGATGACGCTAACACATAGCTAAGAATTCTTGGCACCTGTAAGGTTTAGTAACAGTCTAACAAGCCCTACGCCTCCGTGGCCTATTGTTGACTTTATGGTCTCTGCTCAGCTGTCATCGTTGACACCCATAAAGATTAAACTGAACTGGAGTAATGATGACCACAGTGGCATGGTTAAAATGGTGTTTAAGCAGCCTTAATGTCCTGTTTGTTTTCCTATGTGTGGTCCCAGAGGTGCTCTCAACCCAATGAGAGCGTGTTGAGTGCTAGGATTGTCATGTTTTTGTCTGACAGGGTTTGGCTAAAGCTGGGGAGGAATCTCTCTCTGTCTGTTGGTGGTAGTTTCATTGAACCACTCACTTTCTCTATTCATTTTTATTTTCCCTTTTTTTATCTCGGCTTGTTTCCTCCTTTTTCTTTCTCTCCTCCCACAGGGGCTGTATGCATTCCTGCCAGGAGGGGCGGAGGTGTCTGTGATCCGGGCCTCGATAAGAACCAGGCCTCAGCTCCGAATAGACACGCAGCCCGTCCCCCACCCCCTCCCTGGGAAAATGGGTGCACCCTCCTCCCTGGCAGGGCACTGGTTCCCCTTTGAGTGTGCTGCCAGCCGTGGCAGCAGAGACTTAACATGATTTGTTTGTCTGCTGCTGCGTGTTTGCACCAAGCCCCAAGCGCCAACCCCTATTACTCCTGTGTCGGGATCCAAAGTTTAGGTATGGCTCTGGACTGAGAGTCCTGGAAGCAGAGAGTAGAGGTTAAAGGGGTGTTAAGGAGGCTGGGGAGGTGGCTGATACAACAAGAGATTTGGGTTGAAATTAGTTTTGATCCACAGCCTGGAATCCTGAAAGTACTGTTGTATTGTCGTGAAAGTACGTGGGCTTGGCATAGACTACGAGCTAATTCAAAAACACAAGCAGGCATAACACGATAATGACTCAGTTCCCGTTTGTAAAGTCGGACAACTTGCTTGTACTGAAATGTTCAGTGTTTTGTAATTGGCCAGACTCCTGGTGCAGTGGCAGACAGCAGGCACAGCACCCGCTGCCCAGTCAGCCCATTGATCTTTCATCAGACCATATACTTAAAGCTGAAGGCAGGAGGGAGAGACCGGAGAGGCAGCCACTCTTTTATGGCAGCCCGCTGGAGCCTGCCTCAAATTGTTCTCTGTTTCCTCAGATTGTTTTTCATTTAGTGCTCTATAAAGGTGAGGCGGAGTGGCTCATACATTTAAGGACCAATAACAACCTTGACTCATGTTTGCGTTCACAATGGTATAGCAGGGCTTGCTTAAAGCAAATATTTTATGCAAGTATCTGTTGGGAGTTTATTTTTGTTGCTGTAAAAAAAATAACATAGCAAAGCAAGAGGTTCAAAAACATATATATAATACATAAAATGTAAAAACAAACTCAGGTTGTGATTGGAAGAAATGCAATTTTTCTCGTAAGGGGCTAAGATTACCTTCATCATTTTTGCACAAGAGACCATGGTAATAAGTTAAAACATCCACATGACATCCAATCAGAGGGTCTAATCATTTTGTGGGTGTGGTCCTGTGTATTCCCAGCTGTGTTGCATTGATTGATCTGAGCGCACTGAGCTGCAGCAGTAGTGCGGACCCTGAACTTGTTCATCTAACTGATATGTGATATTAGGACTCTTCTGAGCAGCAGCTCCAAGGGGATCTGGGCTGAGAGAGGAGGGGAGAAAACAGACTTCAGATCAGCGGCTCAATTTTCACTGGACGCTGAATATTTTATGTGGGGAGTGTTGCAAGAGTCACACATGGGCTAATCCCGTGACCAACAACCTTGTTCAGTAATAGATGCTTACAAACAAACACAGTCTGTAAAATTATACTCATAGGTCTAAGATAGAGTCTACAGTTTTAGACCACTGTAAATTGCTTCTTTTTATTTTGTCCCTTGGCATTTCCACAGACAAATGCGTCTCATAATACAAACATTGTGCGGGAAAATTCAGTGCAGCCACTGATTGTTGTGCATGACAAGTGTGTTTCTGTAAAGAGATGTTGCACAGACACACAGACTTCACCCAAAGGGCTAGGTATGAGGAATAATGTCTGGATCATGTTTCTCGTCCCAGTGAACATGTGGTTGATGCGAGGCAGTGATACTGACTCAGACCTGGCCGCAGCACCGGACACAAAGGACAATGTGCTCCCAAAAGCCTTTCCCTAACACGTCAATTAGATATTTCATCATCTGTGACATGTATTTCATCCGATAATTTGCACTAAATTACAACCAGATAATGAAGTTTCACACCATAACTGTCAGCAATAACCACGCACACAGACACACACCTGACCCTAAACCTTTACACAGAGAAAGGATGTTATTTCACAAAGCATCAGAAAGACGTGGGTGAAACCGGAGCCTGTCAGGTCCTGTATTTGTTTATTAAGTATTCTCTCGAACTGGCTTACTCCCAAGATGGCTGTAACTGAAAGATTTCATGTAGGCATTAGGGCTGGCTATCAGTGGTGAATTATTTATTGTAAAAAATCTTCCCTGTCTTGATGGATGACAGAATATGTAGGGCTGCTCACTGGCTGTTATGTTGTAGAGGAATGACGACAACACTGTTAGGCACACTGACACATCTATTTCTGGAAACAATACATTATGAAAGGAGAAAAAACATGACCATGAAAAAATACTTTGAAGTATCTGAATTATTTCATGTTTGAAAATACAGAGAAATTAAGTTTAAAACATTTGTCTGACTGCATTTTGGCTTATTAAAGAAAATTATTTAAGTATTAAATTGCTGCATTTGCTGACTCTAAAAGCAGCGTTTTACTGCCCTATTCCTCATCTTTTAAAAGCTAAGGTAGCCTGTCTGTGCCTCTGTAATGCCTGAATGATGGACATCGTGTTAAGGTTAAATTTGAACTCATAATAACTTAGGCAAATATATATATATATATATATATATATATATATATATATATATATATATATATATATATATATATATATATATATATATATATATATATCCCTTATAAAAATGGTCATAAGGAATACCACAGGGAGTTGGCATGGGTATCTGAATGACTGCTGATATGAAATTTGAAGATTAAAGCAAAAAAAATAGTCATACTTAAACTCACACTGGCAGACTTGAATCCCAAATCATTTGTTTGAATCATCAGAATAATTGCATTTGCTAATGTCCTCAGACCACTTTATTATGTTAGTTTTGTCATCTGCAGCAGTGAAGGGAACAGAGACAGAGAGAGAGGCCTGGCTTTTGTCATTCAATGGCCGAACCATTTTGGAAATCAGCACTCGAGATTTTCTACTGCTGCCCTAGCCTGTATTCACTTATTGCTGCTTTAGATGGAAGGCTTCCTCTTAGGATTTCAAAGCTGCACATATGCCGCCACCACCAAAGTAACATCTGCATGCGGCAGAGAAGACAGAGCGCTAGTATGTTTAAAGTTTACAATCTAAAACTAAATAAATGTTTTTGAATATTTCCCCAAACCAAACACTGAAAACTACTAGGATAATTTATAGCTGACTATGTCTGTGTATTGGTGTTTAAGCTAAAAGCTCCACCATTACCAGAGGGGACTAATAATTGTGATCTATGCCTGCTAACGCTGCAAATAATCAATCATGTTCAAGTTATTTACTGTGGTCAAACACAGGGATTTGCGTAGGATTTACTAACAGTTCAAACATGAACCTTTGTCTCAGATGTTCTGCACAGGTCGTCTTAAATAATCTGTAGGTACATCATGTAAAATAAACTTTTTGGAGTTATATATCACAGGTGGTGTATGGGGACATTAAATAACCTTAGACCAATTTTAAAAATACCTTTAGCTCTGCAACCCATGACTTTTAAAAGCATTTCATTCCCACCAAAAAAGATACATCTTGGAGTAGGCTGCGGATAATCTATCATTGAATGAAGGATAAGAGGAAGATGAAGTATGAAGAAAGAAGTGGCAGACTAAATACCATTCTGAGTTTGAGGGACACAAACACCAGCTGACTTGTGTGTGTATTTTCCTGTAAGCGGTGTATTATATACTGTAATTATAACATTATTACACACATTGGTCTGTGTAATAGACAATAAATGTTCTGTAGAGTATTGTGTGAAAAACAATACAAAAAACAGCCCTAAACCTGTTTGTGGCTGCTTTCTGAACTGTCATCAGACAAACTGACTCCACTGAAGACATGAGGTAGATTTAGTGAGAGGCAGGCAGGAGGTGGCATTGGAATATCAAAGGTCAATCAAAAATAAACTAATATTATTTTTATGTGATTGAATGAGGTTCAGTTGTATTAGTGATGCCCCCCAAAAATGGAGGATATCAAGTGAATTTACAGGCATTTAAGAAGCTGAAGCGACTCTACAGTGATTGATTGGATAACCTACAGGTGCTTAACGCTTCTTATATTTACTGTGAAAGATGACGGATAGGAAAAGGTTGAACTCCGGTCAAAAGAAAGGTGGCTGTGTTGCAGTGCTTTTAGGGAATCATATTTTAAGATGTATATAGCCTTTGTTTACAAGTATAACGTCGTTTACACATAGGCTTGAGAGTGAGTTCATTTTACAGTACGATATCAGAGCACCAAATCTCGGGAGATCCGGCTTGTTGGAAACAACTGGAGTTCGTCATGGTCCATATGCGCCTTAGCCTTTTCACAGAATGCGCCATGACATCAAACGCTTGAGAGTCTTTACACGAGCGGGAAGTGTCCAGAAGTGAGTCGAAATGGGTTAGGAATGACCACACAGAGCCGGCTGCTGCTGCGTCTTGCCTTCAGCGATGGGTTTGTGCGCCAGGCGCCGAGCAGAATAATCTGTTTACAGTGAGCGCGTTGATGGTCATTTTTTATGATGTTGTTTAATCCACAGAGAAGGGGGCTGTCTAGCAGAGCCCCAGACAAGCTGGCTCCAGTGGCCATCTCTGTAACCCATAGGCCTCTATCTATGTTCAGGGACAGGTGTAAATCTCTCCTGCGATCTTTACTCTGCACTCTGCCTACACTCACCTGGAGGTAAATAAATGCTTTATGGCTCTGCAAGCGGCGCGCTGGTCCTGCAGGTTTGCACAGAGCCAACAGTCCAGGGAAGTCATTTTCATGCAGTGAGATAAAGATAAAAACAACCTGCGGTGAGTTTGTAATAAATGTTTGTGCCTCTTCAGCTGTGATATTTAAATAATAAAATGTTGTTAATTATAGAAATGCTGTTTCTGTTCCTTTTATATAAAAATAAAAAATATATATATTTAAAAATCTTTTAAAAATAAAATAACATTTTAAAAAAGTTTGAAGAATTAAACAAAAAGGCTAATGGTGCCTTTTCAATCTTTTATTCAGTGCAGCCTATAAGCTTAAATATAAGAGGCCCGTATTAAATAGATAACTGAACATAAGGCATTCCAATGACAATAGTTTTTTATTCAGATTTTAATCATAGCAGCAGGACCAGTGGCAAATTGTCACGGGGTCCCAACGTCACGCACACTTTCGATGTGTGCGTATTTGCAGCGGGAGAGAGAGAGGGGCTTTAGGGCCGAGTTGTCCAAAGTAGGTCTGTGCCACTCTTGATTAGGGCTCGCTCCCCATAGATGGTTGCAGACATGAGACAATGAGGTCCTGTGATAACGGGTCTCCTTTAAGTTTTTTTTTTTTTCCCATGAATCGAGACTGTCGCCAGTCCACAAAACGACACTGTGCATCGGCACCACACTACTCACTTCTCATTTGTCCAGCACAAAAGCTGATCCACCCCAAATCTGCGCTAACAAACCAGGCTCCGGAGGAAATCATATAATGTTCAGTCGTATTCATTCTTCCATAATTAACTGGAATCCCACCTTCTTTCTAAATAAAGTGACCAATTAAAGGCCAATGTATGCCAAAGGTCTCCGGGGCCACACTTGGTCGCCAGAAACATTTGTGAAGGTCTGTGGCTTCACTATAGGCAATGGATCTTATTAGGTGCGTAACCTCAGCGAGGACAGGTTACAGGCTTTTCACTGCCCTCAGTTGGAAAACTAAGATGTTTCCTAATCGGATTTTAATTGGTTGGTTGGGTCATCGGTGTTAGTGTTCTCTATTGGACAAATCTGGTGCTTGTGTTGCAGCTAAGACCAAACATATCAGCGGAAATAGGCTCAGCGATAGTGACGCACAGATAAATGCGACATCTATTTCTAACATCTGACACGTTTTATTCAAAGCGTTTTTTAAGCAACAGGTGTCACGTTTTTATTTTTATTTTTTTCTGTAATCAATAATGTATTTTGTTTCTTACAAATATGCAATTAAAGGCAAGAAATCTGATACTGGAAAGAGAAAACTGTAGGTGCTTTGCCATTTTTCGGCCTCTTCGGGTTCCGTCTGGGGCAACTCTTTCCAACAGCAACCAGGTTCAGCCCTCGTTCAAACACTCCCCCCTCATTACAACGAAAACGTCTTTACGCAAAACATGTGTGGGAAGTTCAATAACTGAAAGCACATCTCCTGACCGCATCCTACTTCATTCCGATTCTTCATGTGGCTCTGGTGGATTGTCTAACTCAGTAAATACGACAACTCTCATATTTCAAATGGCAAGTGTCCGACGACTGGCAATTTGAACATGAAAAGCAACAAAGGCAAACAGCTAAAAGACAGGAGGGACCAAAATGGTGGAAAAAAAAACAAAGTGGCACGGGAAATGTCTATGTTAAGTCACATTTATGTCAAGAAGGAGTCAGAGGCGCAATACAAACAGTCACACGCTAAACTAACCTGTGCCATAGTGCTCAGAATAATAGGGCAATGATGTTCAAAAGACCACTTTTGCGAAGGGGCTGGTCTTATCCATTATGCATTAATAAAATATAAAAAATAATAAGTTCCTTTAAGCATCTGAAACTACTTTAGCACCCAATGTCTATTTTCAATTTATAAAATGTCCTAGATTATTTAAATGTGGTAATATGCTGAGTTAACTCAATGAATTAACTAGAATAGATAACTACAACTTTCAAAATAAACTTGTATTTTTTCAATTCTGTTGTGGTTTTCTCACATTTTCAGGAGTTTTTTCTCAGTATAATCCAAAGGAGGTCACCCAGAGGTATCCCGCATTCATCTTCGTGCGTGTAAAAGCTGTTGTAGGGGTCCGTCCATCCATGGCACCACCAAACATGTGGAACAGAATCAATTGACCGTACTCAACGTTGCCGCAGCTCGAGCTCGCCGTGTACACTTCAGATAGTTGTTCACGCTATACTCACAAATCCGTGAATTCAACCAGAAACCAGGGTCAAGTCTCAGCAGGAGCACGAGGGGGGAAAAAAAGAAGATAAAAGAAGCCCTCTTTAACAGACAGATATACAGACAGAAAAGCCTTAAATGTTCTGATTTAAGAGGCTCCATTAAGACGCATGGACGCCTGTTGGTTGAAATCTATGGGCGCGTAAAAAGGCAAACAAAACTACAAAAACCCAAAAGAATAATAAAAAAAAATCAATAAAGATGAATTTGTCTATTTAATATAACTCAAAAATAATAATTAACAGATAAACTGTACTTGGTAAATTGACTCGATGGTATAACAAAATGTTACACAAAGAGTCTGGACAACCTTTTTGGAAAAATATTTTGTGTCTTAAATATAAAACTTTTTATCATGTTTTAAAGCAACACCTTGCCACTTCAATTATTGCAACAGCTTCGGCTAGAGCAAAGACAACTCTGCAATAGGAATTCTGCATGGTGTTGTAGTCAAGGTGTTTGGAGTGACATCCACAGTGAAAGAGAGGATTATAGGCTCAGGCCTGCACACAGCACCTGTGGGGAGTGGCTGTAGAATCTTTTCCAAAATAACACAGAAAACTTATCCCAGCAGGTCTGCAACAAGGTTTAACAGAAAAAAATTCACAGAGCACCTCAGGCACTGATCCAAGAAGCCCTGGTTTACCTTAAGGGTGAACTGACACCTAAGTGAGTTTTTACAAGGTCGTTTGGAGATGGGCTATATCGCTGTTTATGTAACATAACTGCACTGCAAAATTCCTTAACTGCCTTTACAGAGCTGCCTCAGAGTCACCGTCCTGGCTCTGATGTGGTGAACGTGTGAGCAGGAGCATGATGCCTGAAACCTCATCATTTCCTGATGCATGTCTCCTGTGTGCTTAGCTTGGATTTACTTTAAAGATCTTCACTGCACTTGATCCATTTACCCCAATTGCCAGCTAAGTAACAAAATTTCTTATTGTGGGGGAGAAAGACATAAAAGACATGAATTCACATCCCATCAATGGAAATCAGTGCTGGTTTCCTTTACTGGGCCTTTCAGACTGCATGGCACTTGCTTTTCCGCCTATGGTTTTCCATTTCAAAGCCTTCTGTCTCTATGTAAATACCAAAACACAGTAATCCAATCTGACCCCACTGCAAATTTTCCAGAAACTATTGGGGGGTAGTGGGGTTGACATGAGCCACACACTTATCCCACTTAACCTCTAGAGGGAAGCCACCCTAACCCCTTACCCCAAGATTCCCTCAGTGCAGGAATGCACAGTGTTAGCCCCAGCTCTGGGGTTTGGGTTCCATGGAAAACCATTTAACTTTGTGAGACTGTAAAGTCAAAGCAGCACAAAGCCAATGTCAGTGACAAGGAAGCTAAAAGGACAGCAGACACAAGGCTTCTCCAAACTCACAGCCTTGTGTAGAACTAAATACTCACTGATTCAGACCCCCCAAAATACCCCTAAACATAAAGTTACACATGGAGTGTGCTAACTCGATAAAGGAAAGCAGGGTTTCTTTGCTTTCCTGTTTATGTTTAGCATGCAAAACTGGTTTCTGTAAAACTCTGAATAAAAAGAGAAATATCCTTATCTCTTATGTTGGTGAGTGATGGCATGTGAGTCAAGTGAAACACTTTTGACACATGGCCCACATCTGAAGAGGCTTCCCCGAGTGTCTTGGTCTTGGCTTGTTGCTGCAGAGAAAGCCTGATGCCTGTTTACAGGGGCTGACCAGACAAATCCCACACTCTGTTTTACGGGTGACGCTAATGCTTAGTTTGTTTCAATACACTTTCAAAAATGCACTGCATGTACTTCTGATAGGCAGCTGCTCACACTATTTTTCTAAAGCAACAGTTGATTATATGTATAGCTTATTTAAGGAGAATGAGACTGGTTTTAGAAAAATTATTAATAAAAAAATACATTAATATTCTTATACCTATTCCTATACATCATCACCTGTTGCTAACTTTGTCTCTCATTTGATAAATGTCTGAGGGACAATACAAGGCACTGGGTATATAATTACAATGGTTCTAAATATATAATATATACATCTCATCATTGTGTTTTGTTGCATTCTGTTTTATGGGGTTGTGACTCTCCATCACTGCTGACAGAAAACTTTAACCATACAAGCATACAACGTCATTAATAAGCACACCCTCTAATTAACTCAAATATGTTTTCATCAGTACCTAGAACCGTCTAGTGCAGACATTGATGGCGCAAGGGTTGTCTGGACGGGAATGTTTGAGAATAACAATTCATCGAGTGGTAAGGAGTTTATCATTCCTCAAGCCTATCAACTAAAACATGGAGAAAGTCTATTTACTAACCTACTACTTTTGGTGCCGTCCAGCCTCAATAGGTCAATCCTAACTGTAACTTAATCATTGAGGAAAACTGTCCGCTTTTAGAAAGTCATTACACTGTCAATTGGGCATCGTCCATCCTCCTTGTGTTGGGATATCCATAATTACGTTTGTACTCATTATAGTAGTTGAATATACTAATCTTGTGATGTTTCCTTTCCCTATCATGTCATGTTAAGGCTGATGACTTTCACCAGACAATTTGCTCCATTCAGTAGTGGTGCCACCAAGTCTGTCCGTGCTTATCATTAACAATCTGCAAATAAACAGGACAGCATACATTACATCACTTGCAGCTCCATGATCAATTCCAGGAATGTCTTTGAAGCACTGCTTAATGAACCTCAACAGTGTGGCTGTTGTGTGTAGTCAGGTTATGGAGGCATCATAACCCAGGACCCCACCCAGATTTTCTTTATAGATATCAAAGTTTTGTTTAATAAAAAATACTTCCTCCATAGATTTTGATTTTGTGATCTCTATTGTTGGATAATAGCATAGCGCTGACAAAGTTAGTTTTATCAATCAGTTGTGTCCACTCAGACCTTTTTACAACCTCTCAAAGTCCCTGAGAGCCCTAACCCTGTAAAAGTTTATATAGTGTATTGACCATTCTCTGACTTGCTTTAGTTAATGAAGCCAGCTTGGCCAAAGAGACTGAAGTGCTGCTGCCGTGTCAACACTGCTTCCTATTTGATGACACCTTCCACTAAATTGAAATGTGCTGCAAATGGGGGAGTGTGTTTAAAGAAGAATAAGCCAGTAATTGACACAGAGCTGACCCCTGTACAAGGCCACACAAAGACAAGTGGACAACACCACATTTATTTAGGGGCTAGATTTAGACACTGCTACTGTTTTATTTGTAACTGCAGCCTATCAACAGTTTTTTTAGCTCTTTTTCCAATCAATAAGACACTAAATTAGAAACATCCGTTGGGCTGTATTCAGTATATACATCTAGTCTAGCTATACCATCCACTTTACACAATAATAATGCTCTATTGAGGTAGGCTCCTTAAACAGCACATGCACCTAACCACAATGAAGAGTGCACTTTGACAACTAGTAAAAATATGATTGTATTTCTGAAAGCTAATTCAAGTAAAGGCCTAATGTTATGCTGTAAGATACTCTGAAAACAATATAAACCTTTAGGTATAACAAATAAAATCATGGGCAGGTATCAATAGAATCAAAGAAAAAGAAAATACAGAAAAATGAGACTAATATTTAATTTTATTTTTATTTTTTATTTTTTTGAAAACCAATTTAAATAAGGTAGGCTACTGGAGGGGACTTTTTCTTCTTTTTTCTTTGGAGATTCGAGAGCCACTATCTTGAGGTCTCCGGTCCTCAGAGACAGACAATTGACTCCGAATGGATGGTCAATGTTTGTCCTGTGCGGCCGCCTCTTGTTTACTCGTGAATTTGTGGCTAAATAACATTTGAAAGCGCACTGACGATTTTAACTCATTTCTGGTCTTTGCACTGAAGCATAATCCAGAAAGCAGTAGCTGTACTTATCGATTTTTTTTCATTAGCCAAAAATATTATGACAGGACTTTTACATTCAAGTGCAAACTATTTATTATTATTATTATTATTATTATTATTATTATTATTATTATTATTATTATTATTATTATTATTATTATTATTATTATTATTATTGTGTTATGTTAACACAATATAACTGAAAAGTTAAATTAATAGAAGAATCCACCACTAGAATGATAAAAAATCTCATTCTCTCCTGGCAAATCTTTAAAGAGTGAACACACTATAACCAGCGAGAACTCTATGTTAAATATTTTACGCACAGATTTGACCATTTTCACCATCTATAGTGACCACAGCAACATGCAACACAGCGACAGAAGCGCTCACATCTTACACAACCCACTGAGAGGATATTCAAACCGCTTTAATGTCACGTTACAAGAAATAATATATATATTTTTAAGATAATGAACAACAAATTAAAACACACTTCTGGACCAACGGAGTAATAACACACCACAACAGAAGCATCAGATAAAGTTCTCAGGAGCGCCTCATCCCGCTCATATTTCTGGGCAGGGATTTTGAAAGCGATGTAAAGAATGTGTTGACTTCTATCTATTTTATTCCATAATCAAATCTGTTGATTTCAATGTGTATTTACAAAGAAGCACGCGTTATAGGCCTTTAATGAAATGGAGTTATAATATTCAAATTTGTAAGGATTCAGCGTTTGCATGTGTTCGAGGCAGCGCCAGAGAACCGAGGACCTTCCCACCGGAGGGAGCCTCTTCTCCAGCTTGGCTCACTCTCTCCCTCGCTGGCTTTGACTGAGCGGCCGAGAGCGCAACTTCTCTAACGATGTTGACATATTCACACAACAGAGACTGAGGCGGGGTGGTGTTTCACGGCAAAGCCCTTTTGAGTTTCCAAACACCTTTTTATAAGTCTGAAGCCTGTCCCCTCCACCCGACCTGTTAAAACCACGCCTACACAGCCACACAATTGGTCCGAAAGCGTCAAAGAGCCAATCAAACGTAGCGCTGCTGCTCGTAACACGCAACACATCCATACAGTATGAAGCCCTATGGGCCACAGAGGCGCTAGGAAAATCACGGAGCTGGGACCTTACCACCTCTCTCTCTCTGGCCGTCAGCGGACTCCTTTCTCTGCACACGTCCTCTTCTGAAATGTGTGCGCGCTCTCAGCTCAGAGCAGGACTGCAGCGCGTGTGTGTGTGAGAGAGAAGGTGAGGGTACATGTCCGGAGCAAGTAAAGGCAGGGGATTATTCGGCGCTATCGAAATATTTCAACACGTCGCCGTCGCTGCAGGACTTGGGCCAATAAGAAGCAGAGCATTTTAGCTGGAATGCCGATATTGTAAACAGCAACAGAGGAGGAAGAATACGCTGCAGTCAATTAAGTGTCCAGTCCATGTTGGTTTAATTCGATTCATGTCCGCGAAGGAGCGAGAGCCACTGAATGGTGTCCAGCCTCCGACGAGAACCGCTCTCGCTTCGCCGAGATTAATGGACAACATTTTTGACAATCATTGTGAATACTTGTAAACTCAGCAAAGGACGCTGCAGATATAGACATCGCTGATTTGTTAAAAAATAACTGGATACGTATTTCTACAAAGCTCAAGGAGGAATTTCAAGACACTTCAGATTTATTTTTCTATATCTTTTTATTAATTTGCTCTTTTTCCGCAAGTCGAGAAACTGTCAAGTCTACACCGCCGTCTCCGTTTATTGCCTGCTCCTGGATGAACTTCCTGATGAGAGATCCAATCATACAGGGCTCAAATATGGCATATCATCCGTTTATACCTCACCGGGGTCCGGAATTTGCCATGAGTGCAATGCTGGGTCACCAGCCGCCCTTCTTCCCAGCGCTGGCGCTGCCTCACAGCGGCTCCCTGTCTCTGCCGGGCGCGCTAGGGAAGCCTATTATGGACCAGCTGATGGGCGCCGCTGAGACCGGCCTGCACTTCTCCTCTTTAGGACACCAGGCTGCCGCCGCGCACCTCCGGCCACTTAAGACTCTGGAGCCAGAGGAGGAGGTGGAGGACGACCCCAAGGTGCATCTGGAAGCCAAGGAGCTGTGGGAACTGTTCCACAAGAAGGGCACTGAGATGGTGATCACCAAATCCGGAAGGTGAATGAGTGTGTGTGTGTGTGTGTGTGTGTGTGTGTGTGAGTGTGTATTGTGAGTGGGTGTGTGTGTGTGTGTGTGTGTGTGTGTGTGTGTGTGTGTGTGTGTGTGTGTGTGTGTGTGTGTGAGTGAGTGTGTGTGACTGTGTGTGTGTGCAGGTTAAATGTGCACTCTGGTGAATGAAATGTATTTATAATGTACATAATATTCAGTCATTCTCTAATAGTGAAAAGAGGTTTCGCTACTTTCACTCTTTAGCTTTCCACTTTCTGAACCCCGTCTGCGTAATGCGTGCACTGTTTGTAAGTTTTTATTCCAGCTGTTAAATGAAACGTAAAACAGCCACATAAATATATATGTATATAATAAAACCGTAGTTCCATTTGACTCAGTCACTATACGTGTGCAAAATATAGCCAGAAATGTCATTTCCACTCGCGTTGTTCGAGAAAATAATCCCAGCCAAAAAATAATTATGCTACACATTTTGGAAACTTGACACCTGCCAAAATGCGAAAGAAAGACACAAAGTTTTCTAGATTTGTAGTAAAGCAGCACTAAGGTATATTTAGTAGTTTTATCAGTAAATTTGATCTTACACTTTAACAAGTTATTGCTTTTGTAATTTTCAACATATGTAGCCCACAGTAGGAGTTTGGATTGGGAGTAGATGGCTTCATTTTTCATCACAATTTTAAAATAGTTTTAATAAACCTAAAATACCTAAACCCTAATCCCTGCATTAGCTTCCTGATTGTGGGTTATGTATTTGTTAAATGAAAACTTGTGGTGTTCCTAAATAATTTTCGTCATCACACAGTGACTGTACAAAGATGGCAGCAGTGTTAGAAGGCCATGTGAGGCATCTCCGGAACTTTTGAGAGCAAACACGCTTCTGTTAACTTGTATTTAGATGTTTTAATAACCCAATAATGTAAACACAGTGAATACGGTTAGACCTGCCTGACAGTAAAGCTGATCGTGTTCGTTTGTCTCTGTCACAGACGGATGTTTCCTCCGTTCAAAGTTCGCTGCACCGGGCTGGACAAAAAAGCCAAATACATTTTGTTGATGGATATAGTAGCAGCCGACGACTGCAGGTACAAGTTCCATAACTCCCGCTGGATGGTGGCGGGCAAGGCCGACCCCGAAATGCCAAAAAGGATGTACATTCATCCAGACAGCCCGGCCACTGGAGAGCAGTGGATGTCCAAAGTGGTCAATTTTCACAAACTCAAGCTGACGAACAACATCTCTGACAAGCATGGATTTGTAAGTTCTACTAATGTATGTCAATTTTCTATTTATCATCATTATCACTTAACTAAATATGAATTGATCACTAGTAGATATTTTAACTAATGTTACTTTCAACTTTGAATAACTGTCATTTTTTTTATTACAGCGTTTACAACTAGTTAGGCCTATTGTTATTTATTATAATAATATTTGATTCAATCTTTTTGTTCAGTGTCTTTAGAGTTTTGCATTTTTTTAATGGATAAACTATTGCAATAATTTAATCTACTCTTGGATCTAGAGTTATTTAAAAATTAAACTGATCTATTTGATGCAGCCTCTATATCCTGTTTAAAATAAATTGGGATTACTTATATTAAAAGGATTAGGATTTAGCCCTTTTAATCTTAGAGTGTAAAAACAAAGTTAGTGTGTAATGCAGATAGGGTATAACAATAAGCCAATTTCTGCCTGCTTTTTTTGTTTTGCAGACCATTCTGAATTCAATGCACAAATACCAGCCTCGCTTTCACATAGTGAGGGCAAATGATATCCTGAAATTGCCCTACAGTACGTTCAGGACGTACGTATTCCCAGAGACGGACTTCATTGCGGTGACTGCTTATCAAAATGACAAGGTAAGAACGACAATAACTTGTGCGCTTTAAGCGTTGTGTCGGATATATATCCCACAAGGCCTTGCTCTGCTCTGCTCCGGTGTCGGTCTCTCTCTGATCGCACCATTTTGTTGTCATAAAATATGAAAGACGTTTGGTTTGTTTGACGCTGTGTGTTCCAAGTGTCTTAGTAAAAGGATGGTGTTCCCTGTTCAGTCATATTTCCGAGGAATGCCAGGTTATCTTGCTTTTATTAAATCACGTGGAAAGGATTTGGCGCAAACCCAAACTGTGTTGCCGTGCCTCTCTGTGAGTGAGTTGAGAACGGAGGAGAAGAAGGGCAACACTGTGCGCTTGATTAGAGAAAGAGAAAAAAGTGCGCGCGCGTATGTGGGGTGCTGGTGGTGACTAACTGTGCTGGCAACATTTTATTCACCATGAGATATGAAATAATGAAGGTCTTCGTGTGAGCGCTGCCATTGCCTCATATTTAATGTTAATGGACAAGGTGCGGAAGAACAGTGTCAAAAGGACAGACATGACAAGCGATGGACTGTCTGTATTTCTCGTGTGGCTTTGACCTGCATAAAAAACGTTCATGTCCTGCAGCCCCACATCTGACACGTTGGCTAAGTGTGGGGTGCTTTCCAAGTGTAACAATATGTTAAACATTTTAAACATGGCTAACAAGTACAAATTATTTGCTCCTTTCAGATAACTCAGCTCAAAATTGATCATAATCCCTTTGCAAAGGGGTTTCGTGACACCGGCAATGGCAGACGAGAAAAGAGGTAAGAGGAAAAAGAAAGGAAAATCCCTGCATAACTGCATAACTATGTTCTTGTTTCCTGTTAGTGATTTATGGAAATTTATGTTTACATGTACACGTGGTTGCTTTTGGTGTATATGAACTAGGCTAATTGTGACATAAATACAATAATAGGATTACTACAACGCATGTAAATGTTCTTGATTTCTACTTTTACCTGCAGTGTCTCTGTCTTTAAGCCCTGCATCAAGTGAGTGTGTTTGGGCTGTGTAATAACGCGCGTCCTTGTACACAGGAAACAGCTGGCTTTGCAGTCCATGCGTTCATACGAGGAGCAGCAGAAAAAGGAGAACTGCGCATCGGACGACTCCTCTGGAGAGCAGCCCTCTTTCAAGTGCTTTGGCCAGGCCTCGTCTCCCGCCGTGTCCACCGTGGGCCCCCCACATTTGAAAGGTAGGCGCGCACCCCAGACGCTCAACCCAAGACGCCCAGAACAACTGCCCCTGGACCAGTGACCTTCATATTTTTATTGTGGAAAGGGTTCCCTTTTGGCTAATTATCAATTTTATGATTTCAACATTAAAAGTCACTGATATTTGCCTCAACTACACAAAAACAGATCTTGTTGGCTATACTCTCAAATTAATTATTGATTTGCAGTTTGTTGTTACTTCATTATTTACTTTTCTTTAGCATAAGCTAATTTTTTTTTTTATAATTGTTTTTTTTTTTAAAACAAACATATACCAGACATGTGTGTAGCAAATTAACCCGTCGCTCTTTTTGGGGGCAGCTTGAGTCTTGTTGAGACAGCCTAACAAACTGTTAATTTGAGGTCACACGTTTCTATTTCAAACGTATCCATTCAGTCAGTCTTCATCCCAGACCGAGCTCATACTAACAATCCAGGTGTTTTCATAGATTTCTGTGACAGCGAGGAGGACAGCGACGACGAGAGCAAAGACGGACACCTCAAAGACGGTCCCGACTCCAGTAAAATTTCCACGACCACGGAGGACGGGAGGGAACACGAGGCGAGTCCCGCCAAGCCCAACCTCTTCAGTAACAGTGATTCCAGCAGCAGAACGCGCGATGGCGGCGCCAGGACTGAGAAAAGCCAGGCGGACTCTCGACAGAGCCCCATCACAGTCATCTCCAGCACCACGCGCTCTGCGGAGGAGCTTAAAAGCCCCATCCAGGACCAGGTCAAAACAGACGAGTGCCGGTCTCTGAAGGACAGCTTCATGCCTTTGACTGTTCAGACAGACGCTGCGCACTTGGGCCATGGGCACTTGCATAACTTTGGATTTCCCACGGCTCTAACAGGACAGCAGTTTTTCAATCACCTCGGGAGCGCGCACCCCTTTCTCTTGCACCCGGGTCAGTTCAACATGGGGGGTGCGTTTTCGAACATGGCTGCAGGCATGGGACCCCTCCTGGCAGCAGTGTCCTCAGGAGGAGTAAGCACCATGGACACGACCAGCATGACCTCACCCTCTCAAAGCATGACGGGAGCACCAGGCCTACCTTTTCATCTGCAACAACACGTATTGGCATCACAGGTAAAACCAGTTCCTCACATGTCACATAACCTCACATTTAGGGTACATGGCTCTGATCCCAGGTTTACGCTTATATATCTCCTTTGTTTTGCCAAAAGAGAGCATTTTATGCTAGAGGAATGATATCAGGAAAAGATTATGACACTTCGAAAGCCTTCTTTTATTTATTGTGGAAATGACTCTTTATGGAAGCAGTCAGAGGTGTTAAACCTTGTGATAAACCCATTAAAAGCTGTGTTTACACAGTTTTCCAATGAGTCACGAAGAACTTGTTGTCCTAATAAAACTGGTCTGTTCCTAGATGCTCTGTAAGTCTATTCTCAGCGATTAAGAATTACCGAAATGTTTTTTTTATTCTGCGACGGAAGAAACCACGTTTTTGACCAAATATTATCTAATTATCTTTAGACTTCTGTAAGATAGTCTACAGCAATAAGCTATGTTACAAGGCATCACTAATGTCACCATAACGTGTTACAAAGGATAGGAAAAGTTTCATAAGTTTGATTCTCGACTTGATTTTACGCGAGTAAAACCCCAAAATTGCATACATTTTCTTGCACTTCATTTTAGTGTGTTTGTGTTGCAGGGTCTGGCTATGTCTCCGTTCGGTGGTCTGTTCCCTTACCCCTACACCTACATGGCTGCGGCTGCCGCGGCGTCTTCGGCTGCGTCCTCATCGATGCACAGACACCCACTCCTGAACGCGGTGCGGCCCAGGCTCAGGTACAGCCCCTACTCGCTGCCTATGACGACACCGGACAGCACGCTCCTCACCACAGCCATGCACTCCATGGGCAACGCAGGGTCCGAGCTCAAACCCACCAGCCCCGTGGCTGCCGTGACGCTGGACTCCACGTCAGAAGTGACCAGTCATTCATCCACTATCTCATCCGGCTCCGTGTCGCTTTCTCCAAAGACTCTGGCTTCGGAGAAGGACGCGGCTAACGAGCTGCAGAGCATCCAGCGTTTGGTCAGTGGCCTGGACTCAAATCAAGACCGGCCCAGAAGCGGATCCCCGTAGGATCCATTCATCGACACTTTCTTCTGTTTGTTGTCGTCTTGGAAAAGAATGAAGACTGTAGGACATATTGAGATGAACGCAGGTTTAAAAACAAAACAAACTAAAAACTTGACCGTTTTAGTTTCTGAAATGCACTTTGGTTAAACACATCTGAAATGTTTATGACTTATTTGTTTTGTTAAATTAAACCACACGTTTCTTGTCATTTGAATACCGTATAAGTATTGGATGTAAAATGACCTATACGCTTTGTTTGGGAGAACTTGCTGCTTTGTCCGTCTCCTGATCTAAACGTGAATCGGTTGAGTTATATCTGCACTCTGCTTTGATTTGACTTCTTTGTACTTAGTCCTACTTGGTCCTACCTTTAAACACTGCTGTATTTTCACTAGACATTGAACTGAGGCGCGTATTTTCGCAGGTCACTGGCCAAAACCCTGCATGACCCCACAAATTAGGAACATTACTTTGAAAACAAAAAAATATAATGTAATTTTCTATGTTCATTTTGAATTAGAGATTGAACTCGTGGCCCCCGCACGCGCAATAACGCAAAGGGAAGCAGACATTAACGTAAACATGAATAAGAATTAAAGGTAGTATTGATAATAGGTGTACATAGGGATATATAAAATATTTATGTAATTATTTCATATTGTTATTGCGTGTAAATAAACGGAGTAGTTTGTTTCTAGGGATCTGTTTAATTTATTGTTGATATACCTGACCTGTGTAAAGACTGTTTGTGTTTTTGTTTTTTTATTTTCCTTATGTTGCCACTTGCATTTATTCTCCCCTCTTTCTAAAATGGACTTGAATCCCCTTGAATATTTCTCACACTCACGTGCCATTGTGTTTTCACTTGTTCTCGTGCGTGAAGTGTTACTGTTTGTTTGTTTATTTTTTATTTTTTTTTGTTCGTTTGTTTGGGTTTCTTTTTCTTTTCTTTTATTTTATTTTATTTTGAAAGGCGACTACGCAGTACACCATTAGCTTCAGAAAATAAACTTAAAGAAAGAAGTGTGGCAACAGCGTATTTTAGTTTTTCTGTTCTTGAAAATATTTTGCTGACCCGGACGTCAAAGTGCCGCATAATTAAAAAATATGAAGGTTTATTTTGTGTTTCTTAATTGGTTATGTTGTATTGGATTTATGTCTAGTTTACAACATCGACATCGTGACCTTGAACGTTTCAATAAAATATTGAAATGCTATTGTGCTGTGCATCTGAGTGACTTTGTTAAACATTTTCAGAGGTGTGAACATAAGAGCAACAGCAGAGATCTTACTCACATAATGCACTTCTACACTTTTTGGTTTCTGGAGCTATAGGTCTAGGTTTTTGTGCAGCATCGTGTCTGATCCGGAAAAGTACAGTTCAGATGTAAAGGTAAAGAGGACATCCTGACGAGCCACTGATTACGGTTGATGAGTTTTTTCTGGCCCTACTGAAGCAAACTGGAACTAACTGTTTAACGCAATAATGGCACAGACTAAAATAAACAAGCAAAGTTAAACACGTTTAGACGTGTTTTTAAAAAAGTGGCACAGAATATCTCTGCGTGTTTTTTTTAAGGTGACCCTTTCCAGGCCCTTTTCAAGTGTGGTTCAAAAGTTCTAAACGTAAAACCACGTTTGAAGGTATGTATAATTTGCAGTAGTTACAGTAATGTAGGTTACAAGTAGGCCAGTCAGTTCATTGCAGTTTAATTTTGTGTTTGATTCTATGGGATTTTGCTTTTAAAACAACGGCCTGTTTTTGCTTCCTGCACATGCCCTAACACAAAGCAACAGAAACAACTTGCTTACTGGGTTTATAACTCTTCGTGTCGAGAGGCATATCTTTATTTGTATATTGTCTGGTTAATATGTAGCTTACCTGGCGCTAGAGAACGTATAAATGACACGAGCTGTCTCAATACGTGCGTCTTATTGCTCACCTGGCGCCTTCCACGGCCCTATCTTTCATTTTATTGCACGTGAGGCGACGATGCGTCTGTACTGACATCGAAAAAGGACGCCCCCAAAGGGCCACACGGGACCTGTTTGATTAGTGCTTGGAGGATGTTTGATAAAGCTATGGTGTGGGAAAGGGACTACTGTAGGTGTCCCCGGATGCGCACGAGGTGGATAATAAACCCGTTTGTGATGGAGTTGTTCCACTGACTACACTTATTTTTTATGAATCATAAAAGCACACAACAAAAGAACATACCGTCAGATGAACAGAGGTCATTTAAGGTGTGACGTTGTGATTTGATGAAAGGCGGAAGGGAAGGAGGATTTACACACCTACATATCCTACTGCGTACTTTAAATTTCAACATTTTAATGATTTCTTGGAACATTTATAACATTTTAACTGTTAGACTATTTATAATGAACCACACACGATTTGGACATACGTCTAGCCTATATATTGTGTTTGTGCACGCATGCCTTTAGTTTTAAGGCCCTCGTGTCCTATTCAGAAGCGGTGTTGCCTGCAGGTTAACGTGAATTAGATGCCGCAGGCTGTAACGATACAAATTGATCAGTCTGGTTTATAAATCAGAATGGTTTTAGGACTAACTCACAGACACCAATGTCCCTGTCTCACACAGGCCTTTACTCTGAGGATCAAAGTCGCTCCTTTGGTTCAGGTTGGCTTGAGGTGCGCACATCCACGGTGCAGGTGCGCCCTCCAGTGGTAGTGACCAATGTAAGACACTAGACCTTCTCCTGATTGTAGTTTAGCAGTAATCTGACACCCTTTAATATATATATAAAGGATCAATAACAATAATTATTTGTTTATTATTATTAAGAAAATACATGATATTTAGAAAAAAACAATAAGCCATGTTTACAAAACATTTAGGACATGTCACACATACAAGATCAAAAGGGTTGATCCCTTCAGCTTAAAAGGTAATGCAATGTCACACATCCAGAGACTAATAGAAAATCACTGCAGCTTAGAAAGTTGTTGAACTGAGAAATAAAACACAGAACACTCCAAAGCTAAGCCAGTCTTAATTGTTCAGACAAGTGCAAAAATGTAATGAGCCACATTCATCCAGAACCATTAAGTCATTATCTCTAAGCCTTATTGTGTCAGATCTGCAAGCCACACCATGGGATAGGAAACCTGAATGAAACATATTTCAGTGTCTTCATGTACCTCTACGTTGACATAACTGAGAAAAGCAGCATATTTGTCTCTTCTTCGTGGTGTTTTCTTTATCCTGAACTTCAGTCTGAGAATGTGTTCAAACATGATCTGCTATTCAAGATGAGTAAATCACAAATTGCACTGGAGGTGTGGGTGGGAGGCGTGGGGATGCCATGGCAGCCAGAGCACCGTTCCCTGATATTTTCTCTTAAACAAATTTCAGTTTATTCGTTCGACACACACTAAAGGATTCCATGCCTTAATTAAGTTTTCCTATACATTCAGGGGCCGTTTGGGACATGACTCCTTTTTGTGGTTTACATACCAGTTCCTGAGGTTTCACTGATGAAAAAATATCCCATGTCTTTTTGTTCTCGCTCTCTTTATTATTTAATTTTTTTATTTTTTCCATTAACGCCCTGCAACAACTGACGCACAAGTGAGACATCATGTTGATATTACATGAGACTCTCAAGGCAGTCTGTTGAATAGCTGCCATGTTTTATTACATCAGAAGGCAAGCCAAATACAGATCATTCAAAAATACAAATCAATTAAAACAAACAAAAGAATCTTCCCTAACAAAACATTCTCTTTGAAAGTTGTGGTAATAATTGTAGCTGGGTGTTGGAAATGAAATGCTGGGTGTGTGCTACACAACACCATTCACTTAAATCAGCAAACACACACAACAATAAATGCTTAACTTTTAACAGGAAAGGCAGGTTTGTTTGATGTGGTAACACAAACACACTAAATGACACTCAGTGGATGCCATACATTGATTTAGTCATAAAAAAATAGCATTCATGTGATCTATACTGTTGTTCTTATATATTGGCTACATATTAGTTAGGTTTTAGAAATAGGCTACTTTTTTCTTTTTTGAAGGTGTTATTATTGTTGTGATCTTGTTTCTTTTTGTGAGCTCACAACGTCCTCTAGTGTTCCACATACTTTACTACACTTTTGTATTCACTCACCCTTAACCTTCATTACATCAAACCTTTATCCTCCTAAACGTGAACAAATGGGTCATTCCAGGTGTGTGCTGGGAATAGGGAGAAAGACATGACAAACAAAAAGACACACCAAAGAATTCAAATTTTATTAGCCTGATTAATTCTGAACCAGTTCAATCAGTTCATTTGTAATGATCAAATGGTTTCTTATAGGTAGGAATAATAATAAGTGCAGGGATTAGGGAAAACTGCCACACTACTGCCAATACTAGAATAGTTCAAAGAAATTAAAAAAATAATAAAGGAAAAAGCTTAAGAACAAAAAACAAAGCTTAAGTGGAAAATATATAATGGGTATGAATTGATTTATGTCAGGTGATTGTTTATTTTAACAGGTCTAGGCCTGGGAGGAGAGAAGCTATGAGAAGGTGCGGCTCAAAGTATTCTTCCCGTGGATAAAGTTACTTTGTTCTTAGACGTTTGCAGCTCACCGACATTGCTCTCTGTCAGTCAGCGAATTCTCCAATTCTGCTGCTGTCATTTTTGGCTTTACACTGTCATGATACGCTGCCCTCCAGCTGTCTGCTTGATTACAGCCTGCTCTAGAACATGACAGCACAAGGAGCTGTTTTCCTCATCAAGCCACAGCCCTAAAACACACAGCTAATAACTGTGTGTGTGTTGTGTGAGTGTGTTGCCATCTCACATGTAGCCATCCCAATAAAACTCACTCACCGGAACTCACACTCACAAACTGCTCTGATAGTTAGATGAACATTATACTGTGTGAATGTAACGTGTCTAATGGAAGGAGACACCCACAGAGGAGTTAGAAGACCAGGGATCATCATGGATCATATTATTGGCATATAGAAGAAGTGGGTCATATGGAGAAATCCTAACAGTGGATTGGACTGAGAGACAGCACAAAATCTCTAATCATGGCAGCACAGGAACGAGCCTTAAGTAAAAGAGCACTACAGGTCTGGCTCTACCACACCTTTTCAATTCAATTTTATTTATACAGCCCAGTATCACAATAACAATTGCTGGAAAGAAACGAAAGATAACAAATAGACAAACAGGTTGAACTGGACAACATTCCCTGTCCTTAGACCCTCCATCGAAGAAAAACTAAAAAAAGAGCTTCATCGAAGTGAAATCTCAGGGAGAGCCACAGAAAGAGAGCTCTACTCTCAAAACGAACAGGCCGTGCATTAGATGTGTCCAGGACAGTCAATGAGAAATACTTCATCAAATACTTTAACAATGTTCAAGGGGAGGTTAAAAACCTTCCTTTTTAGCTCCGCCTACACCACAACTTAAAATGTTTTTTATCTGCACTCTTCTTCTTTTATAATGCTTTTAATCTTTCTTATGTTTCCAAATCTAAATCTTGTAAATTGTCTTTTATTTCTGTAAAGCACCTTGAGTTACCCAGTGTATGAATTGTGCTATATAAATTTATTTATTTATTTATAACAGGGACCATGCAATCAAACATAGTTACAGACAAGTACTGCAGCTGATGTGATGCATATAAAGTTTATAGCAAATGCTAATTCTCAACTCTTGTCCCTGGTTGGGCTTTTCTACTTTACACTTATATTATACAAACAATGACCATACACTATAAAAAACATTATACACAACACTATACACAACTATAAACAGCATTTAAAAATACAAATCCATGAACAAAGTACATAACATTCATAAACTCATCCATACCATTTCCTCACCATCCAATCTTCCACTCACCAAAATACAATATTTAAAAATGGGCACAGTTTTGTTTTGTTTTTAGCCAAGATTTCAGCCTAAAGGTAAATAATTTAAAATCAGGTATAGTCTTAATGTCAATGGGTAATAAATTCCACAGTTTGCAGCTCTTATAAGAAAAGGCGGTCTGTCCAAATAAAATTGCCTTGCCTGCCTTGCCTACTTCTGAGATAAGTCATCACTGGGACGTCTAACAGCTGGACAGCTGGACATCTGGACGAAGACGGGCAACTTGTGAACAGCAAAGAACTTTGTAATAAGGTAAAAAATAATAATAATGATAAGAGTAAAGTCAAACAGAGCTAGACGATGTGTCTACACAATTTTCCACTCAGGTGGACAATAAAGTTATACAAATACAAATAGTAACACATACCGTCCTCATCGTCTAAGCCTAGAAAAGCACATCTCATCTATATGTCCTGACAATAAGCCCTAGAGACTGTGTCTGCCTCTTTAAAGTAAGCTGGGAGCTGGTTCCATAAAACAGGAGCTTATTTGTACTTGTGGAAACCCTAAAAAGTAGTTACCCTGTATTTGGGCCTTAAAAGTAAAGAGAAAGACTGAGGGAGAAGGACACCAGACAGGACCCTAGACGCTAATAGGTCCCTGAGACCATCCAGCACATAACATTTGGGTGTAGAGGCTGACTCATTAACTGACAAGCAGCAGAAGAAGGTCAAAGTCAGAGATGCAGTAATCCTCAGAAAGAACAGGACAGCAACACCAAAAAGAAGGAACACAAAAGGCCTGAAGGAGGGACTGCAGAAGATGTGGAAGATAAAGGCAAAAGTGGTCCCCAGAACTGGAACTCTCTGGACAGTGACCCCCAAACTGAAACAGATCCCTGGAATGATCTCTGTCCACTTCTAGGAACAGTTAAGATACTGCACAGAACCCTAAAGCTCCCTCTGGCAGAGGAGCCAAGCTCAGAGGAGGATGACCCCCTACAGGGGCAAAAGGGGAATTTAGGATCATGTTCAAAGCATTAGTGGTGAATGAATAGCCACAGTCTCACTGTAGAGTTAAGATTATGTCAGGTTAACAGTTAACAAACCTTTTGTTCAGCTTTAATAAATGTGTGCAGTTATTGTATGTTCCCTGATGCACACATCGTTAGATTAGATACGTTTATGTGCTGGCATTGTGCATGTGTTTGTATTCTCTTAGATCATAAAATGTATTTCTGCTGAAAAATCACTGTTTTGACTAATGTATCTGCATTTTTTCCCAGTTGTGTCATGAGATTTTTAGATAGTTTTTTTGATTTTGTATCATGTCGTTCCCTAAGCCTCTTAGGTTAAGTTAAAGGAGATTTAAAAATCTTTTTCATAAAAGCAAAAAGACAAAAAAGGAGAAAATGGATTTGTAAAATATTGAACCATTGAGTTTTTATGACTGAAGTTAACTTCGGCATGAGTTTCCCTTTAGCATTTAGTCTTACAGTTACACATTACGTAGTGTTGGTTTAGGTTTAGGTAAGTTGTACAGTATAATGTACAGATTCTCAGCAAAATATAAACCAACAAGGATACAGTTTTCTGATAAATATTTGTAAAACATTGTGGTGCGTGATATTAAGCCTATATGACATTCTCAAAGCCTGAAAGCTGATTGCCAGATGGAAAGCAGACCACATGGGTTGTATGTCATGTGAGGCATGATACATTGTTTGGGAATATAAACCACTGCTGCTCTGTTGTCTTCTACTAAATGGGTTCTTTAAATGCTTTTCACTCAGTGCAGTTTCTTAAAAAGCAGCCCAGATCTAGCCGCAGGATCCCTCCTTCTGAGAGAACTTGTTTAATCTCTGCCATCAGTTGCAACTTTAAATGAGCTGTGTGGAATAGGAGAAGACAGCCGAGCCTCTCTTTACAGACCTAATAGTCTCTAGCATCAGCCACACTTCATACACAAGCACAGGCTGGCAGATTAGAAAGGAAAGTCACGGCAGTGAGCTCTTGTGGACAAAAGCACTTGCTACATGTCCATAAGCTTCAATTTAAAAAATACAATAATTACATGCTTTCAAACACATAAACGACTGATGCTGTTTGTCTTTACTTTGTATTGACCAATAGAAATGAAGCCTTTAATCCAACTTTAAACTGATATAACATTACTAAAATCTTTATGTCTTTTTTTGAAAGCCTTTTTTGTTGCTAAGTGCCATCTATCTATTCATGTCAAGGGTTTGAGCCAGCACAATAAAAACAGGCAAAAATAATATGATTTATGTTACGTCCATTCAAGCACTTGCATTTTCTCATGTAGTTAATAAGGTCTTTGAAAAACACAGCCCGCACCTACAACTCTCTACAATTTGTTCTAAACTGTATTACAGCGTATAAAATATCAAATAAAAATTAGTGTCACAGTTAAATAAGCTGCAGAGTTTTTTGGAACTGGAGAAGGATGGTATCTCATTTTATTATTTAAAAAATTACAATTTATTTTGTCACAAATGTACAGTCATTTAAAAAAGTGCTATATATAAATATGCTGTTTATTTGGTAAATCATTGAAACCGTGATTAATAAATTACTGGATAAATTATCCAGCAATAAAAAAATTAAAACACAGTGGGACCTGTTTGGTCACACTGTTATGAACATCATACTGTTCATCAAAGGCAGCTGTTTAGAAGAGCCACCCACAGATAGTGCCAAAATATTGCAAGTTGAGTTTGGTAAATTATTATTCCTCTTCTCACTCCTACGGTTAACTGACTCTGACACCTACCTAAATGATTCCTGATGCAAAGTGGGCAAGGCAGCATAATATACATATACCTGCCCTTGACCTTTAAACATACAACCTATTGTAACACAATCAGTCAAAATGATGTGTTTAGGCTGTACACACAGTACACGCCCATGTTTGATGATATATTATATTATTTTTATTTATACATATGTTTCATTGTTTTTTTCTGCTTTAAACCTAAACCACAGTACCTCTTAGTGAGCTTAGTTAAATTAAAATGTGTAAAATGTGTAAAATGTGTGTTCATTGTGCTGTTTTGTTTGGTGCGCCCTCATCTGGCACCGGTGCAAACTGCTCTGGCAAATTCTGGCTACATTCAGTTTTGACTAAACCCTCCAGTTTGTCTCTAACCTGCAAGCCAGACCCATTCTTTGTATAAAACAGACAGAAAACACGATGGGTGGCCAGGCTATTATTTGTTAAAATATGCTTCTGTTAAAGATGTAACATTATGGCCCATGTCAACTCACTTACTATTGTCATAACCACGATGCCCACAGCATTGGCAGTGATGGCCACAGAAAGGCCAAACCTGGGAGCTGTGGGTTTTATGAACATTTACAACTCATTCAATTTTTGCCCTGATAACAGTAATCAGATTTAGGCAACAGCAATAATTTCTGCAACTAGTGGTAAGTGGACTTAATTTGGCAATTAATGTCCTGTCAGGAACTGCCCTTAAATGTCCTCCAATATTTTGGAGACAGGAAGTACTTTCTTTTCATTGGGAACTGTTAATCAGACCAAAAGGCCATGACATGTGGGGATTCACAGGAGCTTGGATAGAAACCACAGGAACTGATATTATGAAGAAAAAAATAAATAAGGTGAGAAAAGTGACATTCCAAAAAGTTTTGTGCGATCTTGACAAAGTTTTGCAAGATCTCGCAATACAAATGTTCCGGTCTCAAAATAATATTCTATAAATCTCTCTCATGAATTTGTGTCTTCCATTGTTGGAAATACCGGAAGTAAAGGATTTTTAAAACTTTCTCAAGATCTCACAAAACCTTATCAAGATTGTGCAAAACTTCTCAGGATGTCACTTGTTTTTCCCTCCCCATGTCTCCTCCTGGGCTTCATACAGGGGTCTTTCTTGTTCAGTTTTTACATGCTCCCTTCAGTCCATGTAATAGGCAGCTGTGACGTGTCCTACTATAATTATGCAGATGACACTTACAGCATTTTAAAAATGGACCAATCAATTTGTCACCTTGACTCTCTTGACGCTTGAAAATAAAAACTCTGTGCATATTATATTTAGTTTAGTTTATTCTTTATTTCTCATGAACGATGTACAAATACATCAATCTCACAAGAAAAGAGATGCTTTCTACCGGATTTAGCTACAAGCTACTTTCCATCTGCTTTTTGGACTCAGACTTGAATTACAGATTAAATTATATTATCAGCGTTTTATCACCTTAAAGACATCAGTCTTTAAGGTGATAAAACGCTGATAAAGCAGATGGAAAGTAGCTTGTAGCTAAATCTGGTAGATCATGCATATTTCACTGACACAATACCCTCAGCTGGACAGAAACCTCCATATAAAATGACATATTATTCCTGTCGCCGGGACACACAGACATTACAAGTAACATGCTTTTTGGCTCAAACAAAGGGAGCAGAGATAGGTCAATACACCTTGACTCTGCCAGACTGAACTGCTCGACAGAACATAGTCTGTTCCACAATATTATCTAGGATGGCTCCCGTTGAAAGGGTTTGCAAAAGGTTTTAAATGGTCAGTGATTGGATTTATCCAGTCAGAGCAATGCCATGATGTTTACGTTCATAAAGGTAAAACGATCAATACATCTTCAAACCTAAAACATGGTTAGATCTGTCAGTGCTGCCACCTCATTGGTCATAAGTTGGTAAAGCCGATGTTCGGACCAATGGATATACTTTGCTTAGCACAGGTCAAGTTTGAGTTTCAGTTTTTAACTCACAAATCTCACAAGAATCAAGCTGCATTACCATTTCAGAAAACGTGTTTTTTTATTTCAAACTTGGCAGTTTTGAGAGTTTCTTTTCAACAACACAGTCTGTAGAGGCATCTGCGCCCTCTACTGGCTGAAAGTTACACAGGGTGGCTTTAAAAAAACAACCTGCTTTAAACAAGCTTTAAGACAGATGCATCTTATTCAGAAGCTGCTGCTTGGCTACTAACCCAAACCAGGAAGTACCACGTTTTTCTAGTTTTAAAATAAATCTCTGCACTGGCTTCCTTTCACACATGAGAATAAAAAGTATTTTAATGGGTTAGCAACAGTGACAGCATCTGTGACAGGCCTTCTGTTCCTGTCGAGAGTTAAACAGGGTTTAAGTTTTATGCAGCAAAAATCTGGAGCAGCCTTCAGAAGACGTCAACTAAGTCTAACTTTAACAATGTTCAAGTGGAAGCTAAAAATGTTCCGCCTACACTTTGTGTTTGGCAACTGAAAGTATTTTTTATCTGCACTCTTTGTCATTTAGCCGCTGTATATTATTTCTGTATTCTACTTGTTTCTTACTCGAAACCTTGTCTGTGTATTTTAATTTTGTTTTTATTTCTGAAAAGCACTCCACATTACACAGCGTAAATGAACTTGTCACGCATAATTAATAAAGAATCTAATTCATAACAAAAACAGTAAGTTGTTCAATTGAATGTGGCTAACAAGCATAGGACAAGTGCTTCCTGTGATGTGTGTGAGTAAATATGTATGTTAATAATAATTCATCATTTACAACATGACATTGTTTTGACATAGTATTGTACTAGACTGGCTTTAACTTATCCTCACGAGGTCAGTTGTAATTGAGTGTTTCACAGTTGTAACCACTTTGCATCACATAGCTGTTAGCCTCTGATAATGTTTTTTTCTGAAAATGATTATCTTCAACCCAGAGAAAGAGAATCATGAAACAATACTGGTAAAAGAATATTAAGACTTTTTTTTTTAATGTTGTATGGCAATAAAATAATTTTTAAAAATCCCACCTTTAAGAGAGTGGTTGGTCACAGTGTGTTTGTGATTAAAATATAACATGACGTGGGCCTCCTCCAGCTCCAAGTTTCAGTTTAAATCAATGATATCCTCGTCCCGACATCTCTGCTATGCATGTACAATGTGCTGTGCATTTCTCTTTGTGTATAAAGCCAAAAACATGAAGATAAGGCAAAAGAAATACCTCATTTACAATTTCTGCTTTTGACAGAGTTATAATTTATGCTTTTGAACCTGTCAGAGCTTAAGGAGATTTGACCTCGCTGAAGTGAGACCTGATGTCCCGCAGACCTCGAGATTTGATATGTGGCTGCAACGGACCACACCACACAATGTTTATTACCTTTACACTGTTGGTGGCACACTCTAGGAGGGATTTATGTTAATATCATACCTTTGTACTTCATGTTGTTGTTGTTTTTTCCACAATCCTTTATTTGTTATGTATCATTACAGAGACCAAATAGCTGATAGCCCTCCATACCTCTGCATAAACATATTCATTCAATCTTGTGACTTTATTGTTGATGTGTATGTGTTTGTTTTTGCAGAGCAGATTGTTAAATATTATGTAACAGTTGTAGTCTTTATTGCAATAGTTACAATTGTAGTTTCTATTTTTTGTAGTTCTATTTGATGATTGTTTGATTGATAGTGTTCACATTTTGAAGGTTTGAACCATTGTGTAAATAATAAAATGTATCTGTTGCTCTGTGCTCTCCATATACATCCAGATTGAAGTGATGAGTACTGGTGACGTCTGTAATAAAGGTACGTGTTTAAATATTCATAACAGCCACTAGAGGGAAGTAGAGTATAGGACATGAGACTCAAGGCTTCAGTCCTCTGTTATTCACGAACAGAAGTGCTAACTCCAGATGTGCTCAAAATAATGTGTTCTCATCATTAAAAACTCATATGTTTCTGTGTATAACTGTAAATAATATATGTAGCATAAAATCCATATTTTAAAGTTATTTTCCAACTGACTCTAGTGTGACCATAAGTGTGTGTGCGTGTGTGTGTGTGTGTGTGTGTGTGTGTGTGGGGGTAGAGGAGGTAGCCTTGTGAAACAGGTTGGGTGGGTGAAAAGAGGAGAGGGGGTTGATCAGGAAGTTGGAATGTGGGTCCCTGTGTGTGATGTGATTGTTAGCAGAAAAGTGTCAGCCCAAGCTCCAGCACCCATCCACCACCAACCCACCAGCCCGGAGCCCAAGCCTGCTCGGGTTGTGAGTACAACCCCCTGCGTCACTATGTGTGTACCACTGCATCGCCATGGCAGCAGAGATAACTTATCCTGGCTTTAGAAGTGGAACAAGGGTAAACTCACGAGGTCCAGGGTGAAAGGGGGGAATCAGAAGCGAGGCAGATCACAGGCCCATGTGAGGCCATAAACAGTGCCACCACGGACTGCACCAGAAGGGACCTTTTACTGTCCATATTTATATAGAGAAGATGACTTAGAGTGTTTCACCTGCACTGTGGTAGTCCTGAGTTTCTCAAACTGATCTGACACCTCAGGTCTTTACCAATAAGCTGTGTAAGACAGTTAGTGCTTTCGGGATAGGTCATTATTGATAATGCACACATGATTTTAATAAAGAAAAATATATCAATATAAAAAGCTTTACATTTGACAATAGAAAGTTTGTGCCAGTCATGAACAGCTCAGAGCTGAGCATGAGTCACACTTATATTTGTCCTGTATCAATGAAAACCAATGGTTGGCCCAAGCTTCTCCTCTTGACTCTTCTTACATGACAGTATCATTAAACATTTATCCATTATATTTGCCACTCTTGTCTGAAAAATGCAGTCTGTGCAGAGTTTGTTTTCTTCCGTTCCCTCTTCCCTCCTTTGACTCAGCTCCCTGGAGCTAAACGGTTGGTGGCTTTTCAGCGACAACTCTCACAGCTGCTCTCTGGAGCTGTGGACAGACCTGGACACGCTCTTTTACCTGATTCAAAGCTCCTGCCTGGGCCAACGGTTAGCCACACCGGCACTTCCACCTGCCTGTCTGCTGGACAATCCCCAGAGGTTAAAGGCTTCTAAACAGCAGTGATCCCAGTGCACTGAGCAGAGGACTCGACAGGTAGGCTCTCTGTGGGAGTTTATCCAAAAGCAAAGGTACGAGATTAGATATGTTTGCTTTTCTTCCCTTTACATTCTAGACAAAGTTGTATCTGTTTCAATAAGAACTAAAACAGTATTACATTTTTTAGTTTTCTTGTTGTTTTTTTGTTTATACAATAAGTAATATGACCTTGATGTGATTTTTTCTCTTGTATTGGCTTGTGCTGCTGCAGAAATACAGTGGCCTAGCATTTCTCGGCGCTTTTCGGTCCGCATTTAGAAATGTAACATGTTCGCTTAGGAAAGTTTCAACGAATTTTATTTTCCTTTTTTTATGTAAACAATTTTGTTGAACCACGTTCCAATTTTTCCGACCATGTGTCTCTTTTGTAGTTATTTGTTTTTTGTACTTCAGCTGAATCTTGGTTCTTAATGCCTACATGGCTGTTAAGGCTATTTTGTTGCAACTAAGAATTTAAAAGATTGATATTTGAAACTTTTCAATGTAAAAATGAACCCATTCTTAATGAAATATTACTACTTTTGTTTAGTCTATACTAAAATGAATAGTGTGCAGCCAAACCATTTATATTTCCCATATTATTTATAGGCTAACCTAAATCCAATTTAATTTTCAAGTGACTATTTTAATTGACATTTTTACCTCTTCGACTTTGTCCGTTAGTTGATTTTTGAACCATCTTTGTTGGATCGTCTGCTAAACCTGTCTTCTGATTGACTAAACTTAAATGTCATTGTTTACTTCTTCCTTCTGAATTTCTATTATTAACAATAATTATTGCATTATTTCACTGTCAGGTGTTAAACGTGCACTGACGCGTGTGCTGTGAACATGTGCGGTGTAGTTTTTTTTATTATTATTTATAATCTCAACCCTCTTTAGCGGCGCACATCAGACCGAACTGTCGCTGCTTGCTGCGTGTCTTGTAGGAGTTAATCAACATTTGTAAAGTTCCTCCAAAATCGACGTCATCGGTGTTGTTTGTGAGGACTGGTTTTAATGGAAACACTCCAAAACATTTTTTCTAAGAAGACCTGGCGGATCTGGGTCGAGCATAGCAACATTTTATTAATTACTTTTTTATGGTCATTTACCTTTAAGAGTTTTAAAACAACATTTGATTTGTTCTTTTTGTGTGTTGGGTGCAGGCCGGCGATAGGAGCCTATATGAGACCGGCCTATGTTACATTACAACCTAAATTCTTTTTAAATGTACACACTTTTGCTCCTGCTTTTAGGGAGACTGGTGTGTGTGACGGGATAAGTGTGTGAAAACAAAAAAGAAAGAAGAAGAAAAAGTTCATTGCTAATGCAGACCTCATATTACTGTAATAATAACAGTTAGCTGTAATAGCCTACTTTGTAAATAATACAAATATCTTGGATGCGTTATACAATTGGATTCATGCAAGATGCGTTAAGATTAAGAAGAAGGAGTTCAGGTCATAGAGGTAACATTAAATTTATATAAAAACTGGCCAGAGCTGATGTGTTTTGCAAGAGTCAGTGTTTTAAAGTCTGATTTTATTTTATTTTTTTACGCATCAAACAGTAAAAAAATATAGAATGGTGATTGTTTTCCAATAAAATAATGAGTATAAACCCGTCGCAATCGAATGGTAAATGAATCGTCGGCTCGATTGTGAGCAGAACTGTAACCTTTTATTTCACAATATTTACATAATTTCTCCATCAGTGTCATTTTGTCTAAATGTGAGACACGGCTTTCTCAAAAGCAGACGTAATGCGTAATGGCGCATGAAACAATAACCCGTCGTCTCAATCCGCGCCAGACTACGACGGATTACAGTCGTTTAGGAGTGAACCGCGGTGGGGTGGAGACCTGGAAGGAATTATTATTTTGAGTAGAAACCAGTGCTCCCCCACGCCCCCTCCCCTACACGTCTGCCATGAGCTTCCGCTCGCTGGTGCGCAGTGAAGACTGTACTGGAGAGAGAAAGGGACGCAGGGAAACAACGCGCCGACACGCACTGTGTGGAGCTCAGAGGAGGGAACAAGGAGGTGACGGAGCGCTCCTGGGGGACTCGGCTACAGCCTACTGCCAGCAGCTCGGAACGGGGGACTCTCAGTAAACGCTCCACGGAACAAAATGCACGATACGGCTGTGAGCTCTGCGCGCTAGCTGTCAGGAGGAGAAGCGGAGGCTTTACAGACTATATGAACCGGACTGACGGAGTCAGAAAGAAACAAGGACGGAGGGAGTACGACGCGGCTTCTTAAAGTAACCTTCTGGATTACTTAGCTTTAGGTGAGATGCATAACGTTTTGTTGCAGGACACGTTTCTTCCAACACCAACCTCGCGGTAACACAACGCTGTGGTTTCTTTTAGTAAACTGCTTTTGTGATACGCCGGTTTGCATCCTAGTGTGTGTAGTCTACTACTTGTGTCTAAAGTTCTTGGACTGTGGAGTTAAAGACTGTCACGTAGTATCTATTTTCAAGAGGCTTCTGTTTGACAAGGTTGATGTTTACTGGCCTTGCATGGCACTAAGTTTTGATAAAAGTTTGGTTCTGATTGAAGTAGGCCTAACTGTAACAAAAACACCATCAATTATTCCCTATTTCCATAATCCTTTTATTTTTAATTTAGCATCCCGTGCCTCTTCAGAGTTCATTCTTTATTTGGAGTGTGTGTGTAGCCACTCTGTAACAACAACCGGAGTACGCTCATGTACATATTCTGTATTTGTTGTGCTTTAAATATTAATGTAAAAGCCTTATGATGCAGCTGCAGACACCGAAGCAGACTCCTGCACTCCTCAAAGTCATGGCGGACCAAGAGGAAACTTTTGGTGCCATAAACTCGCCCAGTGGCTCAGACTCCAGAGATTTACAACAGAGCGAGAATAAAACAGAGAAACAGAGCGGGGCTTCCACCAAATCCCCATCCTCACAGACCACCTATATTCAGCAGGTAAGTGTGTGTGTGTGTGTGTGTGTGTGTGTGTGTGTGTGTGTGTGTGTGTGTGTGTGTGTGTGTGTGTGTGTGTGTGTGTGGCCGCTGAAAATAGTTTTTTCAAGTTACATTTTACAAGTCTTTAATTGTTGTTGGGGAAATCCTAGAGATAAAAATGGGTTTGATTAATTTAAACTCGTATGAAAAAAATATTTAATACATTACATTTGTGCAAAAGATTTACAAAACCAGGCAAAAATGCATTTTAGAAAATAAAGCATTATAAATTAAATATATTAAATAAATTATCATTATAAAATACTGGGTAAATGTTATTGTATTCTTTTTTCCTCGAGTAATGTGCCATTGTTTAATCCTTTCTTACACAAAAGGGTTTTATCAAGATTCAGAAAGCTGGTAATGTGTTAGATTGGCCGATAGAAGCCTAATGTGATTATTTATTTTAAAGGGAATGGAGGGGATAAAAGTATATCTCCACGAGAGGGAACTATGGCTGAAGTTTCACGAAGTGGGAACAGAGATGATCATCACCAAAGCGGGAAGGTATAGCAACGAGTTGTTCACTTGTATGTTTTCTTTACGTGGCCTTCATTTTGTAGCCTATAGTGTAAAGATTCTTGTCAGTTCTCCACTTGCTTGATGTTAAAATGGAGGAAACAGAGGAAAGGCGGACATATGGTGGACGCTTTATAGCGCATGGGTGTTTTTGTGGGGCAGTGTTGAGAAAACCTTCTGTGAGTGCACTGAGCTCAGGATTACATGACTTAACATGAATTTATATACAACGTCTTGTTTGTGCCAGTCTAACTTTAACATCTTGGCACGTTTTGTGTGAGATTCTTTAGCAGCATCACACTCGGCAGAGGCTACGCGTGACCTAGTGTCAGCTCCTCAGTGCCCCTCAGTCTGTATCCAGTCACAATATCGCATGTCGCTGAAGTGTGAAGTGTGCATAAATGCATGATGCTGCCGGTGTCCGCTCACATCACTGCGGCCCGTGGCTCACACTTCTTTGATAAATGCTTTTAATGTATTATTTAGCGCGACGACTTCCCCAGTTGTTCGCAGACACAGTCGCATCGAGTCCTATTAAACTCCCTGTCCGTCACCTGACTGATGATTTGTATAAATGAGACAGTACATTGACTCTCATCCTCGTCGCCAGCACACTGGTGATCCTCAACGCTTTGACAGATGCCATATGTCTGATCAACTGTCCATTGCTGTAGAGCCATCAAGACAATCCTCATATTTTACTTACTTTATTCACAGCTCTCCGCAGATTACATAAATATAGTAAACCGGTTGTTTTATTGTTTTCTGTTTTTCCAGGCGAATGTTCCCCAGCTTTAAGGTGAAGGTTACGGGACTGAACCCCAAAACTAAATACATTTTGCTCATGGACGTTGTTCCTGCGGACGACCATAGATACAAATTCGCTGACAATAAATGGTGAGTAAATGTTGTTATTTGGTTTGAAAACAGGTCATTGTTAAGGTCGCGCTCAAATCTTTGGACCTCGGTCCAACAGAAAACTTTGGGTCTTGATGGATAAGAGTCGGAACGTGAACATATTTATTCCACCAAAGTTATCAACTGTGTGTTTTCTGGTGCTGGCCAAGAAAAGGAGTCAGCGGAGAGCTTGTTGGCGTTGAATGAAGGTTGAAGACATTGTCGCTGAGAAACACATTTAACTGCCTTTACGCGCCACGTCTGTCCTTGCGCTGCGTAAACACGGATATCTTGCCGATCCCTTTAACCTCAGTCAGGAATACCTTGTGGGTCAGTGGCGCTCAATAAAGGGATATTTAAGTTGGATAATCACGTGCCAATACTGTCCATAATAACCTGTCCGGAGCATGTCCCGGAACAAAAGACCCTTGATCTGGCAGCACTGGACCGAGAAATCCACTGCGCAAATGACACAAACAAAGCCCAAAGTACCTGAGATGTTTTGATAAGCTTGTTTATACACATTCTATCTTATTAATATCCTGTTTTTTCATTTGTTTTTTTAGGCCTATATTTATTAAATGTGCCGTTTTTGCGTTACCCGCTCGATCCTGTCTGCAGTATGAGCACAGATTTTAACGGGGTCTCTTTTTCCCCAGGTCTGTTACGGGAAAGGCCGAGCCCGCGATGCCAGGCAGGCTGTACGTGCACCCAGACTCCCCCGCCACGGGCGCCCACTGGATGCGCCAACTGGTGTCCTTCCAGAAGCTAAAGCTGACCAACAACCACCTGGACCCGTTCGGACACGTAGGTGCCTAGGCCTATAATATCTCTATATATCTAATAAAACTTTAAGGAGGAGATGTGCATGTCTCTTTAAATCAGAAAATAATACATTTTCTGGAGTATTTGAATGGCGGGTTTTAATAATGGGCTTTTAATTAGTGATAAAAATAATTATAAAATTGGAGTCTTTATTTTAATGAATTAACAAGGAACATTATCGTGTTAGAATGTAATTATTTCATGTAGCATTGTTATATTTTCAATTTTACTCAATTGACTAAAACATTTATAAAGAAACCCAACACTGACAACATTAGTGACTGCACTTTGGAAAACTGACTCTTTAGGTGTTCGTTGAAATTTGGTTTGAGTGGTGTAGTTATTGGAAATATTTCTGTATAGTATATATTTATATTTTGGGTTAAAAGTAAGCCTATTCTTAATTTAAAAAAAAGACTATATAATAAGAACAATACTCTAAAAACAAGACAAACTTCAGTCAACAAGCAGAAATATTTATTTTATTCTAAACAGAGGAGATAGACAAATTCAAACAACTACAGTATTTATGTGGTTCTTTATTTATTTATTTTTTACCATAGGATAAGGTCGTTAGAAAGTATTTATTTTATTGTCCTTTTTGTAAAACCAAAACTTTAGTGTTTTAAATTCACCTTGCAATTCTGCAGAAAAAGACACAGTCCTCTTCATAAATGTAGTTTATCATTGCACTCCACAGATGCATTAAGTGTCCAACCTCCTGGAAGTATGGGCGTGTAACGAGGAGAACGCAGTTGGACACATTTTGACAAAACAAAGAAAAAGGCAATTAGTCTGCCTCTCGCCCTTTTTGGGATTCTTTATGCCATCTTACCCAAAACGCAAACAACATACACAACAGCGTCTTCATTGTTTCCATTCTGTAAATAAGATGATTAGATGTCTGTTTGTAGAGATGCTCTATAGTCACATAATTAGATTGAACTAAAAAGCCAAATGTTTAAAGAGGAAACAATTATGAGCTGTTTAAGAATGCTGTTATTACACTTACATTACAGTTGATATTCTACCTAAAGGCTATTCTGTGGGCTTGCTATTGTCTATTTTTCTACCAGTTATATATAGAATAACTAAAATGGGCATATTTTGGCTACACACACGCACATGGTGTTTGGAAGTTTTTGAGACTGCTTCGCTAAAATCTCTGCAAAATGAAAATAGAGTTCAGTTAGAGCTCTGCAGTGTTGTAAACTTTGACTAAATGTGCATTTTTGATTGGTTGCACTGGGCTCTGACTTGGCCTCTTTCGTGCTGCAAGTCAGCACCCTGGGATTCATAAATTAAATGCTTTGGCTGTCCAGAAATATCCTCCATCAGCTTGTTGGTCCAGCTGCTTGGAATCACTCAAATATTATTTAAGCTTGCTCCAAGTTAGACATGAGCACAGAGCACATTGCTGAGGTGGACTGCACTAGTAGAAGCCTGAAGCAGACGTTTTTCTGTAAAAATGTCTTGTAATTAGACTCGTGTTAGAGGAGTACGCTTGGGCTCACAGGATGAAGACTGTGCAGAGCAGACTGCGGGGAAACAGGATGCATGGTCCTGGGAGGCCTCACAGTCTGCGTCTACCGGCCCTTTTGTGTTTACAGCAATGTGGTCTACCTTTACTAAACATTTAGACATTAATATATTTGCAAAGTTGTGCTTAATGAATCCTTTTTATGGGTTAAATAATTGATGGATTTTTGTTTGCCTTTCAATTTCCATCTGAATGTAGTAGAAAAGTCATTATACTTTAAGGAATTTGTTAACGTCCCTTGTAAAATACTTATATAGTATAGTTACTGCAATTTGCTTTTTAATGACAAGTTATTTTATTTGATACATGTAATATATTTTTTACAGAGTCTGTTCTTAACTAAACTGCGCACAAAAATGGCCATGTCTTAGAATTATAATAACAGACTGTATTAAAGAAGAGGCACTAATGCAATAATGCCATGTTACTTCCACTGCTCAAATAAAAGAACTAAAACTATGGCCTCACTATTCCTGTTTATGGTCTACTATTGTTGGGATTCCTGTTGGAGTCTCATGTCATAGCTATGCTGCACAGTTTGCTTTGATCTCAGTCTCAACTCCTGGAATATTCCTCTGAGTTCTTCGTCTCTGCCTGTATTTCTGCATGCTCCCATCTTGTCTACCACACATGTTTAGTCCAGCCGGGCGGAGTGTGAGGATCGCACTGTTTATATTCCAATGGCAGAATGCAATGAGCAATAGATGATGGTGTACAAAGCCTGCTAATCCCAAAGCTTAGGAAAACTCTCTGATGTGGCAAACTTGAAAGCAAAGGGCAGTGTCTTTAGACCCAAAGTGATTCTTCACAATCACTGAATACTATCCTCTCGAGGCTGATACAGAGGACGGAGTTGGAGAGACAGTGGGTGGTCTCCAGCAGCAGCCCTCTCAGAATCACACCGTACTAGGAAGCCACACTTACAGAGTATTGTCATGGAGACATTTTTAGCTCCTAAAGACCTGCACTGTGACAAATGACATGTTTGCATAAACCTGTTAGCTCTGTCCCAATCTTTGAAGTTACTTTGTAAACCTTAATTAATGCCATAAAGGGAGAACATTTGACCTACATATTACTGGCATGCTTCATAAACTCTTTTATCATATCTATAACCCTAAATTAGTATAATATAAACATAAAAACATTATGACATAGGATGTGCAATTACTAACCCATTGTTAGTTGAATTTATGGTCAGTTGTGGAGTTGTGTTGCTAACAAATGCTGACTGTTATTTTCTAGAAAGAACAAGCCAAGTCACAAGAACAATGAAGTTATTGTTCTTTCCTGCAAATCACAGTCTCGTATCTATCAGTAGTTTTATTTGTGTGTTGACTACATAACAACTGTAGCAAATGATCCACTCTGCTTTCTAGAACTATTATTGTAAGCATAATAGCAATAGATTTTGTAAATGAGCCAGGTCCCCTAACCCTATCCTGGCTCAGGGCCTTTGCTGTCTTTTCCATTCTTTTGTGAATTGCTATTGGTTGATGTCTACAGCCTCAAAAATGTCTCTCAAATGTAAACAGTGAGTAAAATGGTCAGATGTAAACAGAAGGCAGTGTTAAAATTGATACATAAATCTCAAATTGGAGTGGAATAAAAGTGACCTTTGTTTGAAGATTAATCTTAAACATTCTGCCTTTAGAAAATATAATTTTAACTGTAGAAAAATATGGTTTATGGTTAGTTCATACTTTTACCAAGAACAAAATGCAGCTACAATGTTAGGCCTTTATGCTCTTATTGTATTTATTACACATAGGTTTTTGATAAACAATATTATGACATATGTAAAGGTCTATGGTAACCTTCTGACACAGATTGTACCACGTACATGCCTCCACCGCATGAAAAAAAAAAAGTACAATCTGAAATTCAATGGAGGCCTATTGTATCTTTTGTGTCACTCTTCATGCTTCAGTTGGCTTTGAGAAAGGACTTGTAACAGGATGACCAACAGGTACCAGGGTAAGGCCTTTGCTGCCAGTGAAAGGCAGGAACCAAAACCGGAGGAAAGGACAGCAGTGGGAGAAGTGACGAGTGTCTCTGTCTGTACATGGCTCTATGGCAATACCCATTAGATTTGTTCTGTGGTCCCGCAATGTAATTAGACTTAAAGGTCATAGATGAGAGGTCAGAGGCTCAAGTTCAGCTGTGTGGACAGCGTCTTATTGTCGCCAAGTTCACCTGTGCCAGGACCAGCACTGGGCCTTAACTAACCCGCTTAAAGGCAATTTAAAGGCTTGTCTTATAAGGCACTATTTAACATAAATTATAGCTTAAACAATTCTAAATTCATTTGTGTTACTTCGGGTTTCAGTCTTTAGAGTCGCGTTATGGACTGTGACGAGACAGTCACAAAGTGATCAGAAATGGTTGTTGCCAAATCTCCTATGTGAAAATTATTTTATTTTTAATATCATTAGTGATTATTATTATTATTATTATTATTATTATTATTATTATTATTATTATTATTATTATTATTATTATTATTATTATTATTATTATTATTATATGTATAAAAAAGTATTTTAAAGATTTTTTTGTTACGGCTAACACACCGTTCCCCATTACCTGTAGATTATCCTGAACTCGATGCACAAATACCAGCCCAGAATCCACATCGTGAAAGCGGACGAGAACAACGGCTTTGGCTCCAAAAACACGGCCTTCTGCACGCACGTGTTTCCCGAGACGGCGTTCATAGCTGTGACCTCCTATCAAAACCACAAGGTAGGACGATTTGTTTAGTGTTAAAGAGCACTATGGCACGCGGTAAAAAAAAAAAAATCTATATTATTTGACTTTATCGCCACCGAGTAGCAGGGCTTCCTGCTGCGATGATTTAAACAGAATTTTATTGAGGCTACCTAAAAGAAATGTTCCTGACTACTGGTGCACAGTGCTTTACATTTACTTAAAAAAAAAAGAAGAACTTTTTACCCGAGCAATCATTTTCAGTCATATCTGAACGAGGCGCTGACTGAGTTGGATCAGACTTTGCAGAAATTTATTAATTTATTCACTTTGCAGAAATAATAATACTTATTATTATTATTATTATTATTATTATTATTATTATTATTATTATTATTATTATTATTATTATTATTATTATTATTATTATTATTATATTTCGAGGCTATAGAATATATATTTTTAATGAGCTAAATAATGCAGCGTGCGTGCACTTTATTCTGTAGTTTAACATTAACATGTATTGAGTTGTGTTATTCTAGTTATTTTTATATTTATATTTATATTCATATTTCTGTAATTCAGTGTATATTTTTCCGCAGGAGGACAGCAGTAAAATACAGTTAAATATTTGATTATTTTGTGCTAATTCTGGTCTAAAAGAGGCCTCGGTGATAGAAGCCGTGTAAACAGTGTCTGTTTAACATCATGTGGCCATGAAGGCCTATATGTTTTTAGTTTAGGGAATATGGGAAAGGGGGCGAACGCTCATAATATCCTCTTAGCCAATCAGAAGCCAGGGCCTTTCTGGGAACAGGAAACACAAATGACCGACATTCTGTAGAAACCATTCATTATTTTCAAACACGTTATTGGGGGGCTAAGATCGTAACCCGGGGCTAATTATTGGGGCTTTCCAGACCTGTGCAAAAACAAGCGTTTGTGATTTAGCACGATTGTCTATACAAAGAGTCTCACATCTGCAACAGGGCTATGAGTTACCTGCTCCCCTGCAGCAAGTGAATATAGGCTCTACTAGTGTCATGTTTTAGGATGGTCCAGTGAAAGCACCATTTAAAAGAAGTTTTTTTTGGGGGGGGGCTAAATCTTGGTTTCAAAGGTCACACAATATTTATGTAATATGTTCTATCTGAGTATAGCCTCAAATTAACGTCCATCTGGAAATATGTATAAGTAGGCCTCTGTTATTTTAATGAGTAGGCCTCAGTTTTGTGCTTAGTCTTTTGAAGATGTGAATGAAATCTTTGTCTGGAGCTCAGTCTCAAACTACTTTTAACAGTATTTCAATTCTCATATTCCAAAGGCAGTCTGAATAGAACTCACACGTTTTGTAGAATGGGGCATATTATCATTCAGTAAAGCCAGACTATCACCCTGACTCATTACTGTGTCACTCTGTTTGGTGTGGGATTGTGTACAGAGGGCAAACAGAGTGCAGCACGACTACAAACTTTTATATAGCGATCCTGAAACAAGAGATGAAACAATAAGAACTGTGCCAGGCCAAGTATATTAACAAGACGCTCTGGAAGTGTCACACGAGGGATTTTATAAGGTCTGGTGAAAATGTCAGCCAGCGTGCACACAAACCTCCAGTCCTGTCAGAGAGCATGCACACCAGACCTGCCAACTAATTACCTGCCAGAAACCACTGCAGGAGAGAGAGGGATATCCCCAGACTGGATTTAACCTTCAGTGGATGAAAAAGCTATTTTAGCCCACCTTAAACTCTCGGGTTTGTTTAATAAACCTGCTTCCAGACCAAAAAAATGTTCAATAATACATAGTTACCTTGTTTATCTGCAAAGTATGAATTCAGGCAAGACATTAAAAAGCCTAAATTATTAACTAAACTGTATTGAGACTACTTACTGAAGATTTTTTGGGGTTATGTGGATCATTAAAATTAAAATTGCTGTTATATAGTGTAAAGTAGTTTTAACCTAACTTGTGGGACTTTTGTATTGACATATCTTTGTTGTTCTAGATAACTCAGCTCAAGATTGAAAACAACCCATTTGCCAAAGGCTTTCGTGGAAGCGATGACATGGAGCTACATCGGATGTCCAGAATGCAAAGGTAGCTATCATAATAATGGTATGAGCTGCCTTTTTTTTTTTTTTTTTTTTTAGTAACGCAATTGTTGAAACATTTCTCCATTCTAAACGGACGTATCGGGTCTTTCTGAGTCATATCAACTGCTTCCTATTAGATGTGATTAGCTGGTGATTACTGACATGCTGGTCATACAGTCGCTTAGCAAACCCCACTTTAATCCCTCTACAAGGCCGATGCTTGCCAGTTTCGAGAAAGCTTTTCAGTGAGTGTTATTTTCGGTGACGTAAGTGTAGTTTTTGATCTACAGCCAGTTTCTTATGTTAAAGACTTTTATGGCTGATCTGGCACAACCTCTGAAACATTACTGTAACATCTCTCGTCTATGCAGTGCATTGGAAGAGGCCATATCGCGCAGTCCGGCCGTCAAGGCAGTACACAACCACTGCGTCTCTCTATTATTCAGTCCAGATGAACGATGGAGCGTCCACAGCTGCATGGAAAACACTTTTTCAAAGCAGAAAGTCTGGTTTTCAAACACACAGTCCCCCCCAACCCCCAAAAGGTCTTTCCAACAGGCGTTAAAATCATGTCCACATCCCAAGACATTTATTTTAAGTTACAGAAAAAAAACATTGTAATTAAATGTTTCAGATCAATGTCATAATTTATGCTCTACAGGAAGGTTTCTGTATACTGCACCATCTCACTTTTTTAGAAAACCTAGACTTGATTATAACAGACGCACATTAAGCTACCTTAAGAAGGTGCATCGCACAAGATAACGCGACGTTTTGTGTGAATTGCCTTTTACCTTAAACTTGCAAATGTATAGAACTTGGTAAAAGTCCAAACCACACTATCAATCTTACATGCCATTGTCCAGTCCACCCAAGTGCCGTAAGCTATGCACGTCTGCTCTTGGTTACTGTTGTAAAAGGAGGGCTTATTGCAAAAGCAGGTCACTTTTCAACTGAAACGATCTCCAAAATTAAAGACAGAAAAGTAAAAAAACTGATCTATTGGTGGATCTTGAGGATTAATTGGGGGGAAATACAAGTTGGCATTTCCATAAAAGAGTCTTGCCCTCCCCAGAGGAGGGTCTTTCAGTGTGGCCTAAGTGGGTGTCACACACATGTGGCTAGAATTGATATTAACCCGTTATATTTTTTTTCTCTGTAAAACTAATCCATTTAATTGGCTGAAAGTCTTGGCATTTGGTACATATTTTAAATTCTTAACAGTGAATAAATATACAGGACTCCTAGTTTCCTCTAATGTCACTTGGTGGGGTGAGTTAACTCAGTGGCCTTTGCAAAAGATGGATTACACCAGCTTAAGGGTAACAAAATGCATTTTTAATAGAAAATACAAAGCCTTAAAACATTAAAATATAATTTTAATCACTCCTTTGTGTATCTCTGATTGACAGCGCCCTCGAGAGTGATAGTAAAACATAATTACAACTCTTCACACATGATGTACATAACATACCGACAACAGACTCTTGCAGCAGTAAAGTTGGTGCATATCCTGTGCAGTTAACTGGTGTTGCTTTAATAAATAAAATCTTTGTCTGTCTTCAGCACCAAGGAGTATCCAGTGGTACCTCGCAGCACAGTGCGCCAGAGAGTAGGCTCCAGTCAGAGTCCATTCAGCGGGGAGATACAAGGCATGACCAACCCCAACACCATAAGCACCCAGTACTCCCAGTGTGACAATGGGGTCACCAGCACCTCCCAGGACATGTTGCCCCAGTCGGGCTCCTATCCTCTGCCTCACGACCACAGCCAGGATTATCACTGCATCAAGAGGAAAGGTAACAGATAACACTGTAACAACGCAACACCGGTTAAAGCTCCACAGACATTTATTACAACATCCCAGAGTTCTTTCTACCACAATCTATAGTTGTTACTTTCTCATTTGATGTAAAGGCACACTGTTCCACATTTAAGGTCTGCAGATGGAAATTAGTTATAAAAGCTTAAATCTGATACAATGCATCTGATCATATTATTTTTGATTAATGCTCCTGTATATGGTCCCTGCACAAAAAAATAAATATTCACTTGCTCTTGCCTGTTGCTTGTGTTTGTCTGTAAACTAAATAAACTAAATAAAATAAAAAGCCTAAATCCCATTTTAGACATGCCATCACTAAAGTTACTTTGTACATAACTTTTTTCACAGTGGAAGATGACTGTCACTCAGGTGAACACAGCTATAAGAAAACTTATCTGGAGAGCTCATCTAGTGAAGAGGACCACTACTACCGTCCCGTAGGCTACGCTCAAAGCCTGGGCTTGGCCAGTGGACCATACCGCAGTGAGGCCAGTCAGAGACAAGCCTGTATGTATGCCGGCGCGTCACAGGGGGCAGAGCCTGTTCCTAGTTTAGAGGACATCAGCTGTAACACCTGGGCCAGCGTGTCGCCCTACGGGAGCTGCTCTGTCACCACCATGCAGCCCATGGAACGGCTACCCTACCAGCACTTCTCAGCCCACTTCACCTCAGGGTCCCTGGTGTCCAGACTTGGAGGACACGCCTCTCCACAGCTGGGGGACGGCCACCACGCGGCCATGTACCAGAGCCCCATGACTCACCAGACACTTGGCCGCCAGTGCAGCCCTGGCGCTGGGATTCAGTCACCTACAGCTAGCCTGCAGGGAAACGAGTACCTTTACCCCCACGGCATACCACGTACACTGTCGCCGCACCAGTACCACACTGTACATAGTGTCAGCATCATGCCAGAGTGGAACGAGAACAGCTAAGAGTGTCTTTAACTGTGGACTGAACACGTAATAAAAAGGAAAACACAAGTACGATCATTTAGGCTTAGATAAACTTTATTCAGAAAACATGTTACACCCCACACACATCTGATGTTGCATCACTGAGTCTGATGGATACAATATAGAGTTGGTGACAGCAAATTTGATTGTTGCAACAACATCTGCACTTATGAACATTTATAAAGTAAATACACAGCTGGACTAAAGAACCTTAAAGCAAAGACTGTTAAGTGGTGTCAGTGGACACAACATTGGAGATGAATCTCTCTTGACAGACTCAGTGTCAAGTTTCCTCATGTTAGTGTCATGCTGAGATAAATGAACTTGTTTTCAAGATAAGAAAACTATTTGTATACGTGTCCAAATGGAGGATAGGATTTGTATGTATGCCTTTTGTTAAAGTAGCTCTTTTGTTTTGTAGTTTTATTATTTTATAGTCTAATTGCAATGAGTTAAATCTAGCAGACAGGAGCTTTTGTTGTACTTAGGTAAGTAACCCTTATTTCTCTTGAATATTTCAGGATGGTCACTGACTTGCAGAGTATCATTAGGTGCTCTCCAACAAAATGAAAACCTGCCACCAGTTACATGTTCAAAATGTGCTTCATTATAAGGCGACCTATTGTTAGTTCATGAAATTGCAGTGGAATCCATGATCAAACAAATGTGGGAGAAATCTTTAAAAGATCTTAGCAGTTTTTTAGCAACTCTAGAGTGTTCAATATAAAAAATGGCCAGCAATACAGTAAACAAATGCATGTGACTCCATGTCTACATTGTTAGTGTAAATGAGAAACAGTTATATCATATTTTTAAGGTGAGAAAAAAATGCAAGTTCTCAGTTTATTGTGCAAATTTTCATAAATAATAAACAAACCTTGTTTAAATATTAGTTTATATTTTATATAATATAATTATTGTTACTATCAGTATAAGTGAGTTACAGTATTCTGGTGGAAACTTTTCATTTTGGCTTGACTGGATGACATTAAGAACCTGGCTAACCAAGCGATTAAAATCAAGTGTGAATAACAAACCAATAATTTGAATTCTGGGGCCTCTGTGATTGTGTGAACGTACAGATTTCAGTTGTGCCTCGTCCCTCTCCTCTGAGCCTGTGTGTGTTTGTGCTCGTCAAGCTAAAAGCAAATGGAGACCAAGTAAAATGGTATAGACAGCTGTTTTTTTCCTTAAAGCAACCCTGCGTAACTTTTAGCCAGTAGAGGATGCAGATCTCTGTACAGATTCTGTATTGTTATGACAGCAGCGTCATGTTTACTGACATTTGTTTTTAAGTAGAGACTTTCAAGTAGAGCAGCAAGTTTGGAATAAATAAAAAAAACATGTCTCAGTAGTGTCATTTTAGTGTATTTTGAAAAATGACTCTGCTCTGGTCCAGTGTGTTTCTGCATCTTTTGTTTGAGTGCCACAAAGCTTGTCACTCACGTAACGTATTGCAATGAGACAGCATTCTGGCAACAGGAAGTAACATTGGAGGTTTTTGTCCTGCTGACGGGACTGTGTCAGTGAGATAGGCCAGCTTCTACCAATCTTATAACTAATAACCATCAAATGATTATGAGAATATAGATTTTACGCATGGCTGCTTTAAGTTGCAATGAAAGCCTATGGGAAACTGCTGTGATTTAGCGACAAGGCCAATGCAAAAAACTTTCACATTTGCCACAATTATAGAAAAGAATTGTTACTTAAGTACTTTATGGATTATGATACCAACAGCCATACCCGATTAGCAGTATTTGGTCAAATTAGCACTTGAAAGGTAACAAAAATCTACATAAGCTAAGCTCAACCATACACAATGTCAGTTTCATTTTACAGATGGAAAATATGTGATTTAAACAGACAATGGCTATTTTTAATGCTTATACTTAAAAATGTTGTTTGTCAATAGTATTTATTTTTCAGTGGTGTAAATTGGCTTGCTCCTGCATGTTGGAAATGGTTCTGTTTTTTAAGCCTCTTTTTATGACAGTAGCATTCTTTAATCATACCTAGAGAGAAAACAGGACAACATGAAACAATGCTCTGAAAGTACCAGTAAGATTACAATTTAGTGATTACTTTGTAAATAAACACATGTAAATACCAGAATACTTGCAATAAATGTAAAAGATTCAATGATTATTGTTGGCCTTTTTCTCCTTTTTCCTACAGGCTATTTTATAAATGAATGTGTTAATTTGTGAAAAAAAAACATGTATTAAGTGCCATAACATTCACAAAGGAGTCTGGAGTCAACACAACTGCAGTGAACCGCCACAGTCCATTGTCTACAAGCAGAACATAATCCAAAGGATTAAAAGTCTGCTGTCTGCATAACATGCATTCTCTTAACCCTCAACTCAGTCGTCCCAAAAGTCACTTAGGTGTATGACTGCATATGTTTGACTGTGTGTGTATGAGATTGACATAACTTGAATGTATGATAATAGGCTATTGTTGATATTAATTAACTGCTGTATCTCAGTGAATGGGTGTGTAGACCAAGCGTCTCCCATGGAACTTCCGAAATGGTCGTTGCGTAAGTGCGCCGCCATACGGCAAAATCCGGCGAAATCCAGCAATATACCGCCGTCCACCAGAGGGCAGGCTCCAAAAGCGGAAATATAAGGAGAAACCCAATGGCGACTTTAAGTGTAAAAATCATGTTTACAACCTGGTACAAATGATGGCTCCGGTCTCTAGAGCTAAGTTTTTACTATACGTAACAACTCGGGGGAAGGGGATTTTTGATTATTACGTCCGTTTACGCTGTCGAAAATCTATTGTTTTACAATGGAGTAAAAGCCGAAAATTGCAGATGTAACAGCCATTTTATTGCCGAATCGTAGCAACAATATCAGACAATATAATGTCATAATAATATCATAATATCATACAAGGGTATACGCAACATTATTATCACTAGGCTTGACACTTTATGTATTGATTTTGTTTTAAAACAAGTACTTCGTAATAGTTGTAGGTTTCTTCTACACAAAATGTATATAAAACCACAAACGCACACACACACACACACACATGCATACACACACATACACACACACACACACACACACACATACACATACACACACACACACACACACACACACACACATACACACACCCATGTACACACACACATGCACACACATACACACACACACACACACAAACATACACACCATGGACCATAGGAGCAGTATGAAGGGGGTGGAGTAGTCACTACAGGCTTTGGCTCAAACTACAGGCTTTATGGGCACTAGTGATGAAGTTTAATTCTATCCTGTTTATAGATTGTAGATCCCATATAAATTGTAGATTGTAGACCCCATATAAACTCCTTCACCCTCCATGGGTGGTCTCATGGTATTTCTCTAGTTTCTCATGTTCCTTTTTCCTGATGTTGCAATCACTTGGTATTGCCACTTTAACCACAACGGCTTTCCTCTGCTGTTTGTCCACCACCACAATGTCTGATTGGTTCGCCATTACCATTCTGTCAGTCTGAATCTGTAAGTCCCACAGGATCTTGGCTCAGTCATTCTCTACCACCTTTGGAGGTGTTTTCCACTTTGACCTCGGGGTTTCCAGTCTGTACTCCGTGCAGATGTTCCTGTACACTATGCCAGGCACTTGTTTATGGCGCTCCATGTATGCTTTCCCTTACACCCTGCAGTTACGTGTTGGATTGTCTCAGGGGCTTGTTTGCACAACCTACACCTTGGGTCTTGTCTGGTGTGGGAGATCTAGGCCTCTATTGCTCTGGTGCTCAGGGCTTGTTCCTGTGCAGCCATGATGAGTGCCTCTGTGCTGTCCTTCAGTCCGACCCGTTCTAGTCATTGGAAGGATTTCTTGATATCAGCCACTTCAGTTATGTTCCGGTGGTACATCCAATGTAGGGGTTTGTCTTCCCATGATGGTCTCTCCTCCAGCTCCTCTTCATCTGTTCCCCATTGCCTGATACATTCACTGAGCATCATCTATTGGGGCCTTACCTTTGATGTACTTGTGGATCTTGGATGTTTCATCCTGAATAGTGTCTCTCACACTCACTAGTCCACGACCGCCTTCCTTACGCCTAGCGTAGTCTCAGGGTGCTGGATTTGGAATGGAACCCTCCATGCATGGTGAGGAGAATTTGTGTTGTAATGTCTGTGGTCTGTATCTCTTCCTTTGGCCAGCTTATTATTCCCGCAGGGTATCTAATCACCGGCAAGGCATAGCTGTTTATTGCCTGTGCCTTGCTCTTACCATTGAGCTGACATCTTAGGACTTGCCTTACTCGTTGGTGGTATTTGGCAGTGGCTGTTTTCCTTGTTACCTCTTCAAGGTTGCCATTTGCCTGTGGTATTCCAAGGTACTTGTAACCATCATCAATGTCTGCTATTGTTCCTTCTGGGAGTGAGACCCCTTCTGTGTGGACTACCTTCCCTCTCTTTTTTACCATTCGACTACACTTCTCAAGTCCGAATGACATCCCAATGTCATAGCTGTAGATCCTGGTGGTGTGGATCAGTGAGTCGATGTCCTGCTTGCTCTTAGCGTATAGCTTGATGTCATCCATGTAGAGAAGGTGACTGATGGTGGCCCCATTCCTGAGTTGGTATCCATAGCCAGTCTTGTTGATTATTTGGCTGAGGGGGTTCAGACCTATACAGAACAGCAGTGGGGACAGAGCATCTCCTTGGTATATGCCCTATTTGATAGATACTTGTGCAAGTGGCTTGCCATTGGCCTCAAGGGTAGTTTTCCACAGCCTCATCGGGTTTGCAATGAAGTGTCTTGGAGTCCTGTTTATGTTGTACATCTCCAAGCATTCAGTGATTCATGCGTGTGGCATTGAGTCAGATGCTTTCTTGTAATCAATCCAGGCAGTGCACAGGTTGGTGTGTCGGGTTCTGCAGACTTGGGTGACTGTTCTATCAACCAGGAGTTGGTGTTTGGCTCCTCTGGTTTCTTTGCCGATGCCCTTCTGTGCTTTGCTCATGTATTGATCCATGTGCCCACTCATCTTAGCCTCGATGATGTCTGACATGAGGTTCCATGTTGTGGAGAGACAGGTTATTGGCAGATAGTTGGATGGGACTGTACTCTTTGTGGGATCCTTCAGGATCAGGATTGTGTGCCCTTTGGTAAGTCATTCAGGGTATGTTCCATCCCTTAGCAGCTGGTTCATTAGCAGCTGGCAAGCTACTCATGTCTAGTCCTTAGTATCTACAGGAGTGGCAGCCACCCCTTCTGATTTTTGTAAGGTAAGGTAAGGTAAGGTAAACTTTATTATCCCACGAAAGGAAATTTGTCTTGGGCCATCACCCATGCTGCATTTAGTACAGACAAACAACAAATCATCAGACAAAACAACAATACTAGTGATAGAAATAAAAATTCATAAATTACAACTCCATAAACATCACCCATGTTACATTCAGTACAGACAGACAACAAATCGACAAACTAAACAACCATAATAATGATAAAAATTCATAAATTACAACTCCATAGCACCACTATTTAACATCTTTACAGACACTGGGATAAATGAGTTTTTAAAACTGTTCAATCTACAGCGTGGGACTCTAAACCTCCTGCCAGAAGGCAGCAACTCATATTCTGTATTCAAAATATGTGATGGATCACCCACAATCTTTTTAGCCCGCAATAGAGTAGCCTGTTCATAAAGAGTCCGCAGCGATGTCTGTTCTTTCACTCCAATAATTTTCCAAGCCGCATGGGTCATTCGTAGTAATTGGGGACCATAAACATTTGAACAATGTGAACTATTTGAACTAAATTTTAATTATGTAAGAACTGTTAAATGACTACATTTACACAGCACTTTTCAATCAGAATTACAACATAGAGCTGCACCGGAAATAGCCATTACAAATAATAACCACGTGACATTACATCAACATTAACCACACACAATTAAAATAACATTAACCATATGGCATTACAATAACATTTTTCCTGCACCGGAACATACATCATCGGAAGGTCCTTAGCTATATGTCTGCATCAACCTTTACTATAAATATCTGCATCCTTCGGCGTGTGCAGGCCTCTGTTAATAACTATGACTCTGTGATAGCCTCCGCTATCCACTACGCTGTGGTCTGCTGTAGGAGGGGCAGCACAGACCGGGACAGAGCCTGCTCTGAAAAAACACTGTTTTGCCCACATTTGTATACAGTATATTTGTGAGAAAGGAAACGTAAGCCATGTGGCTAATATGCATAAATCTAGAAGGACATTTACCATGTGTCAATAATGACATGAATGACAACTATTAATTGGAAAGGACATGGCTTTGGAGAATTATTTGGCCAGAAAAGGACCTGACCAAGACCAGACCAGAATTATGGGTGGATTACGGTTGTTGGAGATGTTGCTGTTGGTGAGTCTTTTACAGAATAGGGAACCTACACACACTTGCTCTAAAATAGTTTTTGAAATGCCGTATAGTTAAAGTTGATGTAATGTTGTGTGGTTATTGTTGTTATTTTGTTTGACTATTTCTGGTGAAGTTAAATGTTGTAATTCTAATTGTCAGTATCTTTTTGTAAAGGGTGTTCTAGCTTTTGTATTTTGTTGAGCTCTCTGGGCCACCTTACAACATACCTGATAACAAGGATCTATTCAGGCTGCCCATTCACACACACTCTCTCACCAGTGTTGCAAACACTGGGGGCAAGGTAGGGCTCAGCCCAACAACACTTCAACAATGCTGCTTGTTGTCAGACATTTACAGAAATGTCAAAAACTCTTCCGATTAACAGTTGTGTTTTTCTGTTGAGGTAGATGATAAGATGCCCACTACGGACAGTTGCATAGTTAAAGAGTGAAACCATCAAACCACTTTGAGACCACATATTTATTTATCTAGAGGCTATGTATTTTCTGACAAAAAAAATATAAAATATTTGCACAGTGTTTCTTCAAGTTCAAAATTCTATATTATGTGAATTTAAATGAAACATTTGGCCAAAAATACTTGAACGTATGGTCATTGTAAGCCAATTATATTTTCGCTTTATTTGCCCCAGGCCGTGACAGAGGGAAAGTTTTTGAGAACCAACCTTTTCAATTCACAAAATAAAGCAATCTATGCCATTGTTTATAAAAATGTATTCATTTAAACAAAAAAGCTAATTTTATATATTCCCTCACTTGACCAATGGGTTTCTTGGTCGATCTTTCATTTGTCTCTATCCATTCTATTGCCCCTTTCCTACCTACGGTCCCTCTGTCCTGTCCTTTGCCATCGGACAGCGGATCACGTTGACCCAGCCTCCTTTGATGTGAGCAATGTGACCCTTGTGCTCCAGATGCCCCCACACCGCCGGTCTTATCCTCTGTGCGAGCCAGCCCAGCCCACAGGGAGAGAGAGAGCCAGTCATTAACCCCATCCAACCCCAGCCTCCCCTCCATCCACAGCTTAAACACATGATGTATCACAACACCCACCCATGCATCCCCCCACTCACCCAAACATGTACGGGTGGGCGAAGGCCTGTGATGCAATAGGCTCTTTAAACATTTAAAGAACAGGTCACAATTTCAAAGGGAGACGCCAGAACCTTTGGCCACTGATGCAGTTATCATAGTCTGTAGATGAAAGTCTAGTGATATGTCAGAAAGTAAACAAATGGCCGTATAATGAATGGAAAGCCTTAATGATGAATGTAATCGTACGCTGGTACAATGCTGGTTTATTTGGATTATGATCTTAAACCCAAACAGAGAGAAGATAAATGGAAAGAAACTTTTATGTATACTGTGTATAATGTTTTTTTTTTTTCTGATGGGAGGTTTATTAAATTATATTCAACAAAAAAAGTACAAACACATTGACAAAGGAATAAAACATCTAGACCTTTATTAATTTGGTCAAAATGGCATACAATAGTTCCTTCAGTGGATAGAGAAAGAAAATTAAAACAAGTCATCTCAGACTAATGATGAGTCATGGCCTTAGTCAACCTTAAATCTGAAACCCAAACAAATCACAGTGTGGGTGCCCCTCGTGACAAAGAGAAGAGTGCAAGAACAAGAGCATTCCTAGGCCCAGAAAAATGAGGGAGGGGATTACTTTATTAAGATGTACTGAAACACAGATCACCACAGATGGATGAGCACGTCCAACAAAGAGGGTTTTCAAAGATTCAATCCATCTCGTCCTGGAGGCACAAACATCTGTTTAAAAAGTTTAGTTTCAACTTTCTATGGACAACAGGCTAAGAAAAAGACAAAATATTGAGGATTAAATCAAAGGAGTTGTGTTGTTGACATTATTTTTAATTAAGAGCCTCAAAACTGCACTTCAGTCAACACAGCATCTGGGTGAGCGCCACAAGACTGGAAACACTAATATTGCTCTTGCTGGCTGATAAAATAAAACCTTGCACTCTCTTCTTGGCACAATCCCAGGACAAATGTTTGATGGTGGACATGACAGTGTGGGATGGCAGAATTCTCCATCAGATAACACATTTTCTGCTTCATGTAAAGATGTCCAGTATATCAACAGAGACATGCATCACTGTGAGGACAATCCTGCATCTGCACAGCAGTGAGGCTGTGTCTCTGTAGCCAATAAAGAGCCTGGGGATGGGAGTGCTGAAATGGGAGCACAGACCCTTCCATCTCCCACTACTCTGTCTTTCAGCACCACTTCTGGCCAGAGGCCTGCAGAGAGAGGAGACTAGGGAGGACCATGTCTTCCAGGGCAATAGACAGCAATGGGACAGTGTTGATGGGGAGAACCAAAAAGTGTCTCCTAGCTACGGGTCAGTTTAAAAGCTGCCAAAGTTTACAGGATCAGTAAACTTTTTGCTAGCTGGTTATTTGGTCTTTGACAGATATTTAATTTGATAAATAATAAACCGTATAAAGATGGCTTTAATAACAAGCCAGTCCAATGTTATAAAAAATTGTGCTGATGTCTTTTTAACCATAGGCAACATTCATCACAGTGTTAAGTGTTCATATCGGACAATAGCCAATTTAGCATTTTTATAAGTATAAGTAATAAACACTAAAGTCAAATTCATCATTGTCAGCGGCTGACTCGCCTGAGTACACCATTAAGTGTTTTTCAGGGTAGATTTGTCTTAGCAGCAAAATAGCCTTCAGCTGCCTCGTCGTCCAAGCTGATAAGGAAACATTTCTGGCTCCAGTCTTTGCAGAGTCTGTGGGAATCACAGGTACACTTTCTCTCTCCAAACAAGCCATTTGCCCAACCAGCAGTGTCTCCATATGGAACTGATTGAGACTTTGTCTGTCCATTCAGGCAAAGCACGCTGGTCTATTTCAGCTTAAATATCTCTATTGACTTTGTCCTAAGAAGATCTTGGAAAAACATTGTTTAAGTAGAATAATATATATATATAAATATAATTATGAGCAATTTAAATGGGGCACCTCCCTCAGTAAATAAATTATTTCCCACCACTAATTTTAATTCATCTCAGCAACTAATTAGACATCAGCAGGAAACAGTGAGCATAAGTAATACAGTTATTCAAAGCTGTCAATTGACAACAAACTCCAACACACCCTCATGTTAAAACTTTATTATAGACAAGCAGTGGGATGCCACGGCTATGACCATGACCAGGCCTGTATAAGAATACTCAACAGGGAGTTTTGTTACTGCTGGGTGATCAATATTCTGCCTACAGAGTAATTGAAGCTAAGGGGAGTAAAGCAACAAGCTCGCCAGACCCTCTGAGCCCTCACAGACAGAGTGCCAACACAACAGTCAATATGTCTTGAGCCAGCAGTATGGGGCCATCACATTTTGGGACAGCAAGTTGACCTATCATGCGTACCAGTTCCAGTCAGTACAAATAATGTTCTTTTACTAAAGAGGAATCTCATAAGGAAGTGACAGCCTGTTCCCATTGACTTCAACTAATGGGATTATTTTCAACATGGTATAATGATTTCTACTGCATTACGTCAGATTGTCTTTATTCTTCGAAGGATGTAAATGTGATTCAACAATGTTCTATAGATGCTTGCCACAATGTTTACCCAACATGAATTTATAACTAATACTATAAATATGGCATCAAATTCCCCAAATCAGCTTCACAGTATTATATTTTATTTGTCAACTACTCTTCTATTGCCTTTGATAAAAATCTCTCGATCTACTTATTATTAGAAGATCATATTAATAATACAAAGTAGTTGACGGTTCAACAAACATTGTTTAAACTATTTATTCTTACATCTTAATCTCTATGGGTAATTAGACTGGCCTAATTTTACAGTTCCACCATAATTTCAAATGTGTGCACCCTCAACTATTTTTTTGCAGTAGGTTAGCAATGTTGGGTAATTTTCCATTCTACATTTATCGTGTAATGTACATAACCTTAATAAGGACCTGTTTATTATAAAGTTGTTGACACTTTCTCAGTTAGAACAGTTTGTTTTGGTGAGGCCTTCCTTTAGCACCAAGGCTGTAATTATACAGTAATGTCTCTGTCTCTTTTTAAGCTTGACCAGGTGCAAGGTTAAACATTAGTTTAAAACATTGCCTGATCAATGACGCAGTACAAGTCTTTATAGGTTTGTGTTATACAGGAAGCATACCAGGCTAGAATATTCAATGCTCATATTCTGTATTGCATGATCTCGGTCTCAGGGCTTGTATCTGATGGTGAATAAACTTCTCCTGCTCTAAGTCATCCAGAGTTTCCTCAGTGTGTCTTTGTTTGAATTCCATTCTGCTCTTGTGCAGTCAGAAAATTCCCTATTAAGTAAGAGTATTAAATGATAGTGTTATATATATCCTTGATAAAGACCGGTGCACTTCACTTTTAGTATTCCTCTTACTGTCAAACACTTAAAATGAGTAAATCCCTGCAGGTTACATTTGCAAGGAGGTGTCAGAGTAAATAGAGATTAATCAGCACTGGTTCCAGAGGCAAGGTGTTTAGTTGTTGGTTAATATTTGTGGAAATGTACTTGTGTTTGAGCTCCGAATGTGCTCTGATCCATGCATCCCAAAACCTGTCTGATCAACTTTACAGATACAAAGACAGACTCATTAATGTGATTGGCCCAACCCTGGTCAGTGGCTAATCTCCCTTTAATAATAATATAAATCTTAATCTGAGCATTAACGCACTTTGTATGAGAAGGGAAAAAATAGGTGTATAATATTTTGGTATAATTACGATCACAAGAAGGAGGAAAACATTGGCGATTTAGACCTCTTTTTTTAAGCCCTGTTCTTTGTCAATAAATGTAGTGCCCTGGAGATGCTCAGAGCTGCTTGTGGCAAGTTATTGATCTCCCTAAATGCAGGTGTCAGCATGTGTCTGTAGAGACAATATGTCCTGTTCATGTGCCAGAATTCACCCCCCTATTGCCCCCACCATGCTTTTTTGCCCTTTTCTTTTACTCCCCATGTCTCTCTGTGGCCACTGGGCCAAGGAGCCAGCACAGCGCCTCCACAGAGGCCCATGTGTGACTTGATGCCATCAATAAAACCATCATGTGAGATGAACTTGCATCGCGCCCCACACAGTTAGCAAGCCCTCTGCGATGAATCACCTTGATAGAAGCAGGCCCTTGAGGAGACAAACACTCAATATCTCACCAGTAGGTTTTCTTCAATCCATTCCAGTTAACAGTTTGTTGTTTTTTTTTCTTGTTTTTCTGTGCTTTAGATCTGGGTTTGTTTGGAATTATACTATAACACTAGACATACAAGCACTAGAAATATACTAGAAAAAGTAGCTCTATGAAGTAGAAAGCAATAGAATAAAAGTGAACAGGGCTGGTAGGTGTGAGGAACAGAATGATAACAAAGTGAGGAGCTTTTTGTGTCTGTGAATCAGCTGTTCTCTTTTTATCTTATCACTGACAGGTTGTTTGGTTTTTGTAACAGCCTATTATCTACACACGTGTTTGTGCTAAAGTGAGAAAAGATTTTGGGGAGAAGTTGAGACCAATCCTTAAAAAAATCAACTCCTCCCAGCAAGTAAAGCCCTGGATGAATTCTTTGATGAAGCCCTATTTTACAGTGTCTTGACAAATAACCGTATTAATAAGTTTCGACAGATGACAGTAACAATATGGAAGACACCCCATGGCTACATATAACTAGATGACACTAACAAGATGGATGACCCTGTGAGCACTGTCTCACACTGATACAACAGACAGACACCAGCCATGACATCCAGGAATTAAGCTAGACTGCCCCACTGACAAGTTTTATTTTGCACTATGTACCAACCCAATGACTGGGCTAAACATTTATTTGCATTTAAACTGACAGGTGACATAATTGTGTTCAATAAAGAGCTGTGCATGTAGATCTGGTGATTTATTGAGTGAGTTAGTGCTTTTAAAATGTGGAAAAAAAAGTGTGATGTCTTAGAAACTCCCATCATATTCACTGTCATGTCTATGTATACCGCAAAGGCATAGTTTATACATTCTTTTTTCCCTTGTAAGATCCAGACTGTAGGTAACCTACTTCTGCAGTGTTTGGGCTCTGAGAGAGGTGAGTGCTACCCCCGGCTCTGGTCCAGGATTGGGCCGAGATGGATGAGGATACGACAGCCCTCTCCCTTTACTCTCTTGATGGGAGCCTAGCTTGTCCGTCTGTGTGTGCAAACTGCTGTATAAACTCACCCAGAGGGACCCCAGGCCTAGTGGAGATAAAGACCTTTTCTTTAATGTAAACACTCTCTGAAGTGGTGAGCAGGCAGCTGTAGTTGGACATACACACATTTAGAGAAATGCAGTCCCAAGGTCAAGGTTAAGCACTACACTCTTGCAAGACTCACTTTCCCTCTTGACCCTCCAGCTCGATGTTGGCAGTTACCTAGAGTTTAGGTGCTGAAGCCTCTGAGACTGAGAAAAGAAAAATAGTAAGGGTGGAGCCCCAAAGCTTTGGTACAATAGTGCTGGTGGAAAGAAAACATTTTACTTACTGGACTTAAACTGGCTTTAATTTGGAAAATATTAAAGTTCCAAACTTCTGGAATACAGAAGACAATAAGTGCAATTATCAAGTATCTGTACTTTAGTCAACTACATCAAGTACATTTAAAAGAGGGTACTTTTACTTTATTTCATTTTAGAGCCAATATCTGTACTTTTTACTCTGCTCTCAATTTTGTTCATAAATTAATGTGACTAAGTCACATTTTTACCTTCATAAATGTCTGCCACCGACAGAGAGTGAGAAATGCTTTACGGTAATTAAATATACACATAGAGACCTCCAGCAGTATGATGAGAGTATTGTTTTGTTAAGATTATATCAAAATGGCATACACATTATTTTATCATCAGTCTTGGCAGAGTCACCAAAAAGACAAAGAAAACCTTTGTCCAAAGAGTCAAGGAAGAGTGCGCTCGTACTCGAGTCAACCTTGGCCAAGCTTTTACAGAAAGGCTTCAGCTCAAACAAAGTAAAGGACTCAAAACTGATTCCAATGTGGCTTTTATGCTGTTGAACTTAAAGATACTTTTTTGCCAACGACTTTATTTTCTTTCTATTTCCATTAGATCTATTGTTATTTGATGTCCTTCGAGATGTAGCTACTGTTATGTGGCATTTATATAGCTCACGACTCGCAGTGAGTAGTTTCATTTACGGGCTTTATGTGAGACAACTGCAGTTCAAACAGTAGTTTCAATATTATACCAAATGCCCCAAATATTGTTTACATAGAGTCAGCAACTGGCTTCACTTTAGTTTAGACCAAATGCAGGATTACACAAGGCCAAGGCTGCTCAATTGTTATGACAATAAAATTTACAATAAATTAGACGCCAAAATAATAAAGTGAGAGAAAATTATATTTCAGAAGTGATTTTTTTTTTTACATATAACATTTTGTTGACATTAAATAAAACCATCAAGCAATATATACATTATGACTTTGTAACCCTATTCATTTTCAACCCAATTCTTTTAGCCAAACCAGTGCAGCTGGTGAGTGCTGTTGTCCAGAGCCCCGCTAGGAGTATTTACAACAGTGTGATTCACTGAACCTCTAGGGGGAACTGCGCAAATCTTACTTGGCACTGCTTTAACTGCTTTAACTGTGAAACACCTTAAATTAAATGTGGTAAATAAATCTGTACCTAAAGCTATAGCGCTGAGTTTTACAAAGTGCACATGAACGCAGTATCATATGAGTAGCTTTTCCTTTCTCTGTGATCTGTCCAATGCTTAAATAGACACATACAGGCGTACTTTAATCTTAATTAGTAGCATAATATATTAATAACAGTGAACTTTGTGCCAAATGTTGAAACTGTCACAGTCCGGCCCAACTTATTGCAGTAAAAATAGGTCTTAATGTGTTGCTATTTTATTATTATCCACCATCAGTTTATTTTAATTATTCAGATACGGCTACACCATTGCAAAAAGAGGTAAAGCTCAACAGTGGTAAAAGACATGGATCAGACTAATTAAAAAAAATATATATTTTTTTATCCTTATTAATTAACCACCATCCAAAATTGTTATTAATAAATTAAATAGATTTTGTATTAATATACATTTCTGTTGCTTATAGCTTAAAATTTGAGAGATGCTAGCTTAAGGAAAAGTTGTTCCTGTTTGGAGCATGTTGTAGTGGTATGAAGTGATCACTGCAGAATATTGAAGGAAAATATACATACTGTTTAACTATCCATAAATTATTAGTAAATGTTTGGTGGGCCAGATTACACAACCCAACAGTCCTTATGTGGCCCCTGGGCCTTAGTTTGCCCACCCATGGTTTATACTGTATTCAGATTGACGCCCAAAGCAGCTCTAGATTCTCTGCGGTCAACTGATAGAGTTAATTTTAATGACTCAAATACAGCATCTTAAACCCTTAGGTTGGAATAAAATTATAGTTTAAACATATCTTAATTTGCATTTGAGTCTACAGACATGTTATAGGGCTTTACATTGGGATACACATTGTATGAACAGGAAATTCAAAACCTAAAAGCGTGTGCTATTTCCAGGGTGATGATTGTGTACACAGAGAATAACACACTTAATAGGTACTTAGTAAAGTAGCCTCTGCTCAGAGAGACTGGTGTGAAAAATGAAGGGGGTGGCTGAGATTTCTGCTAATCTTTAGCTGAGTCCATCTTTATTATCTAAGTGAATGGACAGAAGTGGATCTTGAAGTAAAAATACCCAGGACTGCTTATCATCAGTGTGATGCTCTTATCTGACATTTGAAATACATTCAGCAGGAGTGGATGAGCATGGAGCCTCAACAGCAATACAACCTCTGAAATGGTGTAGGTTAAGACAATGACTTGTTTTATTATAATGAGCTGAATCAGATGGATCCACTGGTTAAATAAGATTTGAATTAACTGTGACTATTGATGATGATAAATGGGAGTATACTAGGAACAAAACAAATAGAATATCTGTTTGTAACGGGCCAGGCTGCTAAAATTATTTATTGTTTACAAATTTCATGGAACCCCTTATAAGGGCCTCCAGTAAGACCGCCATCAAACAGCAATATACCTCCGTCCACCAGAGGGCAGGTTCCAAAAGCAGAAAGATAAGGAGCAATCCAAAGGCGACTTTACAAGTGTAAATAATCATGTTTACAGTCTGGTACAAAAGATGGCTCTGGTCTCTAGAGCTAAGTTTTTAGGAATTCTTGATTAATCCTTCCATTTATGCTATCTGAAAACTAGTATTTTACTATGCAGTAACAGCAGAAAAGCCTAGATCTAGTGTCTGTTAAGAGCAATATTATTGTATGAGGAGCAATGAGCTCACGCTTTCCACTTTATATACAATCATTGAGTAAAAGGCACAAAATGAACCCTCAAATGTCATCTATGTGTCTGAAGTGTAAATCAGTGGTAGGGACATTTACTCACTGTGTTTGGTCATGTCTTTCAATCATTGAACGGACATTCTGGAAGACATAAAGAAAATATTTGGAGTGATTTTAAATGTGGTGTGTCTCTGTTCTTGAGCTTTAGAGACAATAATGTTGGTTCAGGTTTCATCAGATTATATGACATCCTCACTTATGCTGCATAAAAGAACATTTTCCTGTCTTGGATTAGCAATAGACTTCCCACAACAGCAAACTGGCACAGACTTGTCCTGGAGCTGTTCCCAGTGTCTGGACGTGTGGGCCCCATACCTCTGTTTCAGTTTCACTGGCACTGCTGTAGCCTCGCTGTAGTGGACTAGCTGTGGACATTTTCCTTCTCTTTGTTTTCTTTTGTACCCTTGGACTGAGCTGGGCTATGTTTGTTTGTTTATTTGTTCTTCATGTTCTCTTAAAAAATGAATTTTAAAAATATATATAAAATGGTGCAGGTTAAGTCATTTTTTCCTTTATGAAATGTAAAATTGAAAAAATAAAAAAAACAAATAGCTTAAGTCCACTTACAGACAACTATAGACAGCAAAGGGAACAGTCCTTTCCTCTGAAGTGCAACAGATATCAGTACAGCACAGAGTCACATGGGAGGAGGGACATTTGCTGGGTTTCAGAACGACAAGGTGAGAAATGGCAGCTCACAGATGACAATGGTTCCACTCTGGTGAGCTATTGATCTTGTCCCAGTTTTATTCTAGTTTTGAACACTTTGCGGTCTTTGGTGGCACTCTCTCTGGCTCCTGTGGGACACTGGAGGAGAGGACATCACCACTGAACAAGTGACTAAAACGTTGGTTAAATGATTGAGAGGATCATCTCTAGAGAATACTGTCCTTGTTTTTAAATGGAGACAATAGTTCTTTATGTTTGCAGCTACATCCTTGTGCTGCTTTAAGATGCATGCAAACACTTTAAGATGCAAGCACAGTCAACCAAGTGAAAGATGGGACTGAAAAACAAAATAAAACCAGATGAAGGAAAATAGAAAATGCAGCAAATGTGCCGTTTGGGTCCATCTGCGCATTAGAAGTGAGAGGTTAAAAGGATAAGAAAGGATAGAGAAAGAAAGATGCACCAGAAAAAGCAACCTAAGGCATTCACATAACTTTGTAAACTTTGTAGTGTTAGACTGGCCAAACTATTATTGGACAGAGGTAATCATTAGTTTCCAGTTGAAAGATAAATGCCACTAGCAGAATGTTAGCAGCACTGAGGGCATTAAGGCAGCAGGCAGGCAGACGGGCGGGCGGCAGATACAGAGAGCTCTATTAGTTTCGGCTCATTGTGCCACTCTGATTTCTTTCTACTTCCTAATTGGCTGACTTCTGTAGGCTTGGCGGCCATATTTCAGTTTAAAGGGGAAAGGCTTCATGGGTCACAGGAATAATGGGGCCCATTTGACAGGTCAGCCGGCTGAAGTCTACAGCATAGTCTAAGGTCAAAGGTCAAACTAACATCAAGATAGGACGTGGCAGTGTAGGTCAGCACTATCACTGGAGAGCCAAATAAGTCCTCGGACTGATTAGAATGATGTCCTAGAAACCTGGTCTAAGGAAAGAAGAATTAAATTGAATAAATATGAGAGTTTTATAATAATCAATAATTGTATACAATAAATGTATAATTTTATATTGTGGGGAAGGATGGTTTTAACAACAAACCAAGACACCAGAGATTATTGCCTTTCAATTACAGTTACGTGACAACTGAAATTCTGCTGTTAACTCAAACCAGGATTTTCCTTTGCCTTTAGCCCAAGAAATTAAATCAAGATTTACGAGTTTTAACTGCTTCACTGAATCAAAAGTCTTTAAAGTTTGAGTCCTATCCATTAAAATGTAAAACAAATTGTTGGTTTACAAATGACTTGAGCCACTCCTGTAATCCAATTATGAGGCAACTGAGATTTGCTTTACTCAAAAAACTGTCTTGTCTAGTAGATCACATTCAAATCAGGACTCTCTTGACTAAATTAGCATACACCTTTTAAAAGATGAGCCGTATAAAAATGTGAGGTCCACACACGGGTACCCACATATGCACCCATACACAAAAACAGGACAGTCTGCCTGGCACCAGACAGCAGTGCATGGCCAAATGAGATGTGTGAGAGCCCCCTGCTGCCAGGAGGCGGACAGGAAGAAGAAACAAACCCTCTCTAATGGAGACATGACATGCTCGCCGGGGCGGAAACTCAAACAAACGATTAATGGGCCATGGAGCCTTCAGTACAGCAGAAAAATACCCTCCCCAGCACCCCCTCTACTCTTGCTGGGTTCCACATTGGCCAAGGGGCTTCAACATTTCAAGGACCCGGCCTGTGGAGCAAAGTAACATGTTTTTGCCATCCTACAGGTAAAAGAGCTTGACAACATAACAAGATCTGAAAGCAAAAAGAGGGATTTAGAATAACCTTTCTACCTTGACGCCACATTTTACATTGTTACACAAGCAAGGATGAGAAAGACAAAAACTCAATTATCTTGTTAGCGGTATAGAGTCCCTAAATAGGACATTACAACAACTACAACTAGAAAAGACATTTTGAATTCCCAACCTATTCAATCAATTTCTAAAATATGGCTGTTAAAAGTGTAAAATTCTCATTCTCAGATGGAGCACGTTAACTGGATTTAGTAACAGGTACAGAAATACTTTATTGCAGCGCATAAATGACCCCAGGAAATGATAGGATGCTCTATTTTCACAAGGCCATGTAGGTCCACCAAGTCCAGTTGCTGGGTCTGTCTCATCTTTTGTCTTCCATCCTCTAAGAACACTGACAGAGCTGCAGAAGGAAAGTCCATTGTGTTCATGTGTTTTGATTAGCAGGTAATGATCTTTGATCTAATGCGCTGACTGGGAAGCTGCGGCTTCCATTGAAATCCGGTGGATGCTTGGCCGACCTGGAGCCAGTGTCACTTCTCGTTAGGGCCTGCAGCTCCATGACCTCCCTCTTGCCAATGCCAGCCCCCTCTTCACAGCATGTGCACCCCGCGTAATGATATCAATAGCAGCAGGGGTGCAATGAATACAAATCCGCATGTAGAATGTTTGGACAAGAATTCGCTCCCACCCCTCCCTCCTCTAGCTGCCCCACTCACCACTGGTCAACCTCGATCCCCCACGCAAAAGCTCACTAGCCTGTAATGTGGATTCTGCATGTGCTCTTAGCAGCAGCTGAGTACATGCTCCCTGTTGGCTAATCCTACAGTATTGTGACTTATCAGTGTTAGGTTTAGAAAATGTGAGTAGTTGCTCTCTTTTTCAAAGGTACTCATGCTGCAAAAAAATGCTTTTATAAAAAACAAAAATTAGAAATTAAATTCAAAATTTAAAAAAAGTGTTAACTTCTCATAAAAAGTATCTGCTAAATGACTAAATGTTTCTAAATACAACCAAATTTATTATTAAAAGAGTTACATTAGTCCAATATAATTTATGTCAAGTCACATAAACCAGTTGTTGTTAAAAAGGAAACTGCCACTAAAACCACACATCCTGAAACAAACACACTCTTCAGTGTTGAGCCTGACATGGAGGCCACCTGATTTCCGTCTCTGGCACTGACACAGCCATTTGCAAAAGCCTGGTACCAGTGGTCCAAACAAAGGCATGTTCATGTGACCAGGCAGTACAAGCCTCACCCAAATCTGGAAGGAAACAACCTTTGCATTTCTTGTCCAAATTAATGAGTGGAAAACTATAAAATCCTTGCCACAAGGCCTGTTTATTATCAGTTACTGCAGCACAATATAGCTGTACCGTGAGCTTGCATGTGCTATAACCATGTGTGTCTACATGTGTATGTACTGCACACTGGGCTCAACTGCACGCAGCATTCGTCTGGTGAAACACAGCTTTTCAAGACACCCTTATTGGTATTTACAAAGATTTTAAACTGTGACATAAATATTACACTAACGTTTCTTATAAAACTCAGGATAGTATTGGTTTATATTAATACCACATTAATTACACATTTACATTTGCTTTCAAAATCAACAATATGAATAATTTTTACCCTGATTTAAAACTTGATTCAAATGTAAATTTTGACCCAAATGTTCCACTCTATTTACAGAAGGACATTCCTTATACCATTGACACAATGCAGCCACATGAGCAACCGATAACGTAATAACGGCCAATAATGTAATTTAATAATTTGGGCCATTTTAAATGTAATAAAGCCAATAATGTAATATCTTCCATTAATGTAATAAAATGTTTGAGCCAATAAGGTAATTTTGGCTGCAATTATTACATTTTCAATGTTTGTTATTTTTAATGCTACGCCAATAACGTAATGGACAGGTTATCACATGACTGGCTTTATTACATTTAATTTACAAAACGATTACGTTATTGGCAGATATTACATTTTTGGATGCTACATTTGCCTCAGTTGATGAAAGAACTGGACCAGTTTGTGGTGGCTTACATCTCTTCCAAACAACCATTAACATAAGATGCCACAGCTCACACGAGCGGCAGCCACGTCCACTTTATGATCCACGTGGTTAGACTGTTTAACAGACAAGACCTCCACTTTCTTTGACAGAAGCTTTTTGGCTTGTGGTCTGTCATCACTGAAGATGACACCATTAAAAATGTGTTAATTGCAAACACACAGAGTTCAGTCTGTCAATCTGTGGTGAGAGAGGAAAACAAAAAACATCTTACCCTCATCCCGTCAGAGAATATACTCATTCATTGTGAGAAAATTCAACTAAAAGAAAATGTGTGTCAGTTTAAAAAAAGCCATAATTTAGTGCATTGTTAGACCAGTCTTAAATTCTGCAACAAAAAAATAATAACTAGACTGAACTATTGTTTATGCAATAAAGGCTATCTATTAGTTGTTGCCAACTTTCTTCAAGTAGCACACACTGACAAAAACAGACATGATAATAAACTATACAACACATACCACAGGTTAAATAAACACTAAATCTAAAACAGTTAGATTCCTTTTATTGTTTTATATCATCAGCCTTTATTTTACTGAACAGGTCTAAAACACTGTGAGTAAGGTACAGATATAAATAATGTTTCACGGTGCACAACTGCACAAGTACAAACTTAATTCTAGTTAAAATTTTATTACAGTCACTAAAATGCCTTGCTTGACATTTACATCGGTGTGAGGACTCCATCTCCTCAGCTTCACACTCTCGTCCCCAAAGCTCTTTGCTCAAGTACATCTCAAATGCATTAAGTGCTAATATGAGTACATAATATTAAAGTTTAATGTGACAATGTTTAGTGCAGAACTACTTTAGATTCTAATTAATTATATAAGTTGCTCTATAAAAAAATAGCACATGCTTACAATTAACTCAGCAGATCTGATATTCCCTGTCCTTCGTGTCTGTCTAATGTTTGATAAAGTAATGAAAAGCCCATTGGCCTCTCCCTGCTAAATGAGAGGAAAGATTAAGATGAATACCTCCATCTGGCTCTCACTGAAATTCTAAAGGAAGTCAAGATAACCAAGGAGGGCCTGGTTATTCATCACTTTCTCGACATGTGCCCATACACAAGTGTAATGGCAGAATAAAACAGACGCAGACAGACGGAAACCCACCAGCCGTGCACTCGAAAGCAGCACCTGACGGAGAGTCCTGTTGTTTTAATAAGCGTTCACAGACTCGTACTGTAGTGCAGGGAAAGCAATAGATTGACAGCTGGGCTGCAAGGGCTGCTGGTTAATGTCACCTATCATGCAAAGCCATAGTGCCCAGCATATCCCCTTGCATCCCTTTTTCTTTCTCCCTTCATTGTGGTTCTCAAGGGAGCTACTTTTCTTGCAGACCCTGACTGACATAAAGCCCAGAGCTTCAGACCCCAAACAGACTTTGCCGCAGACCCTGGTCCGCTTGTCTTCTATCTATCTGCTTCATCTATCTCTTTCTTCCACCATTTCCATCCCTTTAACCAACACAGCCTTTGTTCTCGCAGTCGATCGATGCGCCATAACTCAACAGGCCTCTGGTGTTTGATGTCTGAGCTCTGGATATCATTCAACTGTTTTTAGTTGAACCAGTGAACCACACTGATAATACCGGGTCTCACGAACACAACACACACAAGAAAAGAACCTATGTGCAGACATGCACAGGGTATTATTATATTATAAAAGACTAACCACACAATTACTCTCTATATACTGTTGTTTTTTTGTTTTGTTTTTTCCCTAAAATGGTGAATAACGTTTATTTTATTAAATGCAAAAAAGATAATACATTGTGTTTTTTATTTGGAGTTTTCAGTATGTTTTTTTATCTTTTTCTTTTTCTTTTTTTTTTTTAAGCTCTTTACACTTTCTCCAGATAATCTTTGTTGCCAACTTTAGCCTTTGGGATTATGTATTTTCAAAGGTGGGTCGGTCAGACAAACAAAAAAAGATTTGTTTTACATGTTTAGGCATTTCAGCGAAAGGTTTTTAAGTGTTTAAGATTTAACCCATTTACAGGTTACTGTAGCAGACCTGCTTTAAATACGTAACAGTAAACCAAAGCATATGAGGAAACATTTGAAACTTATGCATCTGAACTTTACAAAAGGGTTTCTCATTGCTTTAGAAATGAAGGTATTTTAAACAAATTAAATTAAAAAAACTTGTTTTATTGAAACATTATTGTAAAACAATGTTTCCTTATCAATTTTATTTTGACTCAGACAAAAAGTTGAGTCTTCTTTCCAGATGGAATACCTTAATTAATCTTAAATGTATTACTGGTTCCAGATATGAGCTGTTTATCTGAACAATTATATTACAACATAATTTATATTAATATAGTCTAGTTATTATAGTGCATATTTTATAATCAAATTTTTTTGAAACTTTAAAATTATTACTTCTGATAATTATAATTATAATAATATAACCGCATGTTTAGCCTATAACATAATAAATCAACATATTTAATCAGGCCATATTTTAAGTGAGGTGCCTGAAAGTTGGTATGTTGAATGTCAAGCTGGTTGCACGTCAGTCTGTCCTTCATGGTTGTAACAGCTCACACCACCACTTTGTCAGGTGTTAACTCAGCCTAACAACAGGAACTGGCTTGTGCCAATGCCCTGATAAAATGGTGAGAAGCTTTGTGGCATTTTTAAAGCTACAATCACAAATTAGCCTTCAAACTCTGGTTTACTTCATTGTGCAGTTCGTTAAATCAAATACGGCCGTTTGCACACAGGAAAAAAATTAAAAATAAACACTGTTTTTTAAACAGTTTTGATGTAAACTCTGCCTTGGTGAATCTATTTATCTGAGTATTTCCACCAACGAGAGATCTGATTTGGTGTATCATGTCATGGGTTATGGGGGGCATGTTCAGCTGCAGTGTGGGGAGGGAGAGCGCTTGTCATGTTCCCCAATGTGTAGCAGGATGTATTGCTGGGAGAAGCAGCAGGGGAGCAGCACAGTCTCTCCTGAACACTCACAGCCTCATGAAAGAATGATGGTTGATTACCTGCAGGAGATGAGCGACGTCGACCCTCCCGAGTCACCGCACAGCAATACAGCTGCTAACACTGAGGTGCACAAGCCTCTGGCTACTTGATCATTCAGATTTTATTTTCCACACCCTTCAACAGTTACTAGACGTACTGTTCTTTGTAAACAACCACAGTTAGTTTGTACTTCCATGGATTTTAATGTTGGGTTGTGTCACATGGTGCTCACTGGGAGAACAAGGCCCAGATGGCTCGGCTGCTGTCAGTCTTTCTCAACCAGCCACTCGGCTTATCTGCAAGTTCACTTCACTTCAAGGAACCTCTGACAGCTTTGTTAATTAGCACCTTTAGTTCTTTTCCAGACGTGGACTAAAATATGGTTTGTATATATGTATACTCTTTGAGAAAAAGCATGTTTGCGTGTGCAATAAATGAAAAATAGCTGAAAAGTAGATGAGATTAAAAAGGGCAGCAGAAATGGTTAGAAACGTGTTGAACATGTTTGTATTTATTACTCTAAATAACTAGAATTAGCTGAAGCCTCGTAGTGAACTTTTCATTTAATTTGCCCCAGGTGTACAGGCAATACAGAAGTTTCCATGTTTACATTTTATAAATACGTTAAACAACGCACAGTACGGACGTTAATAAAGACTACAGTTTCATTAAATAGTCATTGTAAATTCATAATTTCACAGCTATCATCATCCATGCTGCTGCATTGTAATGAGCAGTGAGCCAGGCGCTTTAAGAAACAGTTTGTAACACAGTGGCATCAGTCCAGGGTCAGCGCGGGGCTCGTGGCCTCCACCCTGAGCGGAACTGAGGCCTGACCTCTCAGCCGTTTGTCCAAAGAGCAGGATGGACTCTGGACAGGCCGCAGAGGAGATCGTCTTTGATCTGCTGGTACTTTGGATTAGAAGTAATGAAAGTGCTCCTGCTAAATTACAGTGGGGTTCAAAAGACAAATAAATAACAGTGTTTGGTAAATACAGCTGACAAATCTAGGTCACAGCAGAAATGAATGAAGGTAATAACACTTATCCGGTATGAGTGCTATTACCTCCATGAATTTCAGTTTATAGACAGAGAAGCAGTCCTTTGGTATAGCTACGTTCACACTAGCCTCAAAAGTGGCCCAGACCAAAACAAAAAATAATCATCAAAATTAGAATTTTGACAAGCATTTTCACTTTCTGCTCCAGTTGTGGGAGAAGTATTCATTCAATATAAAGCATCCACCAAGTACAAAGAACTAACTTTAAGTAAACACATACAAATGTAAACTCACTTCAGTGTTGGTTACTTTCAGACCACTTTTGCAACCTGACATTGTAGATAAATGAATGAAAAAGTGATCACACAAAACAATAAGGTCCCTATAACTATAAGGTTTTCTTGGTGATAAAATGGTTTGGCTTGTAAAGACTGATAGAAGGCTCTGCATGACAGGTATGATTTGGTCATTTATATAAAAGATAACTATAGGAGCTAACTATGGGTTTAATCCTGTGCGTTTGAAGTGGTTGGCTGCGGGCAGGACAAGGGTGTTGATGGATATCCACTTGGCCTATAAGGCTGGTTGAGCTTCCTCTGGAAGGTCACGTCCTGTCTGGCCCCTGTCCAATGCACACTTCGACAACATATCCGGGGTCTACGGCCTCCAATCTGGCTGACCTGTGCGCAGTACCCCTTGGCGCCATGCTGCAGTGGTGTTTGCCTTACGTGCCATCCCCAGGTCTAGTGTTAGGGGCTGATGGATGCTTGGTCTCCAGCCAATCACAACCACAAAAACATCTTATGGAAAAGGTTACAGTACACTTCCTTCCACTCAGCAGTCACCCTAACTATAAGCGTAGGTCATTGTGTCGTTCACATCTATATTACTCAACACACCAGATGTACAGCATAGAACCTGCTAGCTCTGCACTTGGTTGTGTGGACGTTCACTGCTCAACCTCATACAACGTGTCTGACTTGTCGATTTGAAAAGCTCCTCAAACAAACTGCCATGCTGTACAGTTTATCCACCACTACGGCCATCTGAACTAGAATCTGAAATGCTTCTCTACAGCCTTTAACATATGCCATGTGACCTCTGACCAATGGCAACAGCTCCATCTTTTGGTGTGTTTCTCAAGTGCAGGACCCCCCCCCCCCAAAAAAAAAAGTGTGTTCTTAATTTAAAATGTAAAGAAAAAATAACCGAAAGTCTTTCTAAAATTTAGCGGTATTCCTAATTGCAATATGACTAAATATTAACAGTGGATAGATTTATTACCTAATCATTACAATGTGTATTGTTACGAATCCATATGTTTTATTAAAAAAATATTTAATGTAGTAAACATTAAAGAATTGTATCGCGGCCATTTTTTAAAAGAGCTGTCTCAACAGTCTTTGTATTCTTGTTATCCAGGGGTTGTCTTAAGTGTTCTCCTGCTTCAACTTCCAATGATTATTTGGATTTTCTGTGCTCCTCTGATCCGGAGGAAGACAAATGAAGTGAGTAACCACAGTAAGACAAGTGCTCACACACAGTGAAGAGAAAGTCTGGGAAAACATTCCTCAGGAAAGGATAGGGGAGACAGGCACAGCGGAAGAATGGAAAGATCTGGTAATAACGTTTTGGTTGTTGCATGTGAAAAAAAAAAGTATAATCTTTAAATAATTAGAATAGATTGTAGGCTTTTGTCAATAGCACTGCACATTAATTACCATTGTGGGGGGCAAATATATGATGGACACATTAAAATTGAACATTTATATTTCCTTCAGCACAGTCATTTTTCTCTCAGCGCTACAGTGAATTGCCATTAACCAGAGGTGGTATATCAGACTGTCAGAGCAAAACACGGCTCTGCTTTGCTCATCATGATTAATGCATAAAAGAGGTAACATGGGGCTTGTAAGGGCATTCACTTTCTAAAACAAAAAGTGACGTGTGCTGATTGATTGGTAAAAAAAAGCATAGTGTTTATAATATTTGGAAAGGCCGGAGAGGTAATCAGAGAGGTTGACTCTGCAAATGAGTCAGCCCCACAGAGCAGCACCAGTGCAGCTGATAACCAAGACTCTCTCATGGAACCCCTTAATAGGTCCTCGAGTAAGGGCGGCGACATGCAGCGGTATACAGCAATATACCGTCGTCCACCAGAGGGCAGGCTCCAAAAGCGGAAATATAAGGAGAAATCCAATGACGACTTTACAAGTGTAAAAATCATGTTTACAGCCTGGTACAAAAAATGTCTCCGGTCTCTAGAGCTAAGTTTTTACTACGTGACAACTCTTGGGTGGGGTGACTCTTTGATTAATACGTACGTTTTATCTAAAAAGCCAAAAAGCCCGGATATAACCGCCATTTTATTGCCCTGTCATAACGACAATATCGGTGACTAGGAGACCAATGAGCGGAAGTTGTCCATAGTATATACTGTCATTGCTGATAACCCACTTTCCATCCACCCAGAGAGCACTTCTTTATAAGGGCTTAGTGTCAGGGCCACAGCACCTGATGTCTCCAAAAATAACCACCTCAGAGTCCCAGTCCTCTGGCTTATGGCTTTGTGCCAGCAGGCCAGGTTCCACTGTACTGTAAGTATTTGTACTCAAAGGGATCGATTTGGTTTTCCATAATGAGGAACAGAAGATTATTTATTTGATCTTGAAATAATTGCGCTATAAAATCATACACATACATAACCTACTCAGCTAACAAAAAGACATGTTAATGACTGACTTTTATAAATTCTCTCTGGTTGAAGAAAAGGGAGAAATGTATTCTGTGTTTTGATTTTGAATACACTGAGCCATTTAAACCATATATGTTCAAAAAGCTATCACCTACTTAGTCCTTTAAATCTAAATGTGTCCATGTGCAGGCTCTAAAAACAAAGCAATCTTCAAAAATAAACAGAACCTCTATAATTTTAGTGTTTAGCAACCACGACACTAAAGGGATACTGTGGGAGTATGGAGCTGGACATAAAAAAGACCTTTGCGTGCCAGGTTCCTTTACCAGTACCAGTCCCAGCAGAAAAAGGTTCTTTCTTTTCTCAGAGGGTGAATCTAGATTTATGGTTTGCCAGCACAAACAGATCATAACAGAGGCATGGCTCTCTGTTAACTTCAGAAATGTTTTAGGCTACATGTGGCAGATGCTGATTTTTGTCCACACATTGTTGTCTTGTTATAAGAAAAGAATGTCTTCTTTGACACTATAGAGAGTAGTGTAAAAAACAAGTTCTAAAAAATGGTCCTGATTGTTTTGATCATTTTACCAAAACTGGTTCCAATTCCACTGAATTGTACTGTTGTACAGTGTGCAAAAAAACAGTCTTTTCCATTTCTAATTAGGGCATTGTTGGCACTCAGTCTATAGTCTTCCCTTGTGATCTAGCTAATTTAAGGTCTAAACATCTACATGACAGGTTGTTACAAACATCTTCATGAGCTGCCTGTTTCGAAAAACAAAACCACAGCACTGTAATTACAATAGGACATTAAACCCAGTTAACCAGCAGCTGACCCAACAACATCTCAGCTCCACCCAGTCTGTGGCTGCACTGTACGCTAAAGGCTTTATCAAACAACAACAGAAATGTCCAATTAAAGCTACTCAATGATGAAATGTCAGCAGATTTTTACAAGGGGGGAAAAGAGCGGCTAATGTCAGTCATGTTAGTCCTGTCATTCCTCAAGTGGCCTTTTGCCTCGTAAGTGATAGCCTGAGAAAGGGCAGGAATCTTATCTTCAGGCGAGCGTACAGAGAGGAGACGATGGAGAGACAGACTGCAGGGACGGCTGGCGAGCAACCAAAGAAGCACACACATGCATGCATATCTGGGAAAAGATAGTTGTGACAATAGATAATTGTTATGGGAAACGGTGACAGTCGGGAATGGGTAAGTATTGCTTTTTGAAGTGATAATATGAACAACTATGAATTATGCAACTTAATTTCTATTGTGTTAGCTTTTTTGTGTTTTGTTAATGTCAATTCTAGAGGTTAAGATCAGGTTATCAATGACTCAAAAGAAACATGAAATGAAGAGCATTGGTCGGACGTCATGTGTTCATAATGAAATGTTTTCTACACACACAACACAACATTTTAGAGACTGCATAAACTGTAATAGCCAATAGACTACCTCACAACAGCAGCAGCACTTAGATGGGATGCCTCTTTGCCATATCTTGAGTGGATATTGTGTTAGTCCTGGGAACCCTAAATAAAGATAAAGCTCCTGCAGCTGATGACTGGAGTGCTGCTGTAGCTCTAGAGTGCACAGGGACAGGGGATGGGGCCACCAGATAGACATAGGGGAGTGAGCGATGGTCTTCTATTGGACGGGTAGGAGCTAAATGAAGGCTATGGCCCAGTATATCTGTACATAAGGATTAAGTGATATCAGGAGCAGTCAGCAGAGTCTTTTTTGCTGTGGCTTGTGCTGATTTCAAATGGGTCAGGGACAGAAAGGATAAGGGCTCTCTCCTGGAAGTATTATCATCCTCCAGAAAAAGCCACGTCACAGTTGGTGGATAGCAACACAGACCAACTAGTGCATGTTATTAAGACACTTTGACAGCAATTGCTTTTCTCTGATATTAAACAAAAGCAGCAGGTTGGTATGTGATGCAACAGTGTCAAAGTTCAAGTGTATGAACTATTGGCATTGGGAACAGTATAATTTGAAAGTAATGTAAAAATGTTGTTGTACTCTTCTGATTCAAAGTGTTTTTCAGAGAATAAATTAGATTGTAAATTGGTATATCAAACTTTGTGTAATCAAGAGAGCTTGTTCCAGTGTCTAAGTGTTGACCCTGAACTAGCCTTTCAGCCGAGTATTTATGCATTTGATCCATTATTTTATTTTTTGCCACACAAACACAGTCCTTCAATCAAGGCTGTCAAATGTATTAAATGCCATGTTTCTATTGCATATAGACATATTGTTTTAAAACACACAGTAAACACACATGAGACCAAGTCAGGCTTTATAGGACCAAGATATGTGTCATAACAGTATATCATTTGGAACATACCCTTAAACCTACCATGTTCTGCTGTCACTGTGTTGTGTTTGGGCCAAATTCATTAGCCACCTAATTGGCTGAAAAATGTTGACCTAAATCCACACGGAGCACAAAACAGTCTATACTCAATAAAAGTGTCCAGAGTTAAGTGCAGGCATGAATAACCTGTGTAAGCATGTGTATACCGTCAGACAACTAGCACTGTAACCACCTCCAGATGCACAAAGCAGCCATCTTCTCCACTTTCATTGCTTAGACTGCTGTCCATGTGGTCATGTTTTGCACCTCCCCAGATGCTGCAGACACCAGGCCACTGTTGTTTCCTCTATCTTCTGCAGAGAATAAATTACTGCATCATGACATGCAGATGATATAATGCTTACCAGATGGGTTATCGAGGACTTGTTTACATATTTATTCTTTAATGCACAACTTGTTAGCATGACTGAAAGAAAAACTAAGACCTATTATTTTATAGAGGAAATTTGGAAAATAAATGTTCTTCAGTGCATACACTAGCAATATTTTTTAGTGTCAGTATCAGTTTTTGTTCAGGTGTAAATTAGGAAAATTAAAGTTACAAAAAAAAAAAAAAAAAAAAAAAAAAAAAGTACATTTTAAACTTTCAAAGTGATACAAAAAAAATGTATATAGCTATTTTCCTGTCCTTCACTTCTTTACTACTACAGTGGTTAGCACTACCGCCTCACGTTCATGTTCTCCCCCGTGCTCGGGTGGGTTTCCAGGTACTCCGGTTTCCCCCACCCCGGATGTGGCTGCCAACAGTGAATGTCCCATGGGAATAATAAAGTGATAAAGATTAAGTAAGAAGCAGTAGGCACACGGTTCAACAGTGCCTCGTGGCATACATGTGTAACTGGTCTATAATAAAGTCTAGAATTATTTGGTTAATAAATACAATGTTGATGACATTTTATGAATTTATTTAAGAATTACACTAGAAAAGAACCAATGTTTCAAAATAATGTCTGCAAATAACGACATGGCACTCAAATTTTAGGATATCAGTCTCTATTTGTCAAGACTTTAATTCTTGATGGAGTCTTGTCTACCCAACACACTTAAAACAAAAATATCCAGGTAGTTACATGTATAGGTTCTAAACATTATCTCTGTCAAATATAGTCTGAATGACATGGAAGAGGCCTGTTCTCATAGCTTTTTCCTTAGCTTGCCCTTTTTTTGGCCTCCTCGTCCAAAGCCTGATTTCTTTATATCTCTAACAAACCGTTGATTTTTGGTCCGCAGCTTTTTCAGTCCTCCACTCTGTAGGAACTGATGCTTCTGTGTCTTCTTGCGCTCCTTTAGTATCTGTTGACTTGTCTTTAGCTCTGAGTGGACTCTGCGGCCACCAGCCGTCTGCTGCGGCCCTCCAGGACTCCTACCCACAGGACCACGACGACCTCGACCACGACCACGACCTGGGAAACAGATGAATTAATAAAACCATCCAATCATTTTCATTAACAAAAAAATAAATTAATTACAAGTCAATTCAAGATATTCATTAGAAAATATTTTGAGAGTCTTTTATTCTTCATTTTAAACTAAGAGTACCTCCTGGTCTCTTTCTTCCTTCTCCCGATTCATTGTCTGAACCAAATCCAATGTCGTCCACTTTATATTTTTTCTTCCACTCCTCATAACTAAAATTGTATTAAGGTGAAACAGCAACACGACACAACCCGGAACAGAGTGTTCAACAAGCACAGAAAGAAGAGTCAAACATCAAAAATATTTCAAGGATACAAATTCTTTTTGTTCTTCCTGTTGACCACCTGCCCACTCTCTGTTTTGATCTTCTTCTTGTCTTCCTTCCCTGTGTCTCTGATGAAACGCTTCTTCTTACGATCCCTATAGCAACCCAGATAAGTTATAGTATTCATTTAAAAGTCAAAAGAACTACGTTATTAAGATTTGTAAAATCTTCTCTTTTACCATTTCATAATTGAGTTGTGTTGGTTCAGTTGTTCTCCCTCATCTCCCATCAAGTCCAGGACAGCTGTTGAGGCCTGCTGTTCAAATGAACTACCCTCTCCAGCAAGACTTAACCTGAAACACCAAGGAAAAGGGGGTTTTATATCAATTTATTTGTTTATACCAGGTTCCTATGTTTGTTCAGGCTGTGCATTACCTCACAACACAATCTTTTTAATTTGTTTTTTTATTTTAAAATAATTCAATAAATAAATAAATAAAATAAAGCAAATAAAGGGATTTGCTTCCTCACCCTCGCTCAGAGTTAAAGTCTTTGGGTCTGTATGGGATGTAATAGTCCTCATCTTTGCCTGCTGGTCTATTTCTTTTGTTTTTCTGCCTTTCCTCAGCCTCCTCTTGATGGCATCTCCTCTTTCCACCAACAACGTCTGAAAACACCCCCTGGTGGACAAATCACAAATGTGTTGAAAATAGACGTAAACCCCAAATTACACTGCATGCGGCTCTGCTCCACTGTGGGACAACGTCGCAGACCATCACCCTCTGGATATGTTTCAGCTCTGCTCAGAAGAGCATGCACGGAAGTACGAGATGGCCATTGATAAAAACGTGTGTGGGACCAAAACAAGTGTTTATTCAGAAGAGGACGGACCAAAGAAATCGGTTTAGCTTGAGATCACTTTGTTGTTCAACCGAACATTGCTTTAGGTGGTTTTCCTCATCACACTGGGCATAAAAATTGATTTTAAAGATACATTTTTTTTAAATTGCATTTAATGCTTAAACTTGTATACAAACACTTAAATATTTGTATTTAATACATCTATTGGTATATTTTTGTATTACTTTGGAAACCCTGATATGCACGTACAGTTTCCACTTTAGTGCAATCTGATCTGTTCAGATTGATGCGGTTTGGCTACAGCGTCCGGCAAAAAAACAATTGCTGCGTATCAGTGCGGCCCAGACCCGAGCGGCGCTGTGTAAATGATCTCATTGTAAACAACGCATTTGCTGCAAAGTGCAAGGCAGAGCGGAGAAGTGTAAACTGGGGGTAAAAGATAAACAGGCATCAGCCATTATGCAAAAAAGAATCACTAAAGCAACCCTCAATGCTCAGCAGTAATATACACTGACATATACCATTACCCTTTAGCAGCACACAAAGATGGAGTTCCTCACCTTCAGATTGGCCTCCTCCATTTCTTCTGTCATAAAGTCATCGTCAGCTGGGCTCGTCTGTTTTCGAGGTGGCAGTGCTTTACTTTCAGCAGCCATCTTCTCTTTATGTTTGCTGTATTTGTTTACAAGCCTTTCATCTTTGGTGCGCTTTGTCCTCATTACTTCACTAGCAGATGTCTTACTATTTGAATTGATTTCAAATATAGTCTAAAGACAAAACAATTGACTTAAATGTCAGTTTTAAAGGGCTTTCCAGACTAATAAAAGATATAAACGGTACTATCTGCTGTAGCTTACCGATTTAGATTTGTAGCCCTTAATGGCATCAACAATCTGAAGGCGCTCCAGCTCCATTTTCTCCAGACCCGAACCTTAAATCAGACCCTTTGTTAGACGATAGTATACTTTCACTAACACAATATTCCCCATGAGTCATCTTCAAATCGAACTGACCAAGTAATGGATGAACAGCCATGCAGGACAGATCTGTGCATTTGACACGCCTAAAGGACTCTGGTGAAGGGTTGGGGCGTGACTTGAGGTACTGCTTGTAGGCGTTCTCCGACACTCTGTAAAGGTTTTGCAGTTCCAAGGAATTTTCATGCGTGGTCATTAAATGAGCCCCTTCATCATCCAGGATGCTTTGAGGGACACGTCCAAATACACCATCTACATCTACAGGAGAGAGGCTATTAATCAACCAACAATAGTCGAGAGGGATGGTTAAATGTTAGTAAAATTGTTATTGTCCTATTAAATTTAACACTTAAAAATGAATAAATCCTACCTGGTGAGTGTTCAGGTGTGGCTATTTGAACAGGTCTTCCCAGGAACAAGTGAAGATCATAAACAAAAGGCATCTCATCAGGGCAAATCATACTGAAGGTTGTGCCACTGCGCCCAGCACGACCCACACGACCTGAAGGCAAACACAATCGTATTTGTATAAGTTTTCAGTCACTTCTTAGAAACATCTGGTAGAAAGTATTTTTAGTAACAAGCCACTGACCAACTCTGTGCAAAAAGAGCTTGGCTTTGGAGGGGAAGTTGTAGTTGATGACATTGTCCAGCAGAGGGATGTCTATACCACGAGCTGCCACATCGGTGACAACAAGTACCATCGCTTTACGATGCACAAACTTCCCTATGTTGATCTTCCTGGCAGTCTGATCAAGAGCACTGTAGATGTAGGCACTTTCTATTCCCTCAGTGGCCAAAAGCTAAAAAATACAAAAGGATAAAAATGTATTATTTATTGTGTGCTTTCTAAATTCAAAAGGCTTTCTTTAGTTCTCTGTGTTACCTCTTTAAGATACTCGACGTGGTGTTTGGTGGCAGCAAAGACTACAGTCTGCTCCTGTGGCTTCACAACATTCCTCAGAAGGTGAAGCAGCAATGCAGGTTTGTCATCCATACGCAAGTGGAAAAATGACAGCTGGGAAAATATGTAAGATTGTTTAAGGCTAATGGAAAATATTTTAACAATGGGAAGGAGAGAGACTGAAACTTAATTTAACTCCACTTTACTTTGATCTGGTCACTGATCTTGGAATCTACATCCAAGCGAATCAGCACTGGTTCTGTCAGCCCTGAAGGGAGAAAAAAAAAGTTGCACTAATGGACATGATTCCATCCTTTTAAACTTTTGTATTGTGAGTGGATACTATATATTATGAAGTACAACTGCTATTCTCACCAGCTCTGGCAAAATCCACCAGCAGTTTTGGCAATGTGGCAGAAAACAGAAGGGTTTGTCTGGTGTCTGGGAGCCTTCGAATGATTTCCTGAAGCTGCTCAGCAAAACCCATTTCAAACAACCTAAACAGACAAACGTTTTACTTTTTAATTTACACTATAAAACAACTTATAGTAAGTATTTAGTATTTACCTGTCAGCCTCGTCAAACACCACATATTCCACGCTTTGCAACTTGAGGTTCATGTCTTTGATGACATGCATAAGACGGCCAGGCGTACCAATAATTCTGACAAAAGGGGTAAAAGCATTTTTAAAGGCATCAATATTCAAAAATGTGTCTTACTTATTTAAAACGTATTGCCTGCTTACATATCAGGGTTTTCATGCAGTGCTGCAAACTGGTCATCCATACTGGAAAAGTATATGTGCACTGGTTAGAGCAACAGAAAAAAATAAAAACTTGCACAATTGCTGAAAAGATACATACCTGTCTCCACCGAGGATCAAAGCTGTTTTCAGTCCAGTAAATTTGCCCAGCTGTAATAATAATTGAGAAAAGGATTCAGTTCAAGTTATAAATAATGCAGACATTTTTAGTGTGTAAAACCTCAGTGTTAGTTGAAAATATTATGGATTTGCTTGTCTGACCTCTTTAGTGAATTTCATGGTCTGCAGCGCCAACTCTCTGGTGGGAGACAGGATGAGGGCCCTTGCTCCCATCTTGGCTTGAGGGGCCTTCAGCTTCTCAAACATGGGAATGAGGAAGGCAGCAGTCTTACCGCTGCCCGTCCTGGCCATGGCCACCACATCCTTGCCGTCCAAAATGACTGGGACAGTCTGAAACATGGGGGAAAAAAGTGTCAAACAATTTATTTTAAATTAAGATGCGATTTTTTTTATATACTTTTAATACTCTAAATTGTGGGACCTACCTTTCTTTGAATCGGAGTAGGAACTTTGTATCCTTTCTTCATAACACCTTTATAGACTGGGTAACTAAGTCCTGAAATGTACACCATAATGCAAATAGTCTCTTGACAGCTCAAGTTTATTTTGTATCCACTAAAACCTCTCACTCACCCATGGACTGAAATCCTCCCGATTTCTTCTTCTTTTTGTTTTGAGCCCGAACCAGCTCCCTAGTGTCAGGCTCCACGTCTGACAGACAATCTGAAGTTGGGAACCTCTGCAGTTTCCTCCCTGGCTGTGAGGGGAAATTAAAAATAATATTTCATATACTATTATCTTATTACATTATTACTTTAATTTAATAACCACCATTTATGGCAGTCATGTAGGTTGTGTAAAATGTTTTAACAAAGTGTGTTAATATTTGGAAATAATTGGTTTTGGCAAGATTTTAAAGAAGATCCATGTGTAGTACCTATGTAATTATTTACTTATCAATTTTTTAAAATAGTAGGAACGTTCTTTTAAGTCAAAAAGGAGGGATGATTTTTTAAACACATTTGTTACAGAGAACTATAGAATTAAGACAAGTGGCCTAAAGCTAAAGTAAATACTTGCTCTGAAGTTTGGGTCATGACTTCACACAAACTGTTTGACAGTCATTTAATGTTCTTGTCTAGAATAAGTGTTTAATCACAACAGTGGTTTGAGCAATTAACTAGTTTAAAGTTGTAAAAACAGGGGGCACCCGGATTTGAACCGAGGACCTCTTGATCTGCGGTCAAATGCTCTACCACTGAGCTATACCCCCGTACACCACCATCTCTGTGCGCCATCGGTAAGGGAGAAAAAAACACGGTTTAAGACACGGTTATATTAGTGCAAAGCAAATAGGTTGTTGATAAATGTCTCTTACAGCGTCATCATCTCTGATTTCGGCAGCCAGCTCAAAGTCTCCGCTGTCTGAGTCTGCCTCCTGCTCTCTGTTGTTGTGCCTCTTCTTCTTCGTTAGTTTCTTCTTCCGCTGAGCCATTTTAATCCTTCTGGGTTAGTTTACCGACAACACTTCCAGATTATAAAAACCGATATCAAACAAACAAACCTAGCTCATGTCAGCTGAACAGACAACAACACGGCAAGAAGACATATTGGAAACACGTGTGGTCTTCTTCTTGGGTTTCTTCTTCTTCCGCTTTGAGCCTTCGTCACGTGTAGCTCACATTGCCCCCTGCTGGTGCGTACATTTTTTTTGTCCGATTGGTTCAGATTTAATTAACCATAGTTTTTAAAAAAGCTTATTTTTTTATCCTTTTGTCTTTGGATATGTTTATATGCTGACCAAAACTTTAAACACTATATTAAACATAAAGATATAGAGATAGCAGAGGTCACTTTAATACACATGTTCTGGCTCTGTCCTAAATTGCAACAATTTTGGGGCGGTATCTGTGAAGCACTGACTTGTGTACTTGGAGTCAAAATAACACTGAACCCATTATTATTTATTTTCGGGGTCAACACTTAGGGTTTAGCATTGCCCGCTGGGGGTCAAAGGCTCATTGTTTTTTCAACTCTGTTGGCTCGACGCTTGATCCTTCTGAAATGGAAGGATGCTGCCCCACCCACGGTGTTACATTGGATCAAAGATGTCTTGTTCCATCTTAAATTGGAGAAGATTAGATTTGTTTTAAGGGGTTCAGAAAAGAATTTTATTCAGGTTTGGAAGCCCTTCTTGAATTTTTTTGATAAACCATCTACAAAGGTGTAAGAGTAACTTAGTTCTGTGTATTTTATTCTGGCTGACATTATCATTGTGAGTCTGTTCTTTCTGTTTATTTGTAAATTTGAGTAAGTGTGATTGACAACGGGCACTGGGGACTGTGTCTTTTGTGGGGTTTTTTTGTTTGTTTGTTTTTGTTTCCTGTTGGAGTATTGTTTTATTATACTGTTTTGTTTTTGTAATTAAATTTTTAAAAATTCAATAAATATATTAAACACTATTTCTTTTTTTATATTGGTTGTGGCTATTTGAAGGAAAATGTCAAAACTAAATGCATAGTTTATTGGTCTTATTGGGCTTATAAGACTTTTATAACCAGCTGCAGTTTATTTTTTAATCACCCAGTGGAAATGTGTCCTTAATGATAACAGGGACACTAATACGGAAGCCAAAATGTGTGCCGGGCTGCTTTTTGATGTCAGTGGGTTGATGTACAGTAAATAAATCAAACCCATGGCAACAGCCCGGAGCTATCTCCATTCATATTCTCTCTCACTCTGAGCCTGTTTACAGTGGACTGCAGCCAAATCTGTTCACAAGCCTGAGAGGGGATGTGGCTTTACAAGCAGGCAAGAGGTGTAGCAAGCCACCTTTACCCACTACTATACAATACTATAGCCACCCATTTTTGCTCTAGAAGGTGATTTCCATGATAAAGCCTTGGGATTAAGATATAAAGCTGGAAGCAAGGCCTCTTGTAGTGGTTTCAACTTGGCATTCTGAAAAAAAAAGATGCTGGCAGTCTATAGGTCAGCCCACACTGCCTATGGCACTGTCTGAACTCTGTCTCACAACAGCCTCACACTGAAAACATGTTTCTGCATTAATGTTTCAACACCGATGTATTATTCATTAGGCAGAACTTTTAATGCTGTCTGTATAAATCAATGGCACCATGAGGCTGTAGCATGTGATTTCTCTTTTACCATGAAATTGTGCTTCCTGAAAGTCCTGTTCCCTGTCCATTAAATACATTTATAATCTGAGGAAAAGCATCTCAAGCTACACTAAAGTCTAACAACAATAATATAATAGACATTCACTGAGTTGCATTGTTTTATGTCTGCAAGTGTTGGAGCATGCTTTAGCCACCTGTGAATAAAGTTGATTAGGGCTGAGCTCTGATCACATTTTATTGATTGAAAATTTTAACCTGAATGACTATAATGCCATATTATAATGTCATTAATCATAGTACGTCAGGAACCAATGACTTGCCTTCATAGATCCCTGACAAGGTTTGTAGAAATATTCTACGTTTTTTCACATCATATATTTAGGCTACGTGGGGGAAATAAATGATTCTTTTCTTCACCTTTAAGTATTTTTTTTTTGTTTTGTCATTAGTGATGAATATTGAATAAAGGTGATTAAGGAGACAGATGCCATCAGGTTGGGTGTTTATCTTAAGATTTGAACCAGTGGAGAGGGCCTGTAGCAGATGCTGACGTTAAGCCTCTGAAAATGAGAGAGCGTGTTTAAAATACGAGATTATTGAGCTGATGGTTGAAAATCCTACTGCCCTATCCGTGTCAATGTAATTATTTATTTATCCCTTTAGAGGCTGACTATGAGTTCAACAGGCCTTTTATAAATAGTCCAAACATCCAATTAGTACTGCCAATGACATATTGGGCATATCAGACAGGCATGTTCCTCCAGCAAGACTTCAAATGCTGCTTTAAAATTCACTGTACATCCAGTGGGTGTATAAATCTGATAACGGCTCTTTAAAAAGACGTTTTAAAGGCTACATCAAAGAAAATATTATCTTTGCAGAAAAATCTATATCCTAATTACGAGTTATGAATGCAAAGTATGGATATATTTTTAGTTCTTAAAATTACATTCAACTGTTGCAAAAAAGAACACAAATTAGTGTTCAGGAGCTAATTTATCAGCCTATCAAAAATAAAATGAACAATCAAACTTTTAAAAGCGTCTGCTAAATGACCAAATGTAAATGCATCAACCCTATTATATTGCTATTTAAATAAATCTTTTACTGAATGGACCTCAATAATCGGTTGATGAACTGTGAAAACACAGGGAATAGCGTTGTAATTAGTTGCATTGAACACTGTCAATAAATCAATAAGCCAAAGAAAATACTCAGCAACTCAGTACTTGAGAACACCCCTGGATTAACAGCAGTGTGCTTCATACAGTTGAGGAGAGCCTGCCAAGTTAGTAGGTCTCAACTGCAAAGATGATACTGGCTTTGTCGGACTGGCATTACATTGTGAATGCTATAGTGCCTCCTCAAGTGGCAGCAGCAGATGGCAAAAGATCCTGGGGCTTCCCTTCAAAGCCCCTGGGCACAGACATGGAGCAGCCATGCACAAAATATAAGCCCACTGACTAGAGCACAAATCATGAGACGGCATGGGCTGAGACACTGAGAGGAGCTTTTAAAACACTATGTCTCTACTGCTTGGAGTTTTCAATTGAAGGAACACATTTTGGACCAATGCATTTAAGCGGTTTCATCAGCTAAAAAAAAGCAAGGATCTACAATTTAATGGGCAATAAAACAGAATTCAGAAGTGCTTATTTCAACAGCAGTGGCTAAGCCTTTTGCTGAGATGTCTCCTTTGCCGCATAAGTAGAACTCAGCTCTACACTCTTCAGTTTAAATCTGCAGAGCCACATACATCCGGTCAGAAGTTTCAATTACTTGATATTCTGGGTGCTAAAAGGCATTTTCCCTTGAGTCTCTAGAAGTTAATCACACAGCTAGTGCCAACATTAAAGCTATCATCATGGCACTTGTGACAAAAGCACAGAAAGTGTCCCTAAGGAAAATGAAAGGAACCCCTAGGGATTTTAACCAGCCAAGCAAATTGGAGGGCCATTAAAGTCCCTCCAATTGTGTGCTCTCATCTCTGTTGCTGCCTTCAGACCTTTGTTTTGATTTGATTTCATATAGCCTTCAGGATCTGCTTGAGTTTTTCAGTAACAGTGTTGGATTTTTGCTCATTAACACTGTAGAGAACCCGCCGGGCTGTAGTTATTACACAAGACTTAATGGCCATTTTGAGTTTTGTCTCTTATAGGCTGTTAGGCTTGGGTTTAGTCAGATGCTCAGATTTAAAGCTTTTGTACTTTACTTTAATATAAACCAGTTGTTTAATTACAGTTTTGCTTTTGTACTATGACCCAGGCTTGTTACTCCTTCTCCTTTTGGTGTGTTAATTGCATTTTCATCAAGAATTTAAAACCACATAGTCCTCTCTATTCTTGTCACTGTCACTCTAAACTAGCCACTGCCACTGGAGGGGATTTTAAGGGAATTTAAACCAGCTATTGTGTGTCAAGATAAGCCAGGAGCAGCTCGGGGAAGACTCACTTTCATCATTGTGGTACTGCAGAACCGTCCTTGCCCCCCTCTGAAACCATCCCTCTTTTTATGTGGCTTTATCGCTCAAAGACTCAAGCAGCTCAGCAGAATATAAACGGAAATGGAGAGAGAAGGTCGGGACAGACACTTCTACAAGAACTGCAGCACTATTTCCACTATATGTGCTGCTCAGTTCAGTTTGTGCTGGCGCAGAATGAAAAATTCACATGACAGACTCACCCCCCTGTCCGTGACAAATGAAAATCTCAGGATGGGGAATTGTCTGAATGCATGAGTGTTTGGGAGCGCCCAACAGCAATTCACAAAGACATCAAATAAAAAAATTATAAAAGAATGGGCCGTGGGTACATATGAGGTCCATTGAACAGGAAGTCATATTGATACTTAAAGCAACACTATGCAACTTTTAGGCTCTAAAAGCATGAAAGGAGACAATGCTGCTTCTAAAAAAAACATCTTTTTTTTTTAAGCTGTGATCTAAATTTGTTTTGAAGTTATTTAGGCTAGAGGTACTAGTGTATATGTATGTGCCATCACTCAGGGTTTTCTAAGTGGAGAATTTGTTAAGGCTAGCACACTTTAACATCTTTAAAAGATTTGACATTTTGAGAGATTTAGGTTCTCGGACATATAGTTTCTCCTTTCTCTTGCCCAGTGTTGAGTCCAGATGACTCCTGGCAGAAGGTAGTTTTTTTTTCTTAACCTGTCACAACAAATATGAAATGAATACGTTGCTGCACATGGTAACGTTTTTTGCTTACTGCGCAATAAATTAACAATACATTCATATTTATGTGAGCTTTGATTGATGGTCTTTTTTCTCCTGATGCTTCAGGGGGCTATACAGTCTGCATAGTAGGTCTTACTTCATTAAGGTCAATATTAGTGTCCAGCAACCTTTTATATTTATCCCAGGTGCAGCCATATACAACTGTCCACACAACTCCTTCAATCTAGAATTCTCTTCACACAGACAGACTCTGCTCGCATTTCTTTTGCTCTCTTTCTGTTTATGGCACACACACACACACACACACACACACACACACACACACACACACACACACACACAATGACTCATAGATAAAAGTGCACAGAGGAGAAACAAGTCACACACAGCTGCACACACTTACAAATCAAAGGAGGCACATGCATGCACCCCCCCGAACACATGAGCTGTAGGACATGATAAGGCATTGTGGGATTTGTAAATGAGCAATACAGTCTGTGTTTCAAAGCATATGTGGTAGAATCTGGACAAAATATGTTTTAATATGAATGACAGCACTCATTGGCAGCCATCTATCAGACAGGACCATATGTTGCTTTGGGTGGGGAGGGAATGAGAGCTTACTGCAAACTAAGCCTGCCTTATCCACTGGCATTACAGTCTCTAAGAAAGGATTTACTCTTTAATTCTTGATTAGATAGAATTTTCTCCCCAGTGTGCGTCGCAGTGATACACCGAGCGGAGATAACCTGTCCGGTTGGGGAAGTGTGTGCTTATTTTGTGCTTTGGCTTCGTTCCCTCTCACACAGAGGCATTAACTGTAGCACAAACAAACCGTCCCGGTCCCCCTCAGTGCTATCCTATTTAGTGCCTGGGCTTTGAACACATTGTGATAGGGCTATTATTAGAAGCAATGGATTATCAATAAAGAATTAATCCTGACTGATGTTCTCCTCAACTGGAAAAGACAATTACTGACACGGATGTGATAAGGTGGTCTTCTCTTTGCCACATTTAGAAGTGATAAGAGATGAGAGCATCACACAGTTCTGGACGTGAGGAGACCGTTGAGGAAGACATTCATTTATATTGTCCTCTCACTTGTTAATCTTCCTCCCCCTCACCTCTTTGCCTCTTTGACTGGCTGCGACTGAGCTACCTGCATGCCTGACTGACTGGTTTGTGCTCTCTCTCTCCGTTTCTCTCTCACTGGATGCGTCCTCACACACACTCAGAGAGCTTCATTGAGGCTGGAGTGAGGAGAGACAGTCTGGCTGCTTTCTGGAAGAGTGGCATCCCTGGTGTACAATTGAGTTGTTTCAGTGGATTATTTAGATGAAAATCACTGAAGCACTGACCTATCAACATAGTTGCTGCATCCATGACTTTACATACTTGGCTGGTGTATGGACTTGGATTGATTTTGCTTTTGGCTCATTGCATGACACAAGGTATGTTTTTATCATTATATCTACAGTATAAGGAAATTCACCATTAAGAATAGCTGATCAAACAGTGTAAATATATAATTTTACGTACATGCTTACATGTTAAAGTGTAAGTGTGCCTTTGTGAAAAGCGTGATGTAATCAATGCAATTTTGTATTTAGTTCACTTTCAGTGCTTTAAAAAAAGTTATTTAGCGTTGTATACAATACCGTAAGCATTAATAAAAATAGGTCTGAAAAAGAGTGGCTGCTTCAGACCAACACCAACTCAGTGGCTCAAAACATTAATAATGAGCTGCCACACAGTAAGCTGATTCCAATAGGAGTGCTTTTGTTCTGGTTGTTGTAATTGACCTGGAACATATGTCTCCTCGCAATGGGTTAACATGGGGGGCAAAGTAAATTTCCCAATAGAGCCATAACAATTGACCTGTCTAGGCTTTGCTCTAACCTTTAGATCACATGGGACTAAATCATAAAATTATTATGTCAGAGATGTATTTTTCTATGATTATTTTCCAGTGGCTGTTGAATATGACCACCTCTGGCCCCAAGAGCAGACCAGGCTCTGGGGGAATGTTTATCATTCCCTTTAACTGAAAGGGCTATGTCAGCTTTATCCTACAGCTATACATTATATTGTTATTTTACTTATATATTGTTAGAGAGATTATAGTTATTTACCAATATATACTCTTTAAGGCAGATTACCCCCGTGTGACCCCCAACACCACCAAAATGTACCAAAAAAAAAAAAAAAGCTATTAATCCGACATTCATTCAAGTGTCAAGTTTTAAAGCTGACAATTACTGGTATATAGGTCAGATTCATGCATAATTTCTAACTTAAGGAAACTGCTCATTAAAGCACTAACCTTTAAATGTTTCTTTATGATATGATTTTCTCATAAAATGTATCATGAGTATAACTGTCACTTTAGCTAAGCCAGTTTTTTACATTACAAATGAGGCATAAATGTTAAACATTAGGTCACAGTGCATCCCAATGCTGTGTTATTTAACATATATTATGCATACACAACCTGGAATAGTCATGATTAATTGCAGTGCACCATGGGAGCAGCATGTCTTTCCAATATGTTCTTATTATTTTGACAAATGCTCACACTGGGCAACCTTTCAGTGTATCGTGACTCCAGCAATAACATCACACTGAACTGTGAAATCAGGTTGTTTGCCAGATGTAAATGACCTGCTCTGCTTCAATTTCCAGAATCATTAAAGAGCTCTAATGTTATACTTCAGTATTTATGGAAGCTTTAGCGCATGCTGTATCACCCAACAGGGGAATATGGCACATGCCCTTAAGGCTGGCATGTGCTCACTGTCCCTGCAGGGCTTTACATTGATTCAAGCAGATTTCTAAAGAGATTTTTGTAAGAGCATTTGCCTGGGATTACTTTGCTCCTGAAAGCTCCATCAGAGCTTTTGGTGGGCTATTTAACCAAGCTGAGGTGACGGGAGGCTTCTGTCCGCTCTCTACCCTCATACCGAGTCCACAGGCTGCACAGATAAAGAGGGAGGATTGGTTTCAGCCATCTTGTGTTGGGGGATTTTGGAGGTCAGGCCCAGGTGTGAGATAGGTCTGAATTCATGGACAATCCCTTTAAGCGCTAATGGATTTGTTCTGTTTAGGCTTAGCAGTATGTCCTTAGTGTAGAAAGTTGCATTGGAGGTGAGATTCTTGCTGCCGGGATCAAAGAAGCCCTGGAACATTTAAAGGGGTCTTTTGAATAGGAGACACAATTTTAAGGATCTTATCTCAGAGGAAAATGCAAGCACAACCACGTCAAATGTATTTGTTTCCTTTTTTGAAGGCGCACACCCAAATCGAAAGAGGCTGGTGTGTCAATTATTGATTGATCAATTAGAAGGATTTCTCCCAGACATTAATTTTACAAATGGAATAATGATTGAACAAATCACATTTTTATGTTTCTTACTGTAAAGCTTCTCTCTTTTATTATTTCCTGGTTTATCTGCGAGTGTCCTAATTTTAGACCATCACACATTATTCTTAAACCGGTAAGCCCCAGGCAGAGGCAGGAACATGATACCTGAGCAGTTCAAGTTGGATTTTTTGTAAGTTTATGAACTTTAAGAAACCTGTTGCAGTGCAAGGTAAAAAAAATGCAGTGTATTTTGTAAATACTTGCAAAATCTCTCTTTGAAAGACTGAATCCTGCATGAGTGGTTTTTTTCACTGTTGCCTATTTGAGGAAATTTTAAGTGGAATATAAATAAAGTCCTCTGGCCTTAGACAGCACAAAGGCCTGCTGCAAAGGGCAAATTATTCACTCTGGTTCTGATTTCACAGTGACATTTATTGTTATTTACTTTGCATATTTCGGCCTTTTACTACTTACTTGCGGAGCACTAAATCTTTTTACTCTGTGATACAAACTGTCTAGAGGAACTGGGGTTTTGGGTTTACAATGACATTTAAAACTCAGATGAAAGGTTTGTAGAACGTATCTTAGTAAAGTAAAACCTGTAACTGGTCTGTCGGTGTAGACATGAACTGATTATGAAGCTTCCACTACTTGTGCTGAGTACTAGACTCAGCTTGGAGATCACAAGCTGCAGCTGGCAGGCAGAAAGTTTAGGATGGATCATACAACTGGGGGGAGTAGCACAAGTAAGTACAAGATTTAGAAAAGCAGAAAATAAAAGTAGACAAGTGCCATGCCTAGCCTCCAGTGTCCGTAGCACAGGTGTATGAATGTGTGTGACTGTCGAGGTGAGTTTGGTGGTGGTTGGAGAAGGTTGTGAGCGTCGTGTGTATGGCAGCCCCCCTCCCTGTCTGCCCCAGGTGTGAGTGTGTGTGAATGGGGTGAGGGGAAGCACGGTGTAAAGCGCTTTGGGTGCCCAAGAAACGTGCAAAAAAATGGTATATAAATGCAGGCCATTTACGATTTACCAAAATGACAGCAAGTTTCAAATTTGTTTAAGCGGGAATCTAATATAGGCATTTCTAGAAAATGCTATTAAGCTAAATTAATTGTTTTAATGTACAGAAGGACTGGATATGAAATATGAGAGCGGGGAAAGAGGGACAGCGGATGGTGACCAGCGCTGGGCCGATGAGTTAAATCTGTTCTTCGCAGATTTGACTCCAACCCCTCTCCCACTCGTTCTCCCCCCTCTTCACACCTCTCCAGACAACAGCACCTTCCCCCAGCCACCTTCATCTCCACTTCATCTTCACCATTTACCCCCCTCCCCCCAGACCATTACAAACGTTGTCTTCACCTCACACCTGATGAAGACCACGGCGGGGCTCATCCTCAGCCACCTTCGCACTGTGGTGAGAACAGCAATGGACTTGCTGCAGATTGCCTTCTGGTCTAACATCGGGATGGTTGACGCTGTCATATACCTGCTGCACTGGCCGCTGACTCACCTGGAGACCTGTGAGAGCAATGTTTTTGACTTCTCCAGTGTTTTCGACATCATGCAGCCTGCAGTGCTGCGAGAGAAACTTGGGGAGGCGGGTGTGGACAGACACCTGCATGGAGAATTAACAAACTCAGCAACAGGCCACAATACGTGGGGCTGCGTAACTGTGTGTCTGAGGTGGTGGTCTTCAGCACTGGGGCCCCACAGGAAGCAGTACTCTCACCGTTCCCCTTCACACTCTATACTTCAGACTTCACTTACAACAGCAGCAGTTGTCACCTCCAGAAGTTCTCCGATGAGTACGGGTTGGTCATCATGGACTTTATTGACGGCTCAACCACCTACAGCTAGACACCAGCAAGACAAAGGAGATGGTGATCGACCACACGCTGGTGAACATCCGGGTCATTCAGAGTGTGCAGACCTCTATTAAGAACTTTTCATGACTCTGAGGTAGCCTCTGCTATCCTTTACGCTGTGGTCTGTTGGGGGGCAGGCAGCACAGTTCGGGACAACATAAGACTCAACAGGCTGGTCCAGAGGGCCAGCTCTGTCCTGGACTGTCCGCTGGACCCGATTGAGGAGGTGGGTGAGAGGAGGATGATGGCCAAGCTGACATCCATCAGAGGCAACAGCTCTCACCCCCTGCATCAGACCATGGAGACACCCCCAGTGCGGCAAGGAGTGCTTTTGCAGGTCCTTCCTACCTGCCTAAGATAGACTTTATAATTCACATGTGTAACAAAAACCCAGAATACTGTCCATTTTTTTTCTACATCTATAACTCTGTAAATATGTATATAGAGGACTGAGAACCTTTACAGACATATGTATATATAATAAACAAAAATTTAAAGACACTGAAATTTTTGCCCCCATTTTTCATGAGCAAACTCAGAGATCTAAAACTTTTTTTATGTGTACAATAGGCCTCTAGATTGTTCACAGATATGTCCAAATCTTTGTTAGTGAGCCCTTCTCCTTTGCCGAGATAATCCATCCACCTCACAGGTGTGGCATATCAAGATTAGAGCTGATTAGAGAGCATGATTATTACAATAAAAGGCAACTCTGAGGTTTCATTGTATTGGGACGACATGTCCGGTGAGTATGCTGGCTATGCAAGAACTGAGATGTTTTCATCGTCCAGGAATTGTGTCCAGATCCTTGCAACATGGGGCCGGAACATGAGGTGATGGTTGTGAATGAATGGCACAACAATGGCATCAGGATCTTGTCACAGTATCAGTATCTTGTGTGCATTCAAAATGCAATCAATAAAATGCACCTGTTCATTGTCCATAACATATGCCTGCCCATACCATAACCCCAACGCCACCATGGGCCACTTGTTCCACGCTGACATTAGCAAATGTCACCCACACAATGCCATACACGCTGTCTGCCATCTGCTCTGTACAGTGAACATTTTTGTAAAATTTTGTTTGTTTTTGTTTTTGTTTAATCTAACCATCAAATTTTATTCATTTTAAAATGCTGCTGAGATTGTATATACATTTTTTATTCTATTGCATGCACACCATTTGTTTACTTTTTGCACTTTACCAGTCTAAGAGCTGCTGTACAAGTGAATTTTCCCTTTGTGGGATCAATAAAGTCCTGTCTTATTTTATAAGTTGTCCTCAATAGTCCAATTAAACCCTACATCTAAGTTTCTTTTTTAAAGCTGTCCCTGAGGGTACAATGTAAGAAAATCTATTGCCACTATCTCCATTAAGTTTACCAACCAAAAACAATTTCTTCTATTGGTCACAAAAATGTGTTTGATTTATATGAGTGATAAATTGCAGTGTATGTCTTGTATGCATTATACTGATATTGATATCCAACATGTTTTATTTTTGTGTTCTCTTTTCTGTAGTCCAAGGGTTGCAGTGCTATGGCTGCAACATCATCCAGGGCCAGAGGTATGTGGATGTGGGCTGCACTAACCCAGAGGTCATCACCTGCACCCACTCACACAAGGGTTTCAAACACCGTTTCTGCATCAAAACTGAGAGCAGTGAGTAATTCTCTCTTTTTTTTGTTTGTTTTCAACCTATGACTTTTTTACTAACCTATTGCTTATAAGTGGAATATTTATTGCAAAATGGAGCAGCACATTTCTAATAATGAACTTCCTCTGCCATGCCGCTGGACATTGGCATAATCACTTTTAATCATACATCCATTTAAATGTTCTCAGCATACTGATGTGAATATTCCACTGTATTCAAGCCTGGTTACATAATTCTACATTAGCACGCACTGCTGAGTAAAATCTAAGTTGTTCAGTGTTTGATGTTAAGTGAAGTGAGGGATGTCCGAGACAAGGAGGTGATGGGTAGATGTGCTGATTTCCAAGGAGGCGTGGACAACCCAGCTGTTCTTTCACAAGATGTGTAACGGGTTCACTTGCGGTCAAAAAAACTGATGAGGAACCTTTTATCAGAAACAGCAAGCTCAGACAAAGACTGACATGAGCTTGTTGGTCACGGTAAGACAGGCACAGTGTCAAAATCCTGAGGCAGTGTCTTGGTAGTAATCTGTGTCCTGTCAGCTTATTTATCGTCACATGACCAGGCCAAATCAAACAGATGCCAGAGAAGTTGTATAAGAGTCTAACTACAGTGTCTTCTCAAAGACCTTACTCATAACCAAAAATCTACATTTAACTGTGAATAATGTTATTTATTTTACAATGGATTTAACATAAACACACATTAGTGTTATAAGCATCCACAATTCATTGAAGATGCTGTAAGAATATAAATTAGACTGATCAATGAACTTGGGGTTTTGATAATCATAAAATCACAATGCTTTGATGATTGTAAATCTGTATTGTTTAGTTAACCATATCTTACTATTACTGTCAAATGCAGCTTTAATGTGTGGAGTTAAAACAGCTCTCTGGTTGTAGGTCTAGTGGTAAAATGGTCTACTCTGTCAGGGGGTTTATTTCTTTCCAGCTGTGGTTGCATCCTGTGAAGTGTGTCTTTAAGATCTCTAAACGTCTTCCTCATTACACAGTTCAAGCATTTGCTGCTTACATGTGCTTTTTTTGTTGCTGAGTCCAACAGCCGGTTGTCACTCCACTCTTAACTAATTCTCCCTTCCACCTTTTGTCCTTTCAGCTGCTCTGGGTATTGTCCTGACCAGTGGTTGTGCCACTTCCAGACACTGCCAGCAACAAGAGCTGCCAGGTGTGCGTATCCACTGCTGTGATGCAGACCTGTGTAACAGCTCCCCTTCCAGGGAACCACACACACTGCACCTCATCTGTGCATTGGCCAGTCTCTTGCTCCTGGGGATTTGGTTGTGATGGAATCAGTCAGCTGTGAACATGGAATATGACAAACTTTAATACCCCTTGTGGCCATATCCTGATTGTGGGCTTAAAGAGACTTGAATCAGTTTGGTGTTACTGGTGAGCACCACATTTTAATTAAAGTAACACTATTTAACTTTTCAGGAAGTATACCCAACCAAGGATGGAAGGACACTTATGCTGCTGCAAACTCATGTGGAACTGTTACCTCTCAGTAAATCTATATGTATTAAGTTTTGATGTAAATCTGTGTAGATGTAACCACTTTTTGGCAAGATATGTATTATCACAAGATGGGAGCGTGTTACATAGCGGAGTATCTGTCAGGCCAGGCCGACTAGTTTCAGTGTAGTCTTTTCCACAGATCACTCTTATTACAACATGCTAGAAAAACATTACATAAAAAACTGCATACTGTACATCCATACATTTGATTTGAGACTATTATTTTTATTATTTTCAGTGTCCATATTTGAATGATGATGATGTTTTATTTAATATGTTGGGTTTGCATTGGTCTCTTTTTTTCATTTGCCTTCATAGACTTAGCTTGTGAAGGCACACTGCATGTAGTTTTGTATAAAAAATCTGTATAGTGGAACATGTAATATTACAAAGTATTGTATTAAAATGTTTAATATTTTTTGAAAAATTTGAACTGAAGTGCACAGTGATATTATTGAGATTATTATTATTACACCACTTATGTCGCATGGCACACATTTATCAATTCTTGTGAACCGTATAGGTCAGCTGCTTGCAAAGGTTCTGTAGAGTATAACATTGTACAAGAATTACAGTAAATAAATTCAAAAATGTTGTGGGCCCTAGAGGAGATTTGTGTAGATTGTTAAGTATGATGTTATAATTTAGAGGACCATGTAAAACAGAGGTTTGTGTAGTAGCGTACCTGACTTTTTTCTTTAAGATTATAATAAAAAATGTCCATGGTGATAAACATAATACATCCTTTAAACAATGTTTAAAGGATGTAGGTTAATTAATATGTGTGATTATATTAAATGTGCGCAGGCAGTAATACAGGTAATACAAAATTGTGTTGTATTTTTTGGTTTGTAGGCTACAACACAGCCTGTAAAATTAACCTTGGAGCAACAGACAAGTACACAGAGAGGTTTGTAAAGAAAATGTGGCCATAGGGCCCACAAAAAAATTACTGTATGCTACTATATCTACTTTAGTTTGGGGCTAATCGTCACCCTAATATATCAGAACACTTCTTATAAAGTGTAAAATAAAAGTGGAGGTAAAACTACACCTGTGCAGGTAAGTGTGTCCCCTAGTGTGGAACCAGTTGATGCACAACCTCACATCCCCGCATATGATGGTCTTTGTCCCAGAAGCCCATTGTATACAGTGGAGGAAACCCTGTGCCTTGAGCAGCCATCTTGGAAAGACAGATCATACTTGAGCCAGAGGATAACCTGCATACCTTTTCTCCACAGCTAAACACCACAAACCTCTGAAGATATATTATTCTGGTAAGTGAAGACAAACGGAATTCCGGAAAACACCACTATGCGTGAACACAATATGTGATGAACATCAATGCAGCTATCTTTAAAGTATTTATTAGTTTAGGTGGCCAGTGGTCAGCTAATTGGTAAGCTAACAAAGCTAGCCTAATTTTAAATGACTAAACAGGGATCGTTGAAGTCAAGAGTTCCCAGTGGCACAAAATACTATCATATTTTATAAACATATTACTTACTTGCATCTTACTATTACCCATGGGTTAATTAATATTTGTGATGAAGCTAGCTACGTAGCACTATAATCCAAGCTTTATACCATGCTAAAACTAGCGCTAGCCAGCGTCGTATGATGTCAGGTGCGTTTTGTCAATATACCCAACAAGGCAACATCGCTCATAAGATATTATCGTCAATTTGCAGACATTCAATACCAAACATGCATTTCTGTGTGTAGAGTTATGGGACAATTTACATTCTATTGTTTTGTTAAGTGTTTGAATGTCAGTAAACAAGAGTCTGAGCTTCAGGCTAACTGGGCTAACTTGGTTGTCTGAATTGCTAGTTTAGGGCCGCGGTTCTTACTAGATTCAGAAGTCTATCTTGAATCTTTCTTAATCGCAGGTATTTATTCTTCTTCCGCTTGGTAACAATACCAGTCTTCTGTGAATAATCCGCTGCAGAGAAATACTCTGACAGTTGATGTCACTTTTGCCGGCTGTGAAGCTAAGGAAATACTGCTCCATTAGCCTAACCTAGTTGGCTTTGTGTTGGTTTTGCTCCGATTAATAATGTAGCTTACTTTTGAACATTTCTTTAATGTACATTGCTGTACGAATGTTCGTTTTCAATATTAAGTAACACAACCTCTCTGTTGCTTGTTTTTCCTCAACAAATAAAGCTGGTAATTTTATAAATGCAGTAAGATATAGGCCTACTGCGAATGTAAAGCAACGCATCACAGAGGCATTGTGTACTATACAATGCTGTGCCATCTCAAATATTCGTACACATAAACAGTGCTCAACAAAGGTTAATTTATTGTTTCATCGATAGACTTAACGACACATTTTTAGACTAAATGAGTAAGCGTTAATGCCGTGTTTACAGGCTGAATTATCGACAGCAGTCGTCATTTAGTTTTATGAATAGTGGGCCTAACAGTATGGAACTCTTATGTTTCCTCACTTAATGGGTTAACCTGGTGTTACACCCTTTCCTCAGACAGCAGGTAATTGTTCAAAGGAAACTGAACAAATGTATGCAGTGAGTGTAGAAGATTAAAGTCACTTTGCACAGACTTGCCTCCACTTTTCATAAAATAGGCTCATAATACATCTGTAATTATCTAAATTAAATGGCATTCCTTGAGTTTGCTACCTAGAGCTGTATAAAGCTTTACACTGGGGCTCGAGATGCCACATGAGGGTCATGTGACAGAGGGGAGTGAAACAGTATGCTGGGTTTAAACCATAGTGCACTGGAAAGAAAAAAGACAAAACTCCATTACCAAAAACTATGTAACTAAAAATCTTAAAACATTTTAAACTCTTTAAGACTACACATGTTTAACTATGGTTTTAACTAATATAGCTCAATTATTACATTTAATCCAATAAATGTTTATTTTTTTATTTTTATCACATTAAGTCACTTTTTTGTTTTCTCATTTCACTAAAAGTATGTTTCACAGTTGTGTACATTTTGTCAACATTGTCAGAAGTAATAAATTCTGAAAATATAATGGGCAGCAGGAAACTTGGAAGGAACCCTTTGTTTTGTGTACTCAAGTCTAGGGCGGCAAGAAGTAATTGGATTAATAAATTTCTAATTGATTATTTAAAAAAATGGTAACAAATTTATTAATAGATTAATCGCCATCTGGGGTATTTATAAACTCTGAAACCTGCCATGTGTGTGAAAGAAGAGACTTTTATTACAAAGACAGAGCAGTAAATTTACAGAAACAGTAAAAGAGATATACATTTTGTGTTTTAAAAAATGCATTTTAATTAATAAACATGAGCTAAGTTTTTTAAATTAATTTTTTTATTAAAAATATGCACATATTAAAGATATTCTTGTTTTTATCAGCATTGGGTACCATCAATTTAATTCCATTTTTATTGGACTATTTTAATTTAGGCAAAAAATATTTGTGTTTTTTTTTGTAGTGTCTGACGGTGTTGACAAAAAAACAGGTGACAAAGCAATAAGCACATTTTGTTAAACAGGAAATGTGGGAGATTGTATCAAAAGCAGATCTTAAAAAGTTAATATAAGGTAGACACATATAGTTTAATTTATTTTGAGTTACACTTTTAATTTTTCAAAATTGGGGGGTCTATTTTTTTGTCCCACTTCTCAAGAATCGGGGAGTGTAGTTGTGTGACTACTTTTCACTTTTAGCTTTGCTTTATCGCAGACGTGTTCGTGCAACTTCACTTCCTTTAGTCACTCTTTTTAATTTCTGTTGTAAAAAACAAAGTGACTTATGCCAATGATTCATTCCCAGTTACACTTTGTATAGAACTTGTGACTCTTTTTGAGCACACAAATGAAAATATATTGCTGCAGCGCTTGTAAACAATGAAGTTCAATGAAGGTTATATTTTAATATTTTCTGATAATGTTATGTGCTTTGATTAGAGAGATTAGATCAGTCTAAGAATAAATGTGTAGTTCTAGCATCTATTTCAAACATTTTATACAGTTTATCTTTGCTTTAAGCAGTATCACAGGATTGTAGCATTGTCTTCTACCTTTTTTTTTATAAAACCGTTCTCCAGTGATTTCCACATCCTCTCAAACTGACCTTGAGTATTTCTACATTTGTACCTGTATGTTCCTCGTTCAATTGAATATTATTATTATTATTTTCTTTCTTTCTCCCTCTTTGGGTCTTTGTTAATTCCGCATCAAGGCGAGGTAAAATAGTCGACATTTATTTCCATGTTGGTATTGAAGTGATAGATGGCAATTCTTGTTAACCTTGCCGTTACACATGGGTACCTGTTTGAGGTAGAATGATTGATTGTTGGAATATAGTTTACCAATAAAGCTGTCTTATCCTCAAACATGTAAAAACTAATCAACTTTAATTGAAATGATTATAGAGTAAGACAAAACACTGGAACCCAATGGTTATGTTTCCCAAAGTGGGTCATTGACACGACATTCACAAGTTTTAAAACGAGACATTGAGAACAATGTGAAACTAGATTTTGTGAGAAGGTGGAAATTGCATAAAATGCTCTGCATTTATGTGAAAATAAATAGAAGGGATGGAAGTGTTAGAGAAAAAAACTATAGTGTAAATAGCTTTATAGGTGTTGAGACAACATTTTTGCTCACCAATCTGTCTTACGTAAAACTGTCCAAAGCTCATTATCAGTATTGATTTTTCAGATCTCAGTTTTCAACTCAGTTTCCTTGTGCTGGTGTCTTCTGTTTATCTGACTATTTTCCATCTCTTCTTCCTGATTCATCCATCCTTCTCTTTAAGTCTTTATTTTTGTAGCTCACCCCTCTCTCTTATCATTGCCTGTGCACATTGATGCTTGTGGTAGCGTCAGCACTAATCTGGACAGTCAGTTGCTGAACTGTTAAAGCAGAAGTAGAAGCATTACACCAGCATCAGGGTCTGATATGCCACACTGATTTTTGTTTCTAAGAATATCAGCACTGCAGCATCATGTTCAGGAAATAAAGACCAGAGAAAGTAGTTCTTCAAACAGACATTTTAGGCAAGTTAAAGGTTATTTGATTGATGCCAGGACCTTTTTAGAGAAATGGGCCTTGTCAAAATATAAAAACTTTACTAGGGGTGATAATACTTTACTGGAATCTTTTTTTTTTTTCCCAAGATTCTTTCGTTTGTTGAGTAGGAACAATGAAGCATCTTAGGTGTTAGGACTATTTTAAGATTCAGGCTTGCGCTGGAGGTGTGTTCGTTCATAGCAGAGCTAATGTTTGTATAGAGAGAGGCCCTCATAATGAACTACTGTCACTCTTGTTTCTAATCTAAACTACCTTAAAAAGTATACGTTTAGATTAATTTAGCACAAATCAGAGTTGTCATATTTTGTAATCCATGAAAGTACTAGCATAACAATTGACTGTATTTTAATCTGCTCTTAAAGATGATGTACAGTATGTTTGGTTGTAGCCTATTATTGAGGTTTATTTGAACAAAAATGCATTATTGTAAAGGAGGTATTTGTATGTCTAATGTTTATTTTTTTTTGTCCTTTTAGAGCCAAAATGGCCACTGCACCTTACAACTACTCCTACATTTTCAAATACATCATTATTGGTAAGTTACATTCTCATGACTGAGCACTTCTGCAGTAGTTTACATGTACTGTAAGACGTTTCCCCATTTTAATGTACTGTAGTTAAATGTGTCTTTGTCTCGCACACACATTTACGGAGACAAAAACAACACTCGCAAACTAACAGAACAGAGAAAATACAGTTAATTTTGTTGTTTCTTTGGTTGATGTGGCGTCTCTTTTTCTCCAGGGGACATGGGGGTTGGAAAGTCATGTTTGCTTCACCAGTTCACAGAAAAGAAATGTAAGTGCTGCTGTGATATTTGACTGCTTTTCATTGCGGTGAGATTTATGAAAGGTTGCCATGATCAACTGGAGTGCCTTCATCGATTCGTTTTTTTTTTTAAATCCACCAGCGGAAGTGTGAGCTGAACTCTAGTGTGTGTGCATGTCAGCTGCAGCCTCCATGTGCTATTCAGATGTTTTGTTTAGCGCTACTATTAACAAGCCAGATGCTGTATTTCTCATTCACTCAACCCGTCACATCCTGCGTTCACACAGAACATTTAGAAAAGGTTTTCCAGCAAATAATACAAACATATTTGACGGTGCAGTGTCAATGAGAATATGGCAATATAACGGGTTCATTTGAAAATACTTTTTTGCTAAAGCACTAAAGGAGAACAAGAGCAAATTTACTTTTCATTCATAAACACTTATGAACTTATCGTCATCCACTGAGCAAAAACCAAACATACTTGGTTTGCCCAACTTTTTTTTTTTAGCTACTCGTTTCAAAGAACCAATAATATGGACTGAATCTTTTTGCCATTACTATTTATCCCATATTTTGTCGGTAGCATATGATATACTTATACCAGGCTGGCCAAATCATTTTCACATGCAAAAAAAAAATGCTGACTCGCTTATGTAATTATAGTTGGGTTGAAATAATTGGCTCAAACACAAACTGAATTCACACGTTGCTTTTGTATCCGTAGTCATGGCAGACTGCCCCCATACAATTGGTGTGGAGTTCGGTACAAGGATAATCGAGGTGAGCGGTCAGAAGATCAAGCTGCAGATCTGGGACACGGCGGGACAGGAACGTTTCAGGGCTGTCACCCGCTCATACTACCGTGGGGCTGCAGGGGCACTCATGGTCTATGATATCACCAGGTATGTAGCTCCTTGTTTATTTTTTTTTTCTCAATGTCTCTGAATATATAACCATATAGTTAGTTGTTCATTGAATTGAAAATGCTGAGTGGGAAGGTACTCAGTTGGCAGTCATTGAATATCCTGAACAAATATGAACCATTTCTTAAAGCTTGTGGTTATACTTGTTGCCCCAGCTGTTAGATGGTATCAGTGGTCTGCTAAATAAACAAACTACTACTAAGATACTAGATGAGGAATGTGCCAGTAAGGGCCCCCAAGAAACCAGGAAAAGCATGTAACTGGAAGTTGTATTTTCAGATTAATTATGTGCATCCAAATCAACCAACAATAGACCAGTAAAAAAAAAAAGAATGCTACAGTAATAGTTTTAAGGTCCAGATCGGTGACCAGGTCATTGTAACCAATGTCTCTTTGTTAATGTCACCAGGAGAAGCACGTACAACCACCTCAGCAGCTGGCTGACGGATGCCAGAAACCTTACCAATCCTAATACTGTGAGTATACTGAGACACTTTGATTTTATTGTGGCAAAAGATGCAAAAGTCACTAAAGCTTCCCACGTTAATGTCTTGCTACATGAACCCAGTCTGCAAACTCTCACCCTGTTGACACAGTTCATTAATCAAGTTATCTGTGTGTTCTTGCCCACATCCTAATCTCTTTTGACTGTGCTGTTTTTGATTCTTTGTAGTTTTTTCTCCAGAGCCCTGTTCATAAAAACTGTATTCCTTGGGGAAAAATGATGAGCTCAAAATTTGTAAATAAAGCCACGCCCAGTTGTTTTAGCGATGTTTACTTGAGGGTTCTGTTTCTGCAACAAATCAGTCGCGTTACTTATTTTCAGGATTGAGTTATTATCAATATTAGGGGCAGTTTGAAATTGCAAAACCTTCAGTGGAGACCATTACTCTGCCAGAGCCAGGAAGCAGGAGCTACTTAGTAGATTACGGGTCTAAATACATCCCAGTTGCCAGGAGCGCTGCCTAACATGTTCATGAAGTGATGTCTGTGTCTCTGTAGCGCTCGTCTGTCTTTATCACTGCCTGGAGCTCTATCAGCTCTGTTAAAGCAGCTTGTCACAGTCTCTCCTCTTTTCTTCTCAGGTGATCATTCTCATAGGAAACAAAGCCGACTTGGAGGCCCAGAGGGATGTCACGTATGAAGAAGCTAAGCAGTTTGCTGAGGAGAATGGTTAGTCTTTACACAGAATATTAAAATAACGGTTAAAGTATGTACTGTTCACATTTCCTCACAAGGCTTCAATTTAGAGCTTACTTTTAAACTTTTGAGTTCAGTGTTACACCTAAGCATTTATCTCTGTTGCATTATTCATTGCACTGGAAGGAAATGAGCACTATGTTGAAAACAAAGCTTTATTTTGTTCTTTGTTTTCCAGGTCTGTTATTTCTGGAGGCCAGCGCAAAAACGTAAGCTTTATTTATTAAGTGTTTGTAGCAGACATTTCCCTTTTTGTCTCCTTTTTACAATTTGCGTTTCTGCTCTCAGAGGTGAAAACGTCGAGGATGCCTTCCTGGAAGCTGCTAAGAAAATTTACCAGAATATCCAAGATGGAAGCCTGGACCTGAACGCTGCTGAGTCAGGGGTCCAGCACAAGCCCTCTGCCCCCCAGGGTGGCAGGCTAACCAGCGAACCACAACCCCAGAGGGAAGGCTGTGGCTGCTAATGACCAAGCAAAACCCCTTCACCCTCCCTCCCCACATCCACTGTCTGTCCTGCCGCCTGCCCTCCCCTCATCCATCCCATTCATCCATTTCTCCATCTGGTCATTCGCCCTCCTCCCTTGCCGTACCAGGAGCCGAATGGGAGCAGGGCTGCAGAGGGAAGGAACAGGGGGCAGATAACGACTCGGGCTAGACCTAAGCTGGGCTGTGGACTACATCTCTCTCCTCCTTGTCCGTCTCTTTTCTGCCTTTCTCTCGTCTGTCAGTGTGTCACCCCTCTTCTTCAAACGGAGTGTTTTGTGGTCCTCTTCCCTTTGGCTCCATTTGCACCATTCAGTATAGTTCCTCCCATCACAGCAGTAGAAGCACGTTGCACAGGTTACTGACACTTAGATATAACGTTTAAAAGTTAATGAAAACCGAGACAGTTTTTATGTTTGGTTTTATACCTATATGTAAAACGGAATTCAATTTAATCTGCCGCTGGCCAGTTTTGTGTAACAACAATATTTATTTATTGTCCCAAATTTTGAATGCCTCTCCTGTTTTGTTTACCAATTCACCATTTTGTCCAATCGTCCCAATCATAGTACATAATACGCAGGATTGGACAGTGAGTGCAATACATGTTAATCCAAGTTAGTGTTTCAGTAAGTTTCTCAACAGCCTTGGGTTTTAATTTATTTTAGGCTCTTTGGACACTAAGTTTCTCAAGCAGATGTGGCAACATGTTCTCCAGAGAGACTTGGGGAAAAAAAAAAAGAACAAATTTCTTGTGGAGTAAATTATCCTTTGGATTTGTGCATTAAGAACAGATTGGGGTTTGTTTTGACCAGGTAAAAAATGACACTTTATTATACAACATGGCTTTTCAAAAATTTATTTACAGTTACTTACCTTTCCCTCTCATCACTTGTTCTCCCCAAGATCATATCAACACAATTTGTCTTTACCAGCAATTGTTTTTCATTGTTTGTTGCCTTATTACTCTAATCTTCATTCTTTCACTGCATTTGCTCATTACTTGTCAGACACACAAACTCAATAAAAAGTGGTATTGTTACATATACAGTGAACCACAAGCATATGATCGGCAGCTCACATAATTTTTCTTGAGTGATCAGCTGCATGGTCTTTAACCCCAATCAGTTTTTCTACATTAACATTACAAAAAGCATACTGTTTGCACTCCTTTATCGGAAGTGATGCTGCACAGAAAAGCTGATCTGTTGCCCATTTGGGGGGGTTATATCTTGTATAATACACCAAGCAGCATGTCCAGCGTCCATAATCGCAATGAAATTGTTAAAATCCAATTATGCTTTGTTTTTTTTTTTGTTTTTTTTTCTAAGTACAATTTCTCTGTATCATAAGCAACTCCCTGATTAGACAGCTGTAAATATTGCTTCTTAACTATTGGTGATGACCTTGCTACTTGAAGTTTAGGAATTTATTTGCTGGCTCTGCCAAGACCTGTACAGTTAATGTGCTAGTGGGTTGCCTGTAATTCATGCTTGGTAAATTCTGTAACATAGTTTCTATTAATAAATGTATGTAAAGGACAGACCCCTACAAACCCCTGACCTGCCCGCCCTCTGCACACTACTGAACCTGTTGATTGGTTGAGGAGAGGGTAAGTGTTTAAGATGTGCAACTTGTATTTATTGGGTTATTTCTTTGCAGTATAGAGTGGATAATGGGGCACTTTTGTTTATGTATTTCATCTCTTTCTTTCAATTTTGTTGCAGCACCTCCTCCTAGGAGGCACCTGCATCACTGTCTTAACTTTTTGGCGAGATGGGATTGGTTTATTGTGGGAAGTTGGTGGGTTGGGTCTTTTTTCCTGTTTTCCACTATTTGCTGTCTGAGTGACCACTTCCTGCTTTTGTCTGTCCACAAGTACAAAAAGTACATATGTATAAATTTTTAAGGAGCTGTGCTAACATTTAAATGCATTCTTGCGTGTATCATTTTAAAAATGTTGACATTTTGATTTTAATGAAAAGAATACTCTAGACAGAAAAAATAAATTATACATAACCTGTTGCATTGGGTTTCTTTTGCTAACAAGTACATATATGAAAGAACATAATTGTACATTTCAAGTAACTTTTTATTGCAACAATAATTGCACCAAGACTTGGAAAAAAACATATTTACATAGTTTCTTTACAAAAGAGATGAGATGGCTTACAGAAAGTAGAGTAGTGGTATGGTTGGGAAAAAGAATTAAAAAGACACTGACAGTACCATATTGAAGTCAGGGCAGTTTGTGGTTGACTTGAGGTTAAGCTTCGCAGTCAGATGGGGCACATTGGGAGAGACAACCACAGCAGAAACAATGTTGAAGATGCAGTGATACAAGAGAGGAACCTCTTAACTTAGAGTTTCTGGTTTTTGGTCTTTAGGATGAGCTTTCCATTGAACATTATCTTGTAAGACAACTAGTGACATCCATAAACAATTCAGTCCAGTGTTTCCCCCAAACTATATTACGTTCTGCTTGGGTAAAAAAAGGCCTCTGCAACCGTGTGACATAAAACCTCCATAAAACCCTTGTTTTTAGGTGAAGTGGCCATTCAGTGGTTGAAATGACAATGTTTTTCAGTCATGAGTCCACTTTAAAGAGCGACTGTAAGACCAAGCTGCTACTGATGGCTTTTGTGACTGGCAGGTAAAGAAATTTAAAACAAACTAAAACAAATACACAGGAAAGACAATTTTCATCCAAAGAGTCAACAACCCTGGAGACTTGTTTTTAGTAATCATAAACTAGTCCAACACCAAGTCTACTCACTTGCCACAGTTAAGTTGATGAAATTTCAAAAAGCAGGTGTCTAAGGCACTTTTGTGTAAAAGCAAAATAGTCAAGGCTCATTCAAGCCTCATATTTGCTCTTATCACACTTAGGGCTTGGTTGAGAACACTACAATTGGCATTCAAACACTGATTCCAACCAAATAAATGGGTAAAAATGGAATTTGATGGTGAAATGCTTTTAGATTAGTTTGCCAGAGGCACTTATTTTAAAACAGGCAAAAATCAAATTTGTTTAGTTATTAAAATGCCACATTGTTTGATGTTTCAAATAAACAGGAACTGAAAAGGGGTAGCAACAACTAATACAGCAAAAGGTTCAACAACTCAAAATGATTGGTGAAATATTGTGTTGATCAACATTACTGTCTTGCATATCATTTAGGCCACATTCATAGTTAAAGCTATCAATATTACAAAATAGCATTATTCTCTCCCCAGTAACCAAGTGTTTCAGAGTATAGTGTAGCATCAAAGCTACACTCAACTGCTGCTATTGAGCAGCCAGTAGCCCCCCAGCGTAGAACATCTTTCAAGCACAAGCTGTGTATGATGCAGTTCTTGCGCTACCTCTGAACAATGTCACTGATCTCTTTCACAGAAGACAGCAGTTTGCTGAAGTACTGCTGTGCATTGGCTCCCCCAGTGGAAGTGGGACAAATCTGCAGTTCACGTAGGCTGCTCTCAAGCTTGTTGATAGCTTCACGGAAGGCAAACTTGTTCCTCATCTGCTGAATGGAGTCAACATAGCTTGTGCAGTACTTGGACAGGTTTTTGCCAGCCTCCAGCACAGCACTGTGGGTACCTGTCTGCTCCGAGTTGCGGCTAATAGCTGCCTGGAGTAGCTTGGTGCCCTCCACCACCATCTCGCGTGTCACAGCTGAATTAAGAGTTCGCTCAGCAGACGACCGTGGTGCAGTCTTGCGCAGAGAACGCCGTGTGTTTACTAAAGGGATAAAAGCCGAATTTTGTTCTCCGGATGAAATGAGTGCGGAAGAGAAGCCCCCAAGGCTCTGGCTGGAAAGGGAGGAAGTCATTAAATTGGATGATGCGGAGGTCTTTAATGGTTGAGGTTTTGAGGTGGCGCTCAGGGGGAGCTTCTTAGAGCTGTCAACAATGGTGCAGCGGGGTTGGTCACTGGCAGTGGTTATATGGTGGCAATCAGCGACAGAGGGGAGGCCCTTAACTTTGATGTCTGATGAAGAGGGAACCTCTTGTGTAGGACTACGGGAGACTTTGCCTGTTTTGGCATTTGTGGGTGGTGGAGGTGGAGCTGGTTTGGGCTTTGGAAACTTGTTTCTGCGGGCCCTGCACTCATCACCTGCTGCCCCTAAAGTAGGAAATACATTAGGCTTAAGCAGCTCAGCCTGGAGAGCGCTGGTCTTAGAGTTCTCTGATCCAGTTCCTGGTCTCCGGACCGTCTTAGGCGATAATGCCTGGGGACTCGAACCCGGACTAGGTGTTTTTTCAGTGTCTTTACAAACCTCTTCAGATGCTTCCTCAGCCTTCTTAGGGAGACGTGGTGATGGAGTCAGTGTGCCCAGTCGAGGGAGGGGTTCCCCTTTTTGCTCATTGGTTCTTTTGCGAGGCAGAGCTGGCTTTGCTCCAGTAGAACCTGAATGAATGCTGCGGTGACCGAGGTCTCGTGGAAGGGTCATTGACCTCCACTCAGTGCTGTCCGCTCCAGTAGGAATACTGGACCACAGAAAACGCTTTGAGTTGGATAACTCCTCTTCACTTGGTGGGGTGGTGGCCGTTTTGGCCCCTGGCCCCAACACTGTGGGCACTCCCTTCTTCCTGGGGAATAATGTAGAGGCCCCATTGGTGATGCCCATTGCGCCATTGTTGTTAAAGCTCTGAAACCTTGAGGAATCAAGGCTATGTGTGGTGTCTAGAGATGCACCATTGAAGTTGTCACAGTCTCGAAGATCTGAAGTAACACCCCTGCGATCTGGATGAACATCTTCTCTGAAAGACGAACTTCTCTTGGGTGGGGCTGGTGCATTCTTTTTCTTTTTCTTGATGAGGTTTAGGAAGACGCTGCTTCGGGTCTTATCTTTGTCTTTCGGCAACAAGCGGTCATCCTCATTCAGATTGCTGTCCAGTAAGAGGCGCTCTTTCGTGGGAAGCATTGGAGAAGACACAGCTCCTTCTTGCTCCAGTAAATCTAAGAATGTGACATACATTTCAATATTTTACTCCCACACAACTTTAGTTCCTGTTTTGCTGTCCTAATAACCAAGCTGGATGAACTAGAATAGATGGCACACTCACCAGGACAATCCCCATCCCGGTTGTCCATGTTTTTACGGAGGGTTCGTGTCTTAGTGGGCAGCTCGGGGGCCTGCTGGATGGAGCCCAATGTTACCTTCTTTCCCTTCTTCTCCAGCTCCTTTTCAACCTCTGACACAATCCATTATTAAACAGTAATCCAACTGTGTTTCTAATGACTTTTATGTTAAATATACAACAATACTGACCGTCAGAGATGCTAGACTCCTGGAACATAGTTTCAAATGCTTGGTGAGCTTCTGCAAAAGATGGCCGTTCAGATGGATTCCACCTCCAACCTGACAAAAATAAAAATGTATTCATTGTTCCATGCTTACTTGGAAACTGAGCAGTATTGTTTATACATCTATTTAACAAATGTGTATTGTTACTCACAGTCTCTCATGAGCTCATAGACTTTCTCAGGGCAACCCTCGGGTCGGTCCATACGGTAGTCTTTCTCAAGCAGCTCATACACTTGGGACAAGTCAATGCCAGGATACGGAGACATGCCATAGGTGGCAATTTCCCACAGGAGAACACCAAAGGCTAGGGAAAAACATTCAAATATGATTTATACAATAATGAAACACACCTAATTAAGCAATTAGTATTTGTATTTTCAAGTTAACTTAACAGTAAAAGAGAGACTCACCCCACACGTCAGACTTAATAGAGAACTTGTTGTAGGCCAGACTCTCAGGCGCAGTCCACTTGATAGGGAACTTAGCCCCAGCATGAGCTGTATATGTGTCTCCGGTCATTAGCCTGCTTAGACCAAAATCTGCAACCTTCACCAGGTGATTTTCACCAACAAGACAGTTACGAGCAGCCAAGTCTCTACAAAAAAGGGGGGAAAATAGTGGAAAAACAAGGAATAAGATGTAGAGAAGCCAAACTTTCTGAAAATGAATAAAAAATATAAAATGCTCCTGGCAATTCACAAGCTAGATCAAGTATAAAAATTCAAATGCAGTTTCGCAAAAACTGTAAACATAACTGATCTCTAACACTGTAAAACGTGCTCAAACAAATAACTTCTATTACAACACAGCTCTGTCTGATACCCGAGTCTGTACTCCAGAATCAACAGAATGAGTGTTTACAGAGGTCAGGGCATCAAACGTCACCCACCTGTGTATAAAATTCTTTTTTTCCAGATACTCCATGGCTGACGAGATCTGTGTAGCCATGTGGAGCAGCACAACAGCATTGACCTCCTCCCTGTTGCATTCTCTCAGATAGTCCAACAGATTTCCATGGGTCATAAACTCAGTGATTATGTAGAATGGGGGCTCTCGAGTACACACTCCTAAAAAGGTACAAGAATGTACAGAAAATGCCTGATTAAACACTTTTTGATACATTGGAATTATAAGTATGGTCTAAGGTCCCAATATGTGTTGGGGTTGACTTACCCAAAAGCTGCACTAAATTGGGATGTTTGATTTCTTTCATAACGGCAGCCTCTTTGAGAAACTCTTCCACTTCCATTGTGTCTTCCTGGATTAAAATAAAGAAAAGTGAAATCATACACTTGCTGCAGTTGCAACCATTTGACACCAGGTGGTAGCATAAATAGAAAAGATCAACTTTGATTTGCTATACCTTTAGTGTCTTTACAGCCACAGTGAGATTGTACTTCTTCCAAACGCCCTCGTACACCTCCCCATACTGGCCACCGCCCAGTTTGTGCTTCATGGTGATATCAGTGCGCTCGATCTCCCACTTGTCATAATTGGGAGAGACTCCATAGATGGTGGGCTTGTTGCGCTTCGGGGCAGGGTAATGCAGTGTAGTAATGAGACCATCAGCGACTGTAGAATGATGGTGGACCAGCTCTGCCAGTGTGTTAAATCGGCTTTCTGATGAAACATACAGCTGAAGGACAGAGCCACAAAATACCGTAAGAATTCTAGCTCGATTTTAGAAAGTCACATTTAGATCATTACTTTAAGAACAAGTTCTTTTTTGTGCAATGTATTTGACTGGAATTTGATTAACCGCGGAAGCTGACAAAGGGGAGAATACTGGTCAGAGCTCAGTGGACAGTCTTTTCCATTGTCCAAGTCTTATGTAACCTTAAGAGAAATTTTCTACTCAGCTTTTTCTTTGCACAAAAAAGAAAGTGCAACGACTCTGCAAACCCTACATAGGATTAGTTTGTGCAACATGGATTATACAGAACATTTACCACCAAATGAAGGAAATTAAAGTGTATGAACATCAACAGTTCCAAGTGTTAATGACAGGCTTTGACGGAGCCTGAAGAGGAGGTTTGAGGTCATCTTAAATTGCAAAAGTCTTTCATACCAGACTCCTGACTTGTAGCTCTCAGTGGGAGGATGAAAAACAATACGAGACGAGGAACCATGAGTGGGTTGCAGTCTTTTTATGTGTTCACAGTGCTTATGCATGTCTTAGCTTGGGCGTCAGCGTCTGTCTCTGCTGCCCATTACGAGTAGCACAGTGGTGGTTAGAAGCATTCTTGTCATCGCTAGCATTCCTCAAACTAGCACACCTTTGCATTACAGACCAAAAGGTGACACAGCCAAATTGGCATTTGCTTCTCGGTTGGTATTGAGTTATAGGGCAATCCCAAACCAACACTTAACTACAGTGAAGTCCAGTAATTTTGTTCTTTCATGTTTTAGTTTTACCTTTTTCTAACCTTTAGCTGAAAAAAAATTTTTTTTCGCTTAAATGTCATATTAAAGAGAAATAATTAAAGCAACACTCAACCATAAAGAAGCTTGCAGTCAAACATGAATACTTAAATATTAATATTGAGATAGGGCTGATACAGAAAGGTCTCAGATTTTGTGTCATCAGTACAGCTGTCAATAGCTACTTTTTACTCTATAAAACAAAATAAACTATATCATATTCCAAACATGATGCCCTGTTCATCTTAATAAAAAAAAAGATCTTAACTGTAATATATTCACCGCCCAAAGCAATCACATCTGACATTCGTGAAAAATGTTTGGTCAGGGTACCAATGGACCAACGTGTAGATGTCTGTACCTTGCCGTCAGACGCAGTGTTGATCCTGTAATGGTAGACCCTTCCCTCATATCGCAGGGAAATAGACCTCTGGCCAGGACTGCTCTCACTTTCCCGCACCAGGAAGCTCCCGTTGATACCTGAGCTGAGCAGGTACTCTGCAGCGTTGCGTGAGACTGGCCCGTGGTACCAGCTGTGCTTCTCCAAACTGTTGACCGGGGTGATGTAGTTGGACGGCACCCAACCCTGGCCATTTTTGGTCTGTGCCTCACACCACTCGCCATTGTGGTTATAACCCAGCACACGCAGCTTCTCTCCTAGTTAGAGACAGAAATATGCCCTAAGAAATGTGCCCTAATTAATGTTTTGAGGAAAGATAATAGGTTTACACAAATAAAAATAATTTTAGCTTGCTGTATTATACTCTGGTGTAGCCATTTAACCTCTTAGGGGTTGATTTTGTTGTATTCATTGGATTCAAAGCTATTATGTGGAGGGCTTTTTTTTTCTCCATTTATTCATTTTCTACCGCTTTGTCCCGTTAGGGGTCGCGGGTGACTGGAGCCTATCCCAGCAGCTTTGGGCCTGAGGCGGGGTACACCCTGGACAGTGGCCAGTTAGTCACAGGGCTGACATATAGAGACAAACATTGACAGACAACCATTCTCTCTCACATTCATTCACTAGGGACACTTTAGAGTTGCCGATTAACCTGTACATGCATGTCTTTGGACGGCGGGAGGAAGCCGGAGTACCCGGAGAGAACCCACGGTAACACGTGGAGGACATGCAGACTCCTCACAGAAAGACCGGAGTCGGCCGAGAATATTTGAGCCGGCTGGGTTTTGAACTCACGACCTTCTTGCTGTAAGGCAGAAGTGCTAACCACTCTGCCACGTGCACCCTGGAGGGCTTTTTTTCTTGTTTTTTTTTTTTCTTGTTTTTAATGCATACAATATGTTCTTTCCTGTGTCTTGTGTAATCGCTTTGCTGTATTGTTTTACATTGGGTTCAGTGGAAATAAAGTCAGAGGTAGACTATTGTCAGCAAGCAATAGTCAAATGTGGATCAAGACAGAGACGGACAAAAATTTCCAGCAACCTTTAATGACCCTATAAAGAGTTCAAGTTTCAGTTCAATATATTCATTTCCTTCTAAAGTTTAAATAGTGACCATGACACCGAGTGAACTTCTTTACCTTTAGTAATACTGAGCGTGTTGTCGCCACTGGCCACGAAATCGTAGAGTGCAACAAACAAGTTGGGGTCATTCTCACTGGGTCCAGCCAAAAGGTTTTCTTTGGAGTTCCAGCGAGCCGCTTCCGTCAGACCCTGGCCCTCTAAGTCTGGTTTCTGGAGAGCTTCTACAAAGAACAAACATCAAAAAGATATTTATTTACTAAAAGTGAATAGGAAAAGTCAAACAATACACAGGACATGGGAGGGTATGAGAGTTGTGTAGGCGTTTGTTTGGTATGCACAGCGGTTGTGTGAAGGTTTTCCCATTAGACTTTCCACATGTTGGATAATTCAGCAACGTGTCGACTCTATCCTTTCCGTGTGCCATTCATTTCCATTTCAATGTTGTTTGCTCCAACAAACCGGCTATCAGCTGTAGGATTATTGTAGAAAACCTCCTGAATCTGTGACCTGAGCACACTAGCTGCCTTTACCTTTTCATTTCCTGGATTATCCCTGCTTCAAAAGAAAAAAAAAAAAAAAAACTTTGACAACTAATATTGAGAATCTACCCCAGTAAGTAATTTCCCAGTGACTTAAATGGCTATGTCTAGGTTAGGAGAGCAAGTTCAAAGAATTTTAACATATATTTATCGTATTATAAACCGTTCCCTGCAATTCTAACACCTTTAAAGCTGTGAATTCATGAAAATAGGAAAAAGAAAATGAGGAGTAGTAATTTATTTTGCTTTTAACACAAGCCTCATTGTTTGGCTTAATCAGCTGTTGTCACACGTTTCTTTGGGAAAACCGTTTCTCCTGAGATAACGATAATCTCGGGGAAAACTACAGAATTAACTTGTTATGAGATAATGGTAGGAAAAAAAGTTATTAATCTATGGCCACTTACGACTTCCATATAATATTAATAAAATACAAGGATATATGTTTGTGGAGAGTTCAAAGAATCGTCCCAAACTAAAAAAAAAAGGAAAAGCCCACAACCAGTCAAATGACGACACATACAAATACAAGAAGAAATATTGTAATGTGGGTAAATCCTTGATTACATCAACCAGAAAGCTTTGTAATTTAATAACGTTGCAGGCACACACTAAATGGGCTCTCTAGCTTTTCCAGTGAGATGCCGACTTGAGTTGAAACAAGGCAGACTTTGGCCTGAACCCGAAGTATGCAGTGAACACTTGGGCCATGCCACACATGTCAAATTTACAGGCCTGAAATACCACAGCTTTGTGAGAAGGTGACGGCACACTGACACAACTCGCCCTCAAAAGGGAAAAAAAAACTAGAGTCACGGGGGGAAGCCGTTATCGTCCTGCAGTTCTCCTGGGCTTCTCATTGGGACAAACGACGTCATGTCCTGGCTTCATTACTTAGACAACACTCAATATGATAAAATGTGAACACCGCTTGTAAAGAATTCATGTATGACTGCATGGCCATGAGAAATTTTACATATTGAACTAGCTAATGGTGCAAGTAGAAAGCATTGCCAAGCCCCCAGAAGGCCTCATATTGAGAAGGATTGATCCAAAATTTGCCAATTTATATTAGAAAGTAAAATCCTGGGCACAACAGATCTACAAAAAAAAAAAAAAAACATCATTGGTTGTAATGATGTGATCCACTTAAAGCTGTTCCAAACCTATTGTTTCAGGCAGGCAAAAATTCAACCTCCATCTTATTCTTACATCTCCTGCAAGCTTTGAAGTAGGTTAAAGTTGGTGTTCTATATATTTAAAAAGGTGATTCTACTTCTACAGACAGTGAAGCTGGGGCACATACCTGTATATGCCATCTTTTGGGAGCAGCGCCTCTGCTTGTAATTAAGTGTTTGAATAACTTATTAAAAGCCGCAGACAAAATTGGCCTCAATCTAATGAAGAAGCCAAATTTCAAAGGTTTCATTTGGGGTGGAAAATTTTTTGCCTGAGATCTGCTCTGCCTTTTACCATACGGTCTGAAAATTAGAGGCTCTACATCACTGTCATTACTACAGTGGGGAGCGCACCAGAACTATTAACTCTATTAAATCATCTGGTTGTGCAAACGGCGACACAGAAAAAAGCTTTTGTAAGACTTCCATTACAGATTAGTTACCGAGGATTATGTATAAACGTTGACTGTTTAAGTGTCAAACAAAAATGAAGGCCCCGTGTACAATTACATGTGTTAAAGGCATAATTTTGACACTAAACACTGTTCAAATGGTCTCAGAAATTTAAATAAATACACAAGTAAATTTCACTAACATCACTGCCTTAAAAGTCCGGACACAGTGAGCTAAAAAAAAAAAAGGAGCCAAGATTGTAACCTCTTTCCTTATAAACAAGAGTTAAGTGGGACAGAGCCAGGATTCAGATTTCCTTGTATTCTCTGCCTTTTTTTTTTTTTTCCACTTCTTTCCTCCGCAGCTAGCCAGTGTGTCTGGCCCCTCACCCTCCCCGTGCTCTAACACCCCCCTCCCCATTTTTTTTACTTTCCACAGCACACAAGTCATTGTTTAAAACTGAAACAGATTGAAAGATGGCCCTTTTCACAAGCAACCCACTTTGAGACTACAGACACAAAGCCTTGTCAACATCTTACCTTCCAAATAGCAGCTGGATGACGACGAGAGGCCTTTCTTAGATTTACACCCCACCAATTTTAGACATATCTCCAACATTTTCATTTGCTTAATTGCCCGTCCTGCTTGAAAACTTTGTGTCTAGTTCAAATCAGATAGCCCACAAACGTTTCCCCACTACATAAGTCCAACTAAAAAAAACATAAAATGGAAGGAAAAGGTGATAAAAGGGTTAGACGTAGAGCTTAAATTAAATAAAGTATTTATCCGTGGTCATCCAGTTGTTCTTCCTTCTCTTAACACAACTCCAAAAGCAGGGGCTGCTGTCCGGTAAAAGTCTACCAACTTTTTCTTCTGAGCGTCTCCATGTTTTCCATGTCTTTTGTCTTCGGTAAGCGCCACTTTTAAAAACACACACACAGTCCATGAGTTGAATATTAGGTGCTGGATCCTTGTCGGCTTGTAGATGTGTCAGTTGAGTGGGCAGCGAGGCGGTTTGAGCGGTGCCATTCCCTGTAAGAGTGTAACGGAGGGACTAGGACTAACTCGTGCTGCCAACAAAGGGCCTCTTTCAGGATCAGTTTGCTGCACTCAGTGACATCAGCGGGGCCCTCCCACCTCCAGCAGCAAGCACACAGTCAGAGCAGGAGAGCACTGCCAAAAGAATGCAAACAAACTACACCAGCCTCCAGACGTGGGGCCAACATGACGTCTCACTGGTCCCAGAGAAAGCTAATTATTTTAGTAGACACTTGAGTATTTTTCCTTTCCTCTAGATCAAATCACAAGATGATTCCAAGAAGCTCCGCCTCCAGAATTTTAACCCTCTTCACACAGTGCTCTCCTCTTTCTCAGTTCCACTGTTCCCACTCTGTTTACAGGTTAAACAATCACTCTATGTAGGACACTGCCTTAACTCTTAATGAAAGAAAGCAAGCAGAGAAGAAAACAATATTACTCTACTCAAGATTACAAACCCTACAGCTGCATTAACTGTAGGGTTAAAGAAACTTATTAAAAAAAAAAAAGGAAACACATTCTTACAGCCTGATTAGCATACAAGCAAATCCCCTGAACACTTTATTGATAGGACATTAGTGAATTTATCAAAGAGATCTGAAAAAGTAAATGCAGGGGTGTACTTGGTAGCAGTAAAGTTTTGTCCCAATAGGCTTGTAATTACACTTGTTAAACACTTTCTCTAGACTTTTGTTTATCATGTGACTGACTGACTGACACAAAAATCCAATTAATTCCAAGTTAGTACCTCAAAATATTAGTTTGGACCTTACTGCAAGTTATCATTTCACACATGCAAAGAAACCACAACACCGTTTAAAAAATGAAATAGCAATAGTTCAGACTTAGCCTAAAACCACAAACAACATTTTGTAGGTGGAAATGACAGACTTTGGAATGAAATGAGTGCATTATACACTGTGTGTGTTGGACTCCAGAGATAAGGACAACCAGTTAAGAGTGTGACTAAATCCTGGCGGGAAGCAGGCTTGATGATGCTCTTTCAAAAGGGCATGTGGGGCTCTCTCTAGTTTGCTGACATACTGTCAGGAAAATTTCAGCCAAGCAACAAAAGTGTTGTCCGTTATTGTCTTTACACAATTTAACCCCCAAATAATGTATAATTACACAGAGTGCGATTTTGTGTAATTATACACAGAGATTTGTAATTCTCAGAATTCACAAATCTCAATGATTTGTCAATTTAAGTCACTGTTGCATAAGAAAAGTCTTATTAAAAAAAACATCTTGCTAGAGCCAATTGCAGGTGCTAATAGGCAAACTTTATTTTGAAGAGTGATGCTTTATTTTTTTTTAATGCTGCTCAGTTTCAACAGTTTTTTGGCAATGACCTCACCACACTCACATGTTTGCATCATTGCTACGACAAACATTTGTGCTCCTCTTTTCCACCACTCCAAACACCATTTATTAAGAAACGCACACTTCCTGGGACACTGAAAAATACTCATTAACTTACCGCAGTCACACAAAGATTGGGGGATGACAGGATGAAGAAAGAGGAAAAGTGCTATAAAAATGAACAGAGAAAAAAGTTGCAGATGGAGAAACATGAAGCACATTGTTTGAGAGTGAGCTCATAGGAGAATCACTTGCGTTTTATAATCCTGCCGAGTATGTTAACAGTTAGCTGACGTAGATCCACCCACGTGATGCTTTTTGGCCCCGTTTTTCTTCTGTACCCCTGTTGCTTTCTTGATGTTAATTTCCAAACTTGCAGCACAGAACAGGTTGTACAACTAAGTTTCCCACTCAGAGAATATATGGTCCCTGACATGGTGTCATTATTCATGCTCCTAAAAAACAAAATTCATCCCATCCCCAGTCCATAAAACACTAAAGAGATGCATTATTCTCCTATAAAAATATGTTGTGGCAGCCACGTGAAATATATTTCTGAACAGTACTGGTAGACTTTAAGGAGTCTGGCACAATAGTATCTAACCATGTCAAAAATGTAATTCAAGCCACCACATGGCATAAATAATATTACCCGTTACATCATTACACAAACTGAACAGTAATTCAGCACTCAGTGTGGGCTGAAATATGAGACACTCCCGAGACAAATACTTTTTTCAAATAACTGAACATAAAAAGGGGCTAGCTTATCACTATAAAGCAGTGGTTCTCAAACTTTTTTCTGCCAATCCCCACCCTGAAGAGGGGTTTCAAGCCCCACATGTCCTTCATATCCTTTTGAGTTTCTGTAACTCCTTTCATCCCGCTGGGACACGTGTGGAGCCAACAGCACAAACCACAGATTCTTGGGTCGGGTCAGAGTTTGCTCGGTTCAGTTCGCTCTTTAACTCCGTGACATGAAGTGAGAGCATGCAAGGAATGGACTAATTGACTGAACGATCTGAAAAGTGTAACTGTTGCTGCTATTGTGATCGCCACAATAATAAAGTGGTCATAAACAAAGCTACAAGGCTGCACAGAACTAGCAAGGACTTGTTTAATCCCCCAACGGCCCTGTCAAGTTACCATCACTGTGGTGCGGCCTAACAACTGGCCCGGCCCAATGAAAACTAACAGTTCTAAATATCAGCAAGAAAAAAAAAACAAAGTTACAAAGTAAATAATACATATGTTTGTTTGTGGTTGCTTTAAGTATATGAACTCTTCAATAAAGAAAAGTATGAAGATAGACTACAGAATATTTGTTTGCGCCTATCATCTGTCAAGTCTCTATTTCCCTCAAGTGGGGCCCGCCCACACTTTGAGAAACACTGCTATAAAAGTAACACACATAAATGCACAATAACTACTGGATTGTCTCCCGATTCCTTCGAAGGGCCTACTTTCCTGCTGTATTTTAGTGGAGCTGACACAATACTCAGTAAAGTTTTATGATAGAATTGCGTTTTATGCGCACATTTTACAAATGCTCTCCGTCTCTCAAATTCCTTGTGATTCGAGGTGAACCGTTAACTGTGCTCCTTTCTGCCTCAGCTTTTAAACCGCATTCACTGGAGAGAGACGTAGCAGACCGGCTAGCACGCAGACCCACTCGACTGTTGGAACAGAACTAGAGAAACCATTTTATCATGATGACAGACACAAAAGAGTGCAACACAAACCAGGTGACTAAGCAGAACCTTTGTTCATTTCTTCACTAAATGCTATGTAGCTCCAAAAATATGCAAACCTGTAAAAAATAACGTATGGATAAGAGCCTTGTATTATATTTTGTGCAAACGGGCACGCAGATCAATGTACAACCATCCAACACTTGTTGAAATAAGATCATATATGTAGCTGTAAAAGAAGAGAGTGCTTATCCAGAGAACTATTTGCAGATTTTGGCTGCTCAATTTGAAAGCATCTGGCACAAGAGCACAACATTTTAATATATTCCATTGTTTTATGAGTGTGGAGCATAGGAGTGCCAAATCTTTTAGGAGGAAGCATTAAAACAAGCTGTATCTAGTTACTATATCTCTGGTGTGTTATTTATTTACTCCACAACATTATCAGGCCGAAATGTCTTGGGGATGTTATCTTGATGCCTGGAGAAAGGCTCCATTTCGCTCTTTGGATAGAACCAGATACATAGAAGAGTCTTGAGCTATGAGACTATGAGGCTTCTGCAATGGAGCTGCTGGAGCTTTTCTTTGTGTCTAAGTGGATCCAGATGCAGCAAGTTTTGCAGGCCCCCCTCTTATAGTGCTATGAAGAGGAGGTAGGACAACACAAACGGACAACAGTGCAGTATATCAGCACTGTGTAACTTCAGACATAGACACATAATATTATAACGGACTGAAACTTCAGTGTGTAAAGAAGTTAAATGGGCTAGACGTAATATTTTAAAGGCATTTTCTAAAACATTCTAAACCTCCAACACCGTGTAGACGTCCATTTTGTTAAGATTTCACAGTGATCAACTCCACTGTGTAGTAAGTCATGTTCTGAGAATTGAGAATGTTCTTGAGTAATTTGGTAAAGAAAAACAGAGCTGGCATGTAAGGTGGCAGGTTGTCTGCAGAGTCAACAACAGCTGTGTCTGAGGTCGCTGCTCCAAGCCCAAACTGGGGGTGTCTTGTGTGTTTTTTTTTTTTTTTTTTTAATATGTTGGTGAAGCTTGCTTGACAGAGAACCCTAATCCTGCATTCCTGACTTCCAAACTTCAAACTTCTCATTATGCTTTCCACTGTTGCAACAGATCCAAACATAGCAAAAAGACATAACTAAACAGACATAAGTGACATAGTTGGGGTCAAATAAGCTTATTTTATGTATTGTGCATTGCAGTCTTGTCTTTTAGTTAGAATCATTTGATTTATTTTGTCATACCATTACCATTTAAACAACCAACACACAATGAAGACCAGAGAGCATCAAGTAGACTAAGACAAAGACAAAAGTCGGAGTGTAAGAATCAAGAACAAGACCGAGCATAATCCAGACAAGATACCAGAACATTACCAGTGACAAACTAGTGACTGTTTTTCCCAGTATTTGTGAATGAGGAAGAGGAAATGGCACACAAAATATTTCAAACAATGATAGTGACAAAAGTAAAATGCAAACAAAATGTGATTCTGCAACTAGACTAATCCCCATAAAAGAGTAGTACAACAACAATTAAACCCTAATATGCAACTCTATTGTATGTGGCATTGTTCTAGCCAGTTGTTTATTTTGGCAGTTGTTTTCAATGATGCAATACCGAATCCATTTATTAAACCATAACAGTAATTGTAAAAATAATGAAGGAAGGAGAGAGAGAAAGAGAGGGATTGCACCAGTTATTTGGGAGGAATGCACAAGAGGTCACATTCTTCTCTCCACTGCTGTGGCTTGCCCAGTGTTTAACTCCCTCTGCCTTCTTCTCTGCAAAATTTAATGCAGCTTAAAAAGGACTAGATGACAAGAATGCAGAATACATATGGTATGGCCCTACAGATAATAGACATACACCAAAATGTAGAAACTGGAATTTAATGTCAGCATGTTGTAGTTTCATGTGGGAAACCATTAATACAGCAGTAACAAGCCTGAAATATAAAAATGACAATCAAGAGTATTTTCAAATTCTGCCAACACTTTTTAAAAAGAGTCAATTTAAACAAACCTAAATATACAATTTATGCCGACACAACAGCAAATTCACAATAGAGTGTGCAAGAGAATGGATCACTGGAAACCATTTAGACATACACATCGGACACACCTGTTCTCCTAGTCATCAGGCAGCCTGGTCATAAAAGTGGCCTCTGCTCCAGATGGTCAGGCCTGGATGAGGGAGCAGCCACTTACTAATCAGTGAGGCGCTGCAAGTCTGGGGACAAATGTCTTAGCCACTGCACATGTAAGCAAAACAATCACTAAATGTTACCAACTTCACAGAATTGGAAAATGGCAGGCCCCACTTAGAAGGCAGACCAGCTAAGCAGACATTAACCATGGCCAGCTGCGGCAAGGCCAAGCCACTCGGGGCCTAACAGCTGTCCCGAATGAGCCTACCACGAGGCGCCTGTTGCATGGGTTTGGACATGAGTGCAGACAAACACACACCAACACTGAGGCACAGAGAACCCCCTCCTTCGCCCATCTTCAGGACCCACAGGGATCATAGGAGGAGATTTGGTGTCTAGACTGTATAGATTCCACAAGTTCCAGCCAAGAAAGAGCGACAAAGCAACAGAGCAAAGAGAAATGAATTAACTTACAACATTCAAGATAAACGCAGCTGCTGTGGGGGAAAAAAAAAAAAAACAACCAACACACACACGCGCACACACACACACACAGGTGTCACTGAAAGGCTAAATGAGGGGAGGGGCAGAGTCCACTCTAAAAACACCAATAACTACCAAATGCACTTCTTATTAAGAATAAACACAAGGGCACACCATCTCCCACGGTCCAGTTTATTAATGTTGTTTGTCACACCTCAAATATCCACATCATAACATTAGTCTGACTTCTAGACATTAAATAAAATAACCTGGTTTTCAACAAATCACAATACTGCCTACCTGTCAGTATTTCACAGCAGACAAACCAGTGTAAATGATTTGGCCATGAGAAAGTTGAATTGTTATTAATGTTAGTCTTTACACCCCGCTAATAGCCTACGATGTAAGCTTCAACATTACACTTAAAGTATTGAGAAAACAACTAAAGTGTGCTGCCAACACTTTAATGTGCCTTAAACATCATTTGACAGGTGATCATTCAGTGAAGTTTGGTTTGTCAAAATAAAGATAAGTAGTACTGCTGAGATAAGAAAGGTCCATGATGTCCAAGCATGTTTGACGGACCTGCTCCTCCAGCCCTTGACCACAGGTAGGCACTGTTCTGTGTATTCCCCAAACAGTGATGGGCTGTGGTTACAACTGTAGTAATCAACTGCCAGTGACATGCCAAAACAGTCATATGTTCATCCTTCAGTCCAACCAGCTGTTGCTGTTTTCCAATAGTCAGTGGTAGTTTGGGAATTTATATTGAGTTTACAATAAAACACTATCATATAACAAATTAATAATAAATATATAAAGAAATATTATCCGGTCTTTCTTTTGTTAGCATAAATGTTCTAACTTTGAACATAGTTTTATTTGAAACCTCAAAGCGATTATTTAAGGATAGAATTTTCCAACACATTTAATGGAATGACAGAAATACAAAAGACATTACTTCTTCAAATAATATTACAAGGACTATACTTCCTTTAGCTTGGCCAAAATTCTCAAAAGTATGACTCATTGACAAACTTATTTGGTTGGTTGAGACAAAATTTATCAATACGCTGAGTGAAACAGATTTCTGTTATGCTTGTAGGTGTGAATATAGGTTTTCAAGCTTCTTGGGTCACTCGGCTCTAAATGTGGCATACAAGAAGGTTTTAAATAAACTATGTTCCAAGACTTCGCACACGCCTAGCTGTTCTATCTAGCCGGTGAGATAATAGCTCAACTGTACAATACAGCAGAGGCACGTCTTTGCTTGCCCTCAGTCAGTCTGTCTTCCAGGCAGCTGCATGCAGAGGTCTGAACCTGCCTGTTGAGAAGCAGCCTGCTTGTTACCACAGCTGGAGCTCAGAGAGAGGAAAAACATGTATGCAGAATAATGTGTTGATATTGCTCTCCTTTAGCACAATGACTCACATCCTCTTTCATAGTCCACGCTGCTCATCAGAGGAAACTAAGGCCAGAAGGGGAAAACAAACATGCTCCATGCCATTGACACATTGACAAATGCAAACCCGTTTACCAGCAAAGGCTTTTAATCTGTTTTTCTGACCTTCCCTGTCCGTTCCCCTCCGTGTTATGCAAGACCTAGAGTCATAGGAAAGTCCTTCTGCTGAGGCAATCACAGCCCTCTAGACAGATTTGGTAAACTTATCAGTTAGACTGACATATGGCCCACATCCAGATTAGTGGTATTTTAAGTAAACAAAAAGCTATCAATTTTACTGTCAACCCTTGCAATTCTTGAATTCTTTTTTCTAAATAATTTTAACTACTGCAGATTTTCCAATGGCACAACCATGAATCATTTGAGTACTGACTGATTGAAGATATGGTGTAAAATGTATTGTGTAAAGACACAAACCACCATGAAAGCATTTACCAAACCCAGAGCTAATTAAATCTTGGACAGTTAAAATGAAGGAAATGCATTGGTGACACCACTGCCTTATTAGCAGACTAGAAAACATAGCAATAGCTTCAATTACCCATAACTATAAAAATACATAAAATTTATTTCTCCTAGGTGTGACTAATGCCTAACTCCTTCAGCTGCTCTTGTGTAATGATTGCCACATTACACTGCAAGTAGGTTTTCCTACTTTATGTCAATATGCTGGGAAAGGGTAACAACAAACACAGACTTTGTTAAATGTACCGCACACATCACTTTAAACTACAAACTACAGAAAGCAAGTTACATCATTATTGCCCCATTTTAAGAATATTTTTTTCGGAGACATGGAAATTTTATCAGAACTTTGCAGTTCAAAATTGTACCTGAAGGCGGCACTGTTGAGCAGTTCCATATAAAAGAGCTCCATCATCATTTGATGACACCAACATGCCTTTTTGATGCAGTAACTGCTTGTATTCCAATGTTCACTCCCGGTGTAAATTTTGATGCTCATTAGTTTACTTATTTCACAGAGAACTGAGATTAAATAATATTTGTAGTTGCAGAGCTTCTAGGTATTTTGCCAAATTTAAAATGCAAATGTATTTGTGCTGTAAAAGTACACAAATATAGCAATGTATTATAATATGTAACATTAAGGCTGGCAGTCCCTCTTGAGCAAATTTCCCTCCTTCATAAAATAACCTGATATATTACTCTAAGAGAGTACAGCATTCCCATAAAGCCAGTGTCAACCTGTGAGAAAACGGATATAGTGTCATCATGTTCTTACCATGCACAGCAAAAACATTACAGGGTTGAGTTCCATGGCGTGATGACTCCTTCTTTCCACCTTTGATAAAAGCCGGCAGACTGGGTCTCCTCTGGTCCCCTACAAATTTTCCCGGCTGCTGCCCCATAAGGGCAGAGTGCCAGGCCGCAGCCGGGACTCTCCAAGCTGGACTGCGTTACGTCCAATAGATGGGTTTTCAGCAGAGAAGGAAGGGGGGAAAAGTTAGAGCCCCTATCCCCAGCTCAGTAGGTAAGACCTGCAGATCCGTAGCACTCCAGTAAGTTTTATATATTTGAGTTTATCATTCGTTAAAACATGGAGGTGTAATCAAAGGTCACATATGGCATTTCAGAGGCATCTATGGGCAAAGAAACAAAAAAGTTGTAAACAAAAATTACTTTTAAAAACACAAATCAGTTTATACCTCCAGACACAATTTATATATTTATATAAATATATATAAATTTATTCCTTCTCAAAACAACAGCTATTGACAACTAGTGAACCTAATCTAAAATAACCTATACTGTATTTCTCCATTAAATACAGAAGAGTTTGTGTTTAACCACTTATGTTGGTCGTGATTTTGCATCTGCTGCAGTTTCCCCATTTTGTTATGTTACAGCCTTCATGACAAGCTGGTAAACTGCCATCTGCATAACGTTATGCGTAAATCATAGTCGTGTGGTTTATCGCAGAGTACTCTGAGGGATACAATACTCTGAGGCATATTATTGCAAAGCCACAGGCAATATCTCTAGCGGTGTGCTAACTAATAATCCAAACTTTCTTCCGACAGCTTTCTGTGACAAAAGGGACGTCATAGGCCCATTATGAGTAAATACATATAAGCAAAACACATCACAAAAATTAAACCTTAAACCACAGCTGTGTAACTTAAATAGAAACTTACATTACCATAAAAGCGTGTATACTGTTGATTTGCGGACGACCACAAGCTAATGCTGAGGTAGCCATGGAAGCTAACCCTTCAATGCACATCGAACAGTCAACACTTGGCTTTGGTAGGATCCCTTTTTTTTTTTTTTACACACTCGGAAATACACTCCGTCAAGTGCACTAATGACAAAAGCACAGTCTCTCTTTGATATATGCTGTACTATGCAGCTATTTTTCCAAAGACGACTTTTTCAAACTTCCGTGTCAACTCTTCCCGTCTTGCAGAGTTTCTTCCCTTGTGGTACCCGGACGACTAAAGGCACTTCAATCAAGGAGGCGAAGAGAAACACAAGAAACTCCGCTAACCAAAGACCGATGACTTCTCCTGCAAGTGCTTTGTGGTGTTTACAGTCGCCAAACTCTACGTTACCGAACCCTTGTTTCGCGTTTTTATTCATCGCTCTCACGTGAAAATCTCAGCAATAAACTTTGTCCGAGGAGTAGTTTTGTCGCTGGGGCCGCCATACTTCCATACGCAAGGTGGTTTACAGAAATATGTGGGTGGAGCGACGTGTGACGTGGTCGTACGTGCGTGGGCCCATAGACATAATATACGTAGACGCCTCATGACGTGCTGGAGAGTGATCCACGTCGCCGCCATATTGGGTGGGTCTCTCCACTCAACGCTAGCACCAGAGTCAATAGGAGTAAACGGAGAGCGAGCAATTATGCCAGTATTTTGTGCAGCTTACGGTTGCAATAACCAACGCAGTATTGAAACTAGATCGCATGGGATTACATTTCACAAGTAAGATTGAACAATAATTTAGGTTATTTTACCATTTACCGTTTACTTACGTGTAACGTTCATCAGGAACTGGTAACGCAACTTAGGCTACTCTCTCTCATAATCTCTGGCTGATTTTTTTTTTTCTCTTCACACTTTGAAGGTTTTCCAGTGATACAGGCTTGAGGAGGCAATGGGAAGTTGCTATTAGACGGGAGGGTTTTGTTGTGCTCTGCAGTGAACACTTCAAGCCTGATGATTTTGACAGGACGGGTCAGATTGTCAGGCTTAGAGATGACCCCATCTGTCTTCAACTTCCCATGTCATCTCCAAAGAGTAGGTGTATTTTACTCTACATGCTAACAGAGATGTCTATGATTCATATGTAAAACAAAAACGGTATGATGATAGATATTTCTGCATGTATTAGTTGATGTATTGTGTATTAAAATACACTGTGGGATACTAAAACCTTTTTCAAGTGTTTTTAATTAAGTTGTTTTTAAGTATTATGTTTATTATGTTTTAGCCTGTAGTGACAAGGAATACACAAACTTCAAGGAAAGCTGAAGAGAGCCTAACAGTGGACGTTTTTCAGCATTTTCCTGAAAGTGAACCTCAGCCCAATGATGTGAGTATTTGTAGGCTATTTGATATGTCCCATACAGCTGTGAGCATCATGGCTGTGGTCATATCAAAATATCTCCCTTGCTTTCTGCAACTCATTTCAGAAATACTCATACACTTATATGTGAATGAGTATATGTTATTCTACTAGGACCACTCCTACGCATTGCCCAATTCACCTACTCGCCTAAAGGCCAGACTCAGTGAAGCTTTGGCTAGAGTGGAGAGTCTAGAGCGGGAGAAGAATAATGCAAAGACCGAGAACAGAGAGCAAAGAAAACTGTAAAGAGTCTCCTGGAAGATCTGAAGGAAAAGAACCTTATAAATGAGGAGTTGAATGAAAGGCTTGGCTTCTTCTCTGGTAAAAATAAATTGATAATACCACCTTGAATTGTATATTGTTTACACTATACACTAATACAAAAGGTATTATTTCAAGGGAACTTTCTAACTAGTCTGTCTAACTAGTTTAACTGAATTTCAGATCTTCAGGTAGAACTCTCTTCAAAGCGGGGCCATGAATACACCAAAGACCAGAGAGAGTTTGCCCTCACACTGCACCTCCATGGTCCGAAAGCCTACAGTCATCTGAGGGATTCTCTGCATCTTCCCCTGCCACATCCACATACATTGCAACAGTGTAGTACATGTTTTTTTTATTTCACTTTTTAAACATACTGGTTAAAATACTTCAAACACTTCAGCCCTACATAATGTACAACAAACGGGGAACTGATGTAGAAGTTTTGAGCGTGTATGTGCTATTTTGACAATTTTTTTCTTTGAGAATGCCTTCCAAAGTATTGGAAAAAAGAACAATCATTGAAAAAAATGAAAATGTGCCCAAAATAGGGATCCAAGGGTTGAAGCACTAAATAGCAATTTATTTTCTTTTTGTAAAGGTGGATGCAATCAGTGGATGCCAAGCCTGGGCTCAACACAATGATGTTGAACATGTTAAAGAGAAGACGTGAAGAAGACCCTGCTAAATATGGCTCTGTGGCCCTCATGTTGGATGCCATGGCCATCAAAAACATGTCCAGTACAATCCCCATACCCAGAAAATGTCTGGATATGTGGATATGGGGAATGGCCTGGATGAGACTGATTTAGCCACAGAGGTGCTTGTTTTTATGGTGGTAGGAATACAGGGTCATTGGAAAGCTCCAATTGCCTACAACCTCACAAAGTCTCTGTCTCCAGACACACAGAAGGTCCTAAATGTAATAAAGAAGGTGTAATAAATTTAAATGAACAATCAAACTTGTTTCTTTATTAAAATATAAAATGCATTCATTTATACATTTATCAATATGCCATAGTCTACCATATGTCTTAGTTAAACCTCGTAATACAAAGTATTTTTACATGAAAGCAGAATTTTTCAATGTGTGACAGCGTCCTGTATTATAACCAAGTCTCTGTCGTTTGAAACAAACCAAACCGTGTGAAAATCCGGTAAAAACTCGGGGAGTTATGATCATTGTAGTTGAGGAATACACCTTCCTCAGTAGAAATAAATGCGGGGGCGGAGCATCGGAGACCCATCCAAGATGGCGCCGCGCTGGTACGTCCGCTCCAATAGGCAGCGTCAGTCTATGAGGCGTCTACGTATATTATGTCTATGCGTGGGCCAGCCAGAGCCCAGGAACGTAACAGTTTGTTAACTCAATTGAGATTCACCTGAGCATATTTTGTATATCCACCTGAAGACTGATACACTAAATATATTTTGGTTTTATTTAGGAAAACAAAGTATCCAAAAATTCCTGTTTTTCATGCATTAGACATAAGTTTTTCCAACAGTATAAAATACATGTCATTAAGGTTACAATGCAACAAAATGAACAAAGCAAGGTTTAGTATTTAGCTGTAAGAAATAAGACTGGAATGAAGATACAGTCTCTCTAGCTCTCATGTTCCAAAAGCTTCTGTTGTGTCAGCATTACAATTTCCTCCATCACTTCTGGCTTTAGGATGTCTTTAACCTATAGACAGTGCCGTTGTAAGAAATAAAAATGAATTGATAGATTTGTATAACACATATGAAAGATACCAATCTTTAGCAAATATTCCACAAATTCCTAAAAGTAGTACAATGTGCAACAAGAAAGACACACATTTGAGAAAACTGAGTGATAAAACTGATCATTGATTTGTTTTTTTTCCCACCTGATGCTGAAGTGAAGATTCATAACAGTACAGCACGCTGGTATCATATAGAAGGACTTTGTGAGCTGCCAAAGCTAGGAGACAATTTCTCAACCGTGAAATCACCTCTCTATCAGAGAGACTAACTGGCTGAAAGAACAGGTTTTACAAGTTTTACAATTTATTACTTCTTCATTTATAGATCAACAAATATTTTATATGCACCTCCAGACTGGTGAAAAAGCCCCCAGCTTCCTCTTCCTGTTGTCCCGGAGTGGGATAGAGCCAAACAAAACCATTATTACCAAGAATGACGGATGCACCACATGGCAGGTTGTGAAAATGTGACTTTTGTCTCTTGATCAGAGAAGGTGAAAGCTGTACTAACACACCTTGACCTAGCTGATAAATAGAGAAATAAAAGAAAGAAAGACCAACATAACAATAAAGTGGTGGTTTTGTTCTATATATAGTAATACTGTGCAGATTACTTACCTTTCCATATTTTAAACTTCGTGTATGAAGTGATAGGGCACCATCAGAGAAGACCGACTGCACTTCTGCCTGGAGTCACAGGAACAAACAACAGAGGCAAGATTACTACTGAAAAAAAGTGTTTAAGAAAAATATATAGAGATATTTACACTGATAAGATCTCCCTCGTGAAGATATTCTCTCATGGTGAGCTCATCCTCTGCTGACCGTCTCCTCTAAAAGAGATACAGTGTAATGTTTATCACCTCAATGAATACGAATAATTTCAAAAAAGGGAAATTCATTTAAGTAATGGATCGCACCAGCTCTCCACCAGGCAGATTTACTGATGACAACAAGAGCACAGAGTCCAGCCGGGAGTTTGTTTCCACTTTCCATCGCTTCTGTTGAACCTTTTAAATACGAAACAGCACACAGCTTATGTAGCAAACCTGTATGAACATCTCAAGTAATAATGTAATTAGGCCAATGACTTACTTCAGTGATTCTTCCTACTATCACATCTCCAACCTCACCATTGAATCTGAAATTTGCAAATAATAATGAGGATTTGTATATTGATGTAATCTGTTGAGATTAATTTCTAAACAGATCTGACACTCTGACTAATGACTGTAAGATAAATATATAGTTAGGCTACCTGGTTTTCAGAGGTCTAACACAAATCAACTTGTCGACTCTCTGCACCTCTCCAGCAACGGAGGCCGTCAACTTCTCTTCATCAACATAAGTACCATGACCCCTGGGAACAAATGATCCACATAAAGAGTAAATGGGCATTCCACAATGTAGGAGTTTAAAAAAAAAAAAAAAAAAAAGCAACACATGTGGTAAAATAATGTTGGTGGAGATTTGGTTCCTGACAACATCGATTAGTTATTGTAATAAAAAACCCAAACGTGTAGTCCCCCTACCTCATGAAACCGGTATCCGAAGTGATCACATCACCAGGAACAACCAGGTCTTTCCGATCAAAAGAAGAAACTGATAGAGACACTGGTATTCGTACAGTCGGTAGTCTCATATCAGCAGCCATGCTTTCTCTGTAGTTTCTTCTTTAGCACTTTTTACATTGGGTTAGAGACGAGGAAACTAAATGATTTAGCGCCCTCTATTGGCACACAACAAACATTTACTTAAGTTAAATTTTAAAGTTTATCAGTGGATACTTTCTTCTTATGCATAGTTTTTATTTATTTATTAAGTATTATTTTTAAAGAAGCTTAGAGAGAGGCTTAGAGGAAGACCATAGTGAAGATTTATGGATCTAGTTAAGTTGGTTGGTGTGAGATTAGAGAATGCAGATGTTGTTTTATTTATTTTATTTTTTTAATCATTTTTTATTACTCATTACGTTTACTTTTTATTAACTTTGTGTTCATTTTGCTGTTGTTTAATCACTGTAAACCCCATATTGCATACAAACTTTGAGATTTACTCTGGGGGAGGGCAAACATTTTTGCAAAAATCATTGCACAGTTGAACTATTGCATGAATGTATTTTGAGTAGGGGCTGTTAAAAAAAAATCTACTATTGCTATTAATAATTAATAATCAATAAATAAAATGGGTGCACGTGGCAGAGTGGTTAGCACTCCTGCCTTACAGCAAGAAGGTCGTGAGTTCAAAACCCGGCCGACTCAAATATTCTCGGCCGACTCCGGTCTTTCTGTGAGGAGTCTGCATGTCCTCCACGTGTTACCGTGGGTTCTCTCCGGGTACTCAGGCTTCCTCCCACCGTCCAAAGACATGCATTTACAGGTTAATTGGCAACTCTAAAGTGTCCCTAGTGAATGAATGTGAGAGAGAATGATTGTCTGTCTCTATATGTTAGCCCTGCGATGAACTGGCCACTATCCAGGGTGTACCCCGCCTCAGGCCCAAAGCTGCTGGGATAGGCTCCAGTCACCCATGACCCCTAACGGGACAAAGCGGTAGAAAATGAATGAATGAATAAATAAAATAATTAATAATAATCAAAATAGCTGCTGTAATTAGTCAACAAGAGGGGCATAAGCACTGACTTGCAGTCAATAAATAGTTTGAAAAAGTTTGGCTGGTGTTAGTCAGCTGAGTCCTGAGAAACAGTTCTAATAATTTATCTCATCCTGCACAAAATCTATAATATTTACATGATTTAGACATTAGACTTAACATGATACACCCTGCCTTCCCTGGAGAAGACATGGGCTGTGGTCAAAAACAAGCATTCATCATCACAATTGCTCACGTTTTTACTGGCGTTTATTACGTTTCATTCTTTTCCTTGGATAAACAATTTGAAGCTGTACCTTTTAGTCTGAAGCAGCTAACGCGAAGTCGTTTAAAACTCGTGGGCTGCGCACTAAGAACCAAAGCCAACTGTCACAGTCACAACCAGAACAGAAGAATGTTTCTCACGTTTGTAAAGTATTAGCCTACCAGCAAATAAAACCCAGATCCATTTAAATGAAAAGCACATTAACACCACAGCTTCAACTAAACAAAAAAAAAACAACACAGTAGCACTCACCACTTTCTCCTAGGGTCACTGTCTCAATTATTGCCTTAAAATACTGTAGAAATCTGTAGTCCATTAGATCATCTTTTGCTATTTAATCTCTTCTTATAAAGTCAATCTTCTTATAAAATCTTCAAAAACTTCTATGTATTTCACATCCACCTCTAGCATCATAATGAATTTGTACCAAACAAATTCCCTGCTAACTACATACCGCCATGTACATTTAAATGTTTTGCCCAAGCCTTTCTCATGGAACCCCAGCGATAAATCTCCGTCCACCAAGCAGGAATATAAAGAGAAATCCAATGCCGGCTTTACAAGTGTAAAAAGTAAGTGTATAGCCTGAGACAAAAGATGTCTCTGGTCTTTAGAACTAGGTTTTTAACTACATGACAACTCTGTTGGGCGATGGGTAAAACTATTTTGCAGTAACAGCAAAAAAGGATGTAACCGCCATTTTATTGGCGTGTGGTAAGGCCAATATCATTGAATGGGGGAGCAATGAGCTTGCACTATCCACTTTATATACAATCATTGGTTTAACCCGTCAGCATTTTGCCCAGAAACAACTTACTAACTACACCCTAAGAATTCTCTGATTTGCTGATTATTTCCAGAGCCAAGCTGCCTTCAGTGAACTTGAGGTGCAAACGGCACAGGTGTAGCTTTGTTTGTTTGTTTACAAGTATAGGGTTACAGTTACAATTCTACTTTTTTTTTATATAGTTATTTTTATTTTTTTTTACCAGTATTTCCTACCTGCCACAGCATTGGTGTGGGGGTGCTGCAGCAGGTACAGTGGACTGTAGTCGCCTTTTTTGCATCCTGTATATGTGCACATCTCAGGTGATAGGTCTCAATGAGAAAAAACATGTACTTCCCCAACATTCAGGGGTTTGTACACAAAGAACCACGGCTAAACGTTTGTTAACATGGACATGCTGTACCTCATTTGAAAGCTTCGATTCTCCACAATTTAGTCGCTAGATTCATTTTAAAAACAGAAAGAGCAGCATAATTAGGCCTACTTGAGATTCGCCAGCAACATGAACACAATTAGTATTTGATGGGCCACTGAAACAACTAAGGACTTGCAAATTGTATAGTGTCATTGTCTTTTCCAAAGATTAAAAAAAAGAATTACGATAATAAGCGGTAAACGGCAAAATTATGTTTTACAGTTTGTTCACTATTGCGCCCGGTTGGCCAAAATGACAAAACTGCCACTAGATATCAGTGTTGAGCCACGAATCAATTGGCCAACCCATTGGGGCCATCCGAGATGGACATAACGTAGGAGTGACGTAGCATGTCAACAGGACGTATACGTCTAGCTTCAACCAATCAGCGCTCAGTTCCACGGACTCTTCTAAAGATGGCGTCGGTGAGGCATACAGGAGTGAAAGCTGGACGCTTCACCGTTATTAAACATCGCTGCTTCAGGCTGTGTTACATCTGAAACAACAGCACTCCATTTTCAAACTCTTTTATTGGCCACTAGACCTCGCGTGGTGCTGTGTTTTGGTGTGAGTTTTGTTGTTTTTGTTTTTGCTTAGTATGTCGTTCTTGACTGCCCGTTAGCTTCAACTTGGAAAAGCCAACGCTAGCCCCGGCTAAGCTATGTAGCGCATCGGCTGTTTGGACATCCCTGCATGGCTTTCGTGGAGTGATAACCACGGTAAACAAGCCGCTCAGACTTTAAGTTTGTTATCTACACAACAACAACTGCTCATGAGTGGATTGGATTATTCGATACTTTAGGAGTATACGAGGGGTTCTGGTCACTTGGCATTGCGACACTGTTTTGGAGTGTCACGGCGAAGTGAGTTAGCCGTCATGTATTTTTTAACCGGCTGGCCCCGGAGGCTGCTCTGCCCACTGAGGAGCGAAGAGGAGCCCTTTTACATCCAACCCAGCTCCCAACGCTTTTACTTCGCCGTGCTCTCAGAGACTCAGCTTAGCATCTGGTTCAGTCGGGTAAGTCCTCTGGCTGCGGCTTTTACTGCTCGCAAACTCAGCTGATGCGACCACATCAATAACATGCAAAAACATTACTTTAACCGTTTCTTTAAGATGTCCTGCATGACTGAGAACATTCACAGAAATCAATAACATATATAGTTTTGCTTTTGATTTTTGCCTGACAGGGCGTCATAAAATATAGCCACTTTTTTCAGTCAGTCCGTTGCCCTCATCAGTCTGGAGGCAACTCTCCAAGATTATCGATCAACAGAGAAATGAAATGCATTGATTATTGGTCCTATGGATGAAATCTGTGAGGTTTGGTGGCATTGACGGTTTCATTAGCCGTGTCATTTGTGGAGCTGTATTTGCAACAGTGTGTCAATATCCGTATACGTGTGACAAAGAATATTAAACTAGGTTATTACCACGTAACACCTGAATTGCATTTCTCCGTGTGGTTACTCCCATTTACTCACTTACAAATTCATAACAAAGACCTGGTTATTGCGTTTCTCTTCCCCATAGCACAGGAACTAGTTTGTCCAATGCTTTGCCAGTTATTTAATCACTAAACAATAACGCTTATAAAATATCTGTACTACCAAATCCTGACTAAAACTTAATAAAACATAACAATGATAAAATTATTAATGTATAATCTAACCACAAATATGCTCAGGGCAGCAGTAGCTCAGTGGGTAGAGCGGTTGTACTTCAACCGGAAGGTAGGCGGTTCGATTCCCACTCTCCCCACAGTTCATACTGTCGTTGTGTCCTTGGGCAAGACACTTAACCTACCTTGCCTCCAGTGACTGTAACACTGGTAATTACTGTAGAATTATGTAAGTCGCTTTGGATAAAAGCGTCTGCTAAATGTAAATGTAAAGTTACAATTGTGAGAGATTGGGCGGAATTTGATAACCACATTGTAACAGTAACAACTGATTGTATTTTCTTTTTTTTGTTTGACGGCTAACGTTTATTTCCAGTGTTTTGTTCCCCCTCTTCAGAATGGGGCTATGAATGTGCGTTCCCACCTAAAGAGCTTATTAGGGACATCTTTAGACTGGACATCTTTCAAATGTATTGTCCATTATCTCTTTTTTGAGTTGTTCAATTGCTGTACTATGTGGCCAGTATATAGTTCAACCTTTTTACAGGGGTCTGTTTTGACCTCTGCCGCTTTATGGTCTTGGCATTCATTTAGCTCTGAGTTCTCTTTTTTTTGTAATGAAATCTATCTCCGACCTCAGTTGAGCCGAACTAATTCAATGAGGTTGTTATCACTAATCCGTGTAGCGCAGTGGCTTATCCTTGTAGCCACTCTGTTCTGTCACCCTGCCACTATGGCACAGCTGCTTTTAGGAAGAGGCAGGTCTTCCTAAGGTAGCTTTTTTTATCACAATAGTGCTCCAGTCAACATTGCTTGCCTTGTATGCATAGATGTCTTGTATTGAACAACACAAAAATCTTGATCGTATAGTCAGAGCAGGTGCTAGCATGATGCTTCCTGTTTGACTTTTTGACTGATGTAGGTTCAATAGAACGGAAGTGAAACAAGAGAAAAAGCTTCTTTACAAGTTGCTATAGAAGTCATACAGGGTGTAGTGCAAATGGTAAACATTTGTGGTTCCTTCAAAACCTACTTTGAACCCAATCCATCACAATTTCAATGTATTTTCTAAAAGTTACATTAAAGAATAACATCACTGTCCTGTTATAGGGTTTTAAGTGTTTTAATTTCGGACTAATTGTTTTTAACATCTCTGTCCACAGCCCAGTGTGTTGATTGTGAGCTACATTGAATCTGCAAAAGCAGCCGCCCAGTTTGGCTTCTACCAGAAGGCAGAATGGAAACCGGACAACTCCATGATTGCTGTGGCGGTAAGAAAATGTGTCTCTTTTGCAGATACTTTGTATAATTATCCTATCCTCACCTAAGAGACATTATAGTGAAATTACACATTATTATTTTGTTTTGAAAAGACTTGTTACTGTTATGATTGTGGTCATATGAGATTGCCATTAATTTTAAAACAGTACTTGCTCTTTACGGGAGCTGTGGATTATGTTGTATTCATTAGCCACCTTTCACTAACTCTTGTGATTTATGACCAATGCCAAAGCAGTGTTTTTGCTTTGGTTTTATCTGCCTGTTTCTACCAAGCTGTCCTGTAACTGTGACTGAATAAGTGTAATCTTGGTTTGTATTCAGAGGGTGAATAAAATGTTCAGTACAAGGAGGATACGGTTTATACATTCACAGTAGTGTCTTTTTTGCTGTTCTTTGTGCCATAATCAATGCTGTGGGGCTGGAGTTGAAAATGGCATTGGCTGTGATTTAATAAATGGACAAATGTGCCTTTAACTAAACTTCACATACAAGGAAAGCACCATGAGTAGCATTAAAGGTATTCTGATAAATCTAAAAGGTAACAAATTAAAATACTGATCTCTGAGTAATGGTGATAACGTTTTCTTGATTTTGTGTTTTTATTTTCCAGGGTTGGTAACCTTTGTCCTTTTGAATACTAATCTGTTTTTTTGTTGTTGTTTTTTTTACTTGAACGCTGGATCTGTTGGGGGAGGGTCACATGGGATATGTAGGTGTTAAATACATGTTATCCTGCCTTTACAGTAAATATAACCATGCCATAGGCGACGTTTTTTAAGATTAATCATCCCACATCCCAAAATATGCAAATGATCAACCTACACAGTGCTCACTTCCAAAGGGATTAAATGATTTTGTGACTGCCTACATTTTTTTTTCAATATTATGGTGATGTTGCATTTAAGGCTCATTACTTTACACTCTAAATATTGGTGTGAAGTTGTCAAGTCCACTATATGTTGTGCTCTGAATGTTGTTGATGTTTGGTCATTGAATTAGACACTGACTGAATAATTCCTAAAGAGACAATATCTTCTGAATGATCAAAAAGTTGTATTTGTTATTGTTACTTAAACTCTTTAAGGTACAAATGTCTGTGCGGAGAAAGTGTCATGTTGAGTAATCTCACCCGTAACAAGTGTCAACAGATGATTCAATCAGTTTCAACAGGCCCTGTGATTAGAAAGACCCAGGACTCTGAGCGGGAGCACATAAAAATACTTGCATAACAATAAAATGAGTTCATTAATGGTGTCTAGTGGACTCTCTCTGACACTCATAGTCCATTTTCCCTGTGTGCAGAGTTTGCCTAAGATTGTACACTAATTATCCTGCCACAAACATCATTTTTATGCAGCCCAGTGTTTACTGTGGGGATTATAATATTCTCATACCAAGGAAAAGCAGTGGTTGAAAAAACTCTCAATTGTTGGCACACAAGTCAAAAACGTGACATCTGGTTGGACAACAAAACCTGACCTTTTTTACATAAACATGACATTTAGTCTCTGTGTTTCTTTCAGTCCAGTCCAACTTGTTCCAATATGACCATTGCACACTTGAATGAATATTGTGAATATGTGTGGGTGAAAAAAAAAAAAAGCTGTACGTGCTTTGAGGCCAGCCCAGTCAAATGCCACAGGGTGCATATGCAGGACCTTACAAAATAACAGCCATCCTTGGGACTTGTGGGCTCCACACAGGGCTTGTCCTTTAGTTTTACGTGTGTAAGAAGTGAAAAACTATTCACAATGGTGTTTTATAGTCTTTACAGTCCAAGTGATTCTCTGAATATTTAAGAAAATGTGCAGACTAGTTGACCTGGATTATACCTGCATTGACCTTTTACATATCATTTACACTTACGTTTATCAGACATTGCTGCTTGCATCCTTTTCACACACGTGGTATAAATTGTAAAGTCCACACTGGCTGTTTGCCTAAAAATACATGCATTTCATCTTCATTTCAAGTGTGGAGGAAATGCCACATTGACGCATACAAGCCTGTAATGATGACATATAAATGTTATCCGTCAGCCTTTTACCCCCTCATGTAAAAAAAACATTGTGGCCTTTCCCATGGTATTGAGGTGTGATCATGGCCAGACATAGAGAGATGGGGACTTCAGTGTAAGACGCATTTGCCTTGGCTGTTGTCGTCCACCCGACTATCAGCTGTTTTCCAGATGTCTGGACTTTCGCAGGCTGCAGACCTTGAGGCTCACATAATAACCCTTCTAAAACCATGACTGGGTCTATCTTTAGCCGAATCTGTGTGTTTTTAAGCCGTAACCAGAGCAGAAGCGAACGACACAAAATGATTGACGGAGTGAGAGATGTTTTTATGGAAGGTGGGGAAAAGTATGAAGTCATTTAAATGAGGGAAATACTTCTTAACATTTAGGTATTCTTCTGTGGGTACTGGGAGTTGTCCAAGTGCAACATGTTCCTTTTCTCTTTTTATAGTCTCACTGAGCAGTATACACACACAGCAAAGTGTTTTTCACCAAGGCCTTTTTATTCAAGTACTTTTCTGCAGTTTTTATTACAGAACCATATGTCTTATGCACAGACACTCTTCTATTTAGTGGACCATTGAGAAAAAATTAATTTACTAAAATATCTTATGTTTAAATTGACAATTATTTATTTTTGATTTAGCCAGAAATGTTTTATTGTTACTTTAGCTTCTTTCTTTTACTCAAAAAGACACAACACAGATAATTCACTTAAAGTTACAGCATGCAGGCATATTAAAGAAACCTACATATTTACTTGCCTACACACTGCTGTGGAAGAGGAAAGCCAAAACATTGCTTAAAAAGTCTGCCATCTTGTTTCTGTTTTTTGATTGATTGGGTAATTTAGTTTTAGTTCAGCTTATGTTTCTTCTTTCGGTTTAATTCTTAAATTACAAGCCAGCATCCCTACAACTTAGAACAGGTGAGATGATTGAAATGCGTGAAATTGCCTATTGAAGCTTTAATTCCTTATTCGCCACAAAGGATCGTATCCTGCATTAAAATGTTTAAAGTGTGACATACTTTTAAAGAACGTGCATGACCCACATTCAGTAATGCAGGTGTGCATAAGTGACTAATGCACACCTGCAAGCCACTATTGCTCATGCACTGTTTTTAGTGTTCATGCAGGCAGCTGCTTTTCAAAGGCAAACACAATAGCTGTTAATGACTACTTTGTTCTGTATGGGATGTTACATGCCATTAACAGAATGAACAGTACTAATAATAAGATAATAATATTATATAAGCTTACAATTCCCATAACAATTTACTAACCCTGACCACTTTTATAGAACACCATCAGAGGACCTGCACATATCTACAGGCCTACATGCCTGCTCCCTGTTTAAACATGCACTCTAGGCATGTCTCCACATAACATCACACTGCAAGCTGCTGTCTGCTGACCAGCAAGAAAGCCTTTACTTGCAAGCGTCGAGACATTTCTCTCTTGTGATGTGCACTATATTGTAATTTTAAAAAACTTTCCTAAGCACTGAAAAAAAGGTTAAAGTGACAGCATCTGGACCCAGTTTTCACGTTGAAGACATTTCGTCTCTAATTCCAAGAGACTTTATCAATTCTGAGATCAACTGGTAAGAGAGCTGAGCTTATATCTCTAGAGGGAGGAGTTTCCCCCGAAACCAAACCTGGTGGACCAGACTATCCTGGTCACACAGTAGTTGTCCATGAATGGGAGGTGTGACTCCTGTGAGTCCAGATGCTGTTACTTTAACCTTTTTTTTCCCAGGATGTCCTGTATGACTGAGAACCTTCATGTACAGTTTGTGATATAAAGGAACAAGTTGAAGACACTTGACAACCTCCCCCTTGACGTTTCCCAAAGTTCACCCTGGGTTGTGAAAACTGTTGGCTGTCCCTCTCCAATCTTTGAAAAAAAATTTTTTTTTTTGTAATCTGTCTCTTGTAATTGCCGTTTTAAAATGAGCTGGGCCCATCTGGAAAAGAAGCTGGGTTAGGGATCACTGGGTAGGGTATATATGACAGGACCGGCAAGTTAGCATTAACTTTCTTCATTTAACATATTTATGCACAATTCAGCAGACTAAGCTACAAAATATGAGTATAGGTTATACTGTTTTAAAGATACTCCCACTCTCTGCTGCAGTTTATGGAACAAAGTTGGAAAAGTGTCCTTGTGTGATTGGCCTTAGAATGCCTGGGTATCCCCACAGACAAGTTGGGGGAAGGGTCTGGAGAGGGGGGGTTCTGTGTATCTCCGATTAGACCGATGCAACCCAGTCCCAGATAAAACAAAGGCAGACAGATTCTAGTTAATTACAGTTTCATCTTACAGTTGCAAGAGACAAACATTGCTCTTGGGGCCAAGGTGGCCTTTTTGTACGTGAATGCAAACATATTCATTTCATTTGTAAAGTTTGGATTCTGGGCCTTGTTTAGTCTTTTTAATCTTCGAATGCCTACTGTTGCTAAAAGTAGAGTTAAGAAATGTTCTGTTGTTTTTTTTCTGATACTATAGTTTGTGTCAACCACCTCATCAAACAGCAGAATACCCTTTTCTTTTAAATAGTTCAAATGTTGAAAGAAAGAAATGTTGTTCTTTGTTGTAACATAGTTTGAAACTACATCTCTTCCATTGCAAGACTGAAGTGTATTGCTGACAGTGGAGTCTTGATCAAGTTTCGTTTCATGTTTCTGCCTAGAAGCTCTATTTTAGCGGTTTCCTTGACGGCAGTGTGTGTATGTGTGTGTGAGACCTCATGAAAGCTTAAAACGACGCACAATTGATCAAATTACCAACTTTCCTTAGTTCTGCTTATGGTGTTTTTGTTTTCCATACTGAAAGTAAAAAACTCTTTTGTCAAACCAGTTTGTTGGGTCCGTGTTAATCACAGCTACGAGATCAGTCTAATATTCAGTTCTTTCCAGCGTAACTAAACATAAGAGTTAGTTAAGGCTTGAGGCTTCAGCCTGGTTTATCCCCAATCTCTTTAATGATCACACTCAGTACAATGGCAAGGAAATTTACACACTAGCTTATGTTTGTAAATGTAATTTTAATTGTATTGTATTTTGACAGAGGGCCTTGTCATAATGATTTTTCTTATTATTTTCTGTGCATACAAGTATTCTGTTTATGTAGATGGACAGTCTGTGTTTTGGAAATACTATTTATAGCTTTCTTTGAAAATACAGGATACTCTTGAGTAATCATATGTGAGTTACTGACGGTCCTTTCCTTGTCTGTGTTCAGACGGCCAAAGGATACATCCTCCTGTTCGATGTGCTGGGTGGAGGGGACGACAAGTGCCTCTATGAGCCTGTATACCCAAGGTGAGTGTGAGACGGATGCACAGCTCATGTAATTAGTATATATATCAAACTCTTTACACATTATTAAACATTGGCAGTGCACATGTTCATTGTGCAGAACATTGATTATCTATATTTATTGTAAAATTAAAAACTGTCAACTAATTCCAAAGGGATATCAAAATCAGTTGATTTCCTGAAATACATATTAAAAACTACTGGCCCTTTAGCATATACTGTATACTGTGTAAGGACTATGTGCTTTGTGTGTGTTTCCTTGTCTGTGGTGTCACATTCATTGACAACATACCAGGGAGCTAGGGCAAGTCTGGGCACATTTGGTCATCTCTACAACTTAATGAGTTATGTTAACTTTGACTGTTTTTTATTCTAGCAACCTCTAGCTTCTTCTCTTTCATTAAAAAAAATAAAACCGCACCAATTTGTCCTCCACAAAATAGTTTAGCGCTTAGCGTGCAACTTTAGCAACAATTATCTCTTTTTTGTTAAACAATACGCAATTGAATTAACAGTGTTTAGTATTTATTGTGTTTTACGTTGCCTTCCTTTCCTCTGTATAAATGTTTATTTTTTTGAGGTGTTTCTCTATGTTAAAATACATTTTCCTGGAACGTCAGATCAGAAGCCAGCGTATACCAATGGGAGCGCTCCTTTTTTTTGAGCGTGTGGTTTGCTCGCCTGGGATTGGCCAATTTTTTCTGTCCTTGAATAACTTAATCAATTCCTTACAATAAACAGTAAATGGCATTTTATAGGCTTTTTTTTTTTTTACTAATGATTGTGTTTACAATATACTATTTGGGGTTTAAATTATTATCCCCAACTAGAAAAAAATATATCAGGTACAGAATCTTTAAATGTCTGTGTTTTGACAGAGGAAGTTCCCGTGTGAAGCCCAATCCAGGTTATAAAGAAGAACAATGTGCTCCTGCTCTGTCTTTGGAGATGAAGAAGCCCGTGGATTTGGAGGCCCCTATCACCAGGTAACTGCTCTGTTAGGGCACACTCCTGTCCAGTCCTGAAATCTGTATCATTAAAAGCCCCCATTTCTTTCTGCTCCTCTGGCCTGTTCTCACCTAGCCCTGATGACCACTGCCTCTAGTTGACCTGACTTTTTTTTATTGCAAAGCCTTATTTTATGAGAAGCGCAATGTCAAATGATGAGTAAAAGAATACATAGACTAAACAGAGAATGTGGCACTTGACTAAATTCAAGACTTATTTTTAGATTTAATATCAGCATCTGCTCAACATTTACAAATTAAAAACTTCAGAGTAATAATGCTAACGCACAGCAGGAAATAAACTTTTAGGTAGCTTATCTGGCACAATATACATTGTCAAGTAAACAATAGATAAAGAAATACCTAAGAATCATACACTATGGGAATGCAGCATGCTTGTGTTTCTGCCTGTCTGACTTTGTCATTAAAAACATTCCACTATCACTCCTAGGACAGGAAGGTCACATCACCTTCACCTTCCACAGACAGACTTTAGAAACGAAGTTTACAGGAAGCACTAACCTTCACAAAATATAAAGTAACCACAGTAACTGTTTATTTACAGCTGCAACAGAACTATTAAGACAGGAGTGCTGGTCACAGCCATGTCTTTCCCGCGTTGTTTTGGGTTATCTCTGGTGTCTCTGGTTTTCTTCCCACTGTCCCAGGACATGCATGTGTAGGTGATTTGGTGAATCTAAATATCCAAAAGTGAATGACTGTGAGATTTGAATTGCTGTAAATCTCGTATTTTTATCCATATCACATAATAGATAATAGTTATGTGATATTTAATATTAATTAAATAACCATCTCTTCATCTTAGCATTTTTAAATATGACTGTAAAACATGGCAAATATTATAGGCTTCCTAACTCTGCTTTTTCTTCCCAAACAAAGTTCTGCTTTTTTTGTCTTTGGTGTTTTGTGTTTTTTGTTGCACCGTTTATGTTGTCAGCCACTCGTTTTTTCTCACATCTTTGTTTTCTGAGTGACAAGAGCTCAAGTCAGTCAACCTCTATTTTCTCTCCCTCCCTTTTTAGTCCCTTGTTTATATTATTTGCATCTTGCAATGTGTTCTTGTGCTGTCACATCTCCCCCACCATCTTCTGTGAATATAAATTATTGGGCTAGTCATCTGAATAGTAGAACTCTTGCCATTTCACAGGCACAGCTTGGAGATGAGTGGGTGTCTCCATCTTGCTGTGAATGTTCAGTCAAAAAAAATACATCCATTTTGTTTTAGTCCTTTACTTACCTCATCTTGTCTTCCTGATGCCAGACAATGTGATGCCGATTTTATACTTTGTACAAGACAGTGGCTCACATTATGCGACTGTGTTCACACACAAAGAATAGTTTGTGCCCTTTTATCACTGGATACAATGAGCCTTGGCACAGGCAGCAATGTGGCCTCATCACAGCTGGCCTGTAAAAGTTTCCTCACAGCACAGCAGGACAATGACTACTCCACTGTTTTCTACTATAACTGTTTGTGCCTGTTACCCAATCTACTGTATATAATTATTTTGTTTTTACCTGCATCAGTTTGCAGACCCTTCAGGAGGATTTACTGGTGTGCACCGCAGACAGCTACCTCCATGTGCTGCACTGGGATGGGCTTGGCAGTAATGGGCGCAAAGCCATCTGCCTCACTACAATCCCTTTCTCACTAGACCTCCAGTCTGCTCGAGGTTAGACCATGAGATACACGTTCAGCATAATGATTCTAATCTGCTTAAGTACTTCTAATGCCACTAAACAAAATATATTGTTAATGCTATATTGAATGCCATAATTAAGCTTTTGTGTGCATAATGTTGTGCATGTCCATTTAATGCGTCTTTGGAAACTGTGTAGGTGGTCCCTCTTTGGATCTTGAAGGAGTTCATATCCGCTGTATGGAGTATTGTGTAACTCTCGATGGCTTTGCTGTGGTGCTAAGTGATGGACGGCTAGGATTTGTTACACCGCTCAATAACACCATTTCAGCAGATGTAAGATGGCTTATGTTTAAAACTGACCAACTTTTAAATTGTTGTTGTCGTCAGGTTAAACAGATAAAAACTTTTTTTGTAGATTTAGATTTACATGAATTTAAAGGCTGTTAATGCATTTCAACCAGTGCAGTGTTAGTTTGACTCAGCCCATTCATTTTTAGTCCCTCGAAAGTACAAATAATTATTAAAGAGTGATATTTTCAACATATAAAAAGTTAAGGGGTACTGAGCATTATGAGGTATTGCAGTTTCATTTTACGTTGTAGTTGTTAAAATCAATGTCAAGCACTGAATAATGGAATATAATTTCTAAAAAGACTTGCATGACCAGTAATATATATTTATTGCTTTATAAATGTTTCTTCTATGTTTCCACCAGCAGCTGCAGGGAGTTTGGGCAGCTGATGTAACTGATGGCACGTGTGTGGCTGTCAACAACAAGTACAGACTAATGGCCTTTGGCTGTGCCAGGTATGTCTCTGGTCTCTCCTGCCCTGCCCTGTCCTGTCTCTGTCTCCCCTTTTCTGTCCTCTCTGTCTGTGTGTCTCCCCTGTTCTGTCCTGTCTTGTCTGTCTCGCACTCTGTTTATACAAGCCGACTGAGGGCAGTTCAGGGTGAGTTTGTTTCCAGCTGTGTGTTATGGAGTGTGACTGTTGTCCATGTGGTGTGTGTCCACTGTGAGAATGTGTCTGTTTGTGTTTGCCAAGATTCAATAGTGTGTGCTTGTCAAAAAACCAAAGTTGCCAGGTTGGCAGCATTTTCTTGTTGTTAATATTTCCTTCTTTTTACCCAGAGGGAATTGTTTGTTGTTAACCACATGGAAAAAAAGCAAAATCCTTCTACTATTGCTGTATGAAAGAATCTGGAAAAAGGGCAAAACACATTCATAACAAAATGAAATGTGCTAATATTAACATCAACAAACTGTGATTAAAAAAATAAATGAAAGCTTCTACTCACCATATGTGCCAAGTACCTTACCACATGTACTAAACAATTGCATTGCATTCCAATATTTGTGAATATCATTGTTAACACATGCTCTTGTTACAGTGGCTCGGTGCTGGTTTACATGATTGACACCACGACAGGATCCATGCAGCTTTCCCATAAACTGGAGCTCACCCCAAAACACTACCCTGGTTTGACACTTTTTCTCCAAATACTTAATCTTCTCGAAACTCAAAACATATTCTTTTTTTTAAATGGGTCACATACAGTTGTGGAAAACTGTTTTGGACACAAACTTTTACACAATCATGAAATATTTAAGTCTTTTTTTGTTTTAAAAGATAATTGCATTACACAGACACAAACAAATACAAATGATAATTTTTGTCAGTTCTCAACATTGTCAGTATCAAGTCAACAAATAACGGAGAATGTGTTCAAAACAAAAAATAAATAAACGATCACATCATCAAATTAAGATTTGTTAGTCTTGAAGACATGCAGAGTGATTCTTAATGCATAATTTGGGGTGTCTGGAAAATTTTTTCCACCACTGAACCTTTTGCTCTTTACCCTTTTTGTTAGCATACCTGTTTTTTTTTTCTTCCTATTTTTAATTAAAGCTTTAGCGCCCCCTGATGGGTGAGTCCTATATAAACTTGTTTTTTAGCAACACTGTAACTCTTCAGGTTTTACACAAATTAAAGGAGTAAACAAGATTAAATCAACAAGATTATTATTCATTAGCAAAACTCATAAATATTCTAGTGCCTAATATTAAATTGCATTATAGATATATGTTTTCAAGACGGCAGCGCACCCTGCAACTCACAGTTGATTGAGATGCATCTGTCAAAATAGGCGTACTTTGTCTTTTAAAAGGGGTTTAGTTTTCTTCTTTTATGTTAAGAAAATGCCAGTATGAATTTTCCGGCTCCATATTTTGAGTTCAAAAGTTACATAGTGTTGCTTTAAGACATACAGCATCTAAACATTCACTTTCCAAACTGGATGTTATTTATTAGTTTGTGTTTACATTTTAAACTCGGCTCAGCTTAAATTTTTTTCTCTGCTGTAGACATCTATAACAAGACGGGCCCAGTCAAACTGATTTGCTGGTCACCTGACTACAGCGTTGCCATGGTTACGTGGGAGTGCGGTGGTTTATCATTGTGGAGCGTCTTTGGTGCTCACCTCATTTGCACTCTGGGAGAAGATTTTGCGTGAGTGGACATATAAATATATATAAAATATAACACATTGAAATTCTTTGTTGTGACATTTTTGCCACCTTTCCTCCTCAGACATCGTTCTGATGGAACAAAGAAGGATCCTATTAAAATCAGCTCTATGGTTGGTTATCTTTTAAAATACTGTAATCAGGCAATGCAAATGCATACTGAATGTAAGTTTCACTTTGTGTGGCCTTTTGTAGAGCTGGGGAGCTGAGGGCTACCATCTGTGGGTTCTCCCAAATCAAATGGAAAGGAGGCAGCATGAGGAGCAACGGGCCCAGGACGAAGAGATAGAAGTGCCTCGTCCCTCCTTCCAGCAGGCTGGCATCTTGCAGTTTCACTTTATAAAGAGTGCGCTCACAGTTAACCCATGCACGGTGCGAAGACGAATAGAAAATAGACAAATAGAAACTGAACATTAGCACAAGCATACTAACTACCCCTCCTCTATCTTCATGAAGAGTAATCAGGAGCAGGTGCTACTCCATGGTGAAGACCGCCTCTACCTGACATGTGGTGACCCCACACAGGCCCACAGCACCGCCGACACACAGCCACACGCACACCCACAGGATGGCAGTCCACCACACCCCAACTCCTCTATCTCTCAGGGACTTAGCACTTTACTGGGACACAAGCACTGGCATGTAGTCCAGGTGAGGACAGTTATTCATTACACCTATCTGGATTCAATTTAGCACCCTTCTCATTTTTAATAACCCTAGAATGGTGGTTTAAATAAACTGATAATTAAAGGGCAAACTCCTATAACAGGTAGCTTTTTCTGCAATGACAGACAAGTGATATTTATTTATTTTTGCTTCTCTTTTCTTTAGATTCACAGCACATACCTAGAAAGCAACTGGCCAATACGGGTAAGTAAGACAATTCTTTAACTGCTTTGCGTTTGTTGTCACACCCAATAGTACTAATGATTAATTTTCATCTTTATCACTTTAATTGTAAAGCTACATACTGTATGCAACACTATTTATAAAAGACTTTGAAAGGTACTAGCTCAAAATGTGTGAAATAAAGCATGCGACTTTACAAAGTAAACTCAATGACTTCACAACATGTTTCATCTCATCTTGAAAGCCACTGAAGCTCATTTTTAAGCTTATATCAACATTAAATCTTTACGTCACTGTAGAATACTCTGAGTAATGCAATATATGCCAAGGCTAGAAACAATGTTTGTTGTTTGTTCTTTGTGTATGTGTGTGTGTCTGTATAGTTTGCAGCCATAGACACAGCAGGCCAATGCATGGCTGTGGCAGGAAGGCGGGGTTTTGCACACTACTCCTTATTCACAAGGAAATGGAAGCTATTTGGAAATGTAACTCAGGTATGTAACAGCTAACAAAACAAAATGTATGTAATGGTTAAAATAACATTTGTCTGTCTCACCTTTATAGGAGCAGAATATGACGGTGACTGGGGGTCTAGCCTGGTGGAATGACTTTGTGGTGGTGGCCTGTTATAACTTTATAGACCAGCAAGAGCAGGTAGGTCAAGAAACTTGCATAAACATTATCTTCGTTTATTGCTTTTAAGATTAATTTGCTGATTTCTTTTTGGTTTATTCTAGTTGAGGCTCTACCTGCGGACATCAAACCTGGATAATGTTTTTGCTTCAGTCACAAAGCTACACTCTGACACTCTCCTGCTGAATGTTTTTAGAAATATGGTCATCCTGTTCAGAGCAGACTGCTCCATCTGTCTTTATAGTATAGAGAGGAGTAACGTCAGGTGGGCTTTTACTTGGTTTTTAGTGTTATATATATATAATAAAAATTATCAATGTTCACAGATGTTTTTCTCCATGCTCAGTTTAGTTGTATTATTGCCAGAGAAATATTTGGCACTAGCTTACGTTGTATGTTTTAGCATATTCCTCTGGGAAAAGAGGCTTTTGGTTTAAGCTATGATCTTAATGCCATCACATGACACATTTTGTCCCCAGTCTCATGTCTGAATGAGACTGAGGACTGTTTTTACTCAGCCATACTTTATAGGAATCAAGACTACACTCTGGTTACAAGTGATTTTCCTAGGCCACCTTTTTGTTTATATCGTCAATCTGTGCTTGGCATTTCAGTCCAACTCCGTCAGCTCATGTGGAGTTGCTCCAGGAGGTGTCCATGTCCCGCTACATACCCCACCCGGCCCTTGTGGTCTCTGTCACACTTACCTCTGTGCGAACAGAGACTGGCATCACACTGAAAGCCCCGCAGCAGGTAACGCCAACACACATACAATCAAACTTCAACACAAGCTACATTAAGGTGCCTATGAGAATGTTAATTTATGGATGTGTCTTTAACCCAGGCCTGCATGGCAGAAAGCATCATGTTGAATCTGGCAGGCCAGTTGATCATGCTCCAGAGAGATCGTTCAGGGCCACAGGTACGAGAGAAGGAAACCTCAGTCAACAACAAAAAGCCGGTAAGTTTGTTGTATATTTATAATTTACATTCTCGTATACTTAATCACTTTTCCTGTAACAATATTTGTATGAATACTAAATACTATTGATGTTAGGTTCTCTCTGCAAATTTAGTTAAACCCCAGATACTCTAAATACTAACATACAATATAACATTTAAAATCAGTGGAATTAACCTAAATGCATTAGCCTGAGGTTCATTCATTCAATTTTCGCTTAATCCCGTTAGGGGTCATGGGTGACTGGAGCCTATCCCAGCAGGTTTAGGCCTTAGGCGGGGTACACACTGGACAATGGCCAGTTAGTTGCAGGGCTTTATACATTATATCATACAAAATTTATGTTTGCTTAAAAGACACTTAAGTGGTTTCTGCACTTTGAGTCTTTTATATGAAATATCTAAAAATGGAAAAAAGGCTTACATTTTTAAATTTAAATGTACATTTTTAAGGACATCAGAATCAAAACTTGACATAAGGCATCATATGTGAGCATTAAGTAAAGGTTTACCACTTTTTAGAATCAACAATGCAGTTATCTGTACAAACTGACTGAAGAATGGAAGTTTAGAATTCCTGATCATTTTTAAAACATTGTACTATTTCTGGTGCAGCTCCCGTTTTGTCCGCCTGTTGTGCTGGCTCAGTGTGTGGAGAACGTGTGGACCACCTGCCGCTCCAACAAGAAGAAGCGCCACCTGCTGGAGGCCTTGTGGTTGTCCTGTGGAGAGGCAGGCATGAAAGTGTGGCTCCCACTGTTTCCTAGAGACCACCGCAAGCCCCACTCTTTCCTTTCCCGACGCATCATGCTGCCATTCCACATTAACATCTACCCCCTGGCTGTGCTGTTTGAAGATGCCCTGGTGCTGGGGGCTTCAAATGAGACTGTGCTGTACGATGGGATGCAGGGGTCTTCTGAAACACTAGAGGCCCTGTTTCCATACTGCACTGTGGAGAGGACGTCTCAGATCTACCTCCATCACATTCTGAGGCAACTGCTGGTCCGCAACCTGGGGGAACAAGTACGTGACCCACACAGCTAACCTAAATGATTAAAGGGCACAGAAAGTAAAATGAAGTGTTTTCACTTAAAAAATCATAGAAAAATCATAGAAAAATATATGCTTCGTAGATCCTAATTGATTATGTTTTGTCTCATACAGGCTCTAATGCTGGCGCAGTCTTGTGCCTCCCTGCCCTACTTCCCACATGTCATGGAACTGATGGTGCATGTTGTGTTGGAAGAGGAGGCCACATCACGAGAGCCCATCCCTGACCCTCTGCTGCCCACTGTGGCCAAGTTCATTACAGAGTTTCCCCTGTTCCTCCAAACTATTGTCCACTGTGCTAGAAAAACTGAGTACGCTCTGTGGAACTACCTGTTTGCAGCTGTGGGAAACCCCAAGGATCTGTTCGAGGAGTGTCTAATGGCTCAAGATCTAGACACGGCAGCCTCCTATCTGATTATTCTGCAGGTAGTCATTGTGGGAATTTTATGTAAAGGTAGACATATACAATAATAGACAATTCTCACATGGTTTATATTTTGTTTTGTGAAGAACATGGAGGTGCCAGCAGTGAGCCGGCAGCATGCCACTTTACTCTTTAACACAGCTCTTGAGCAAGGTAAATGGGACCTCTGTCGGCACATGATTCGATTCCTCAAAGCCATTGGCTCTGGTGAAATGGACACTCCACCCCCAACGCCCACTACACAGGTGAACAAATCTACTTACTTACTTCCACATTTATCTGCTCTTGGCTGTAGCATGATTTTAACTCACAGGAATTGTGGTTTTACTACAGGAACCCAGTTCTACTGGGGGCTTTGAGTTTTTCAGAAATCGGAGCATTAGTCTGTCCCAGTCAGCAGACTCTATTGCTACGGGCAAGTTCAATCTGCAGAAGACGTTCAGTATGCCCAGTGGACCTTCAGGAAAAGGGTATTGCCACCAACTGTTTACTGTGTTTTATTTAGCATTGTACCTGAAAACCTGATGTTAGATTTTCTCATCTCTTTGTCCTGCTTGCTTTGCTGACAGTCGGGAAGTGGAGTGTGCAGAAAACATGTACATCGATATGATGCTATGGCGTCATGCTCGCCACCTATTAGAGCAGGTACGCCTTCGGGACCTTGGCTGCTTTTCCGCTCAGCTTGGCTTTGAGCTTATTGGATGGTTGTGCCGTGAGAGAAACCGCGTGGCCCGTGTTGATGATTTTGTTTTAGCATTAAAGAGACTACATAAGGATTTTCTCTGGCCATTCCCTGTTATCCCTGTCAGCTGCATAAATTCACCGCTGAAGAATGGAAGGTGTCGCTCAGGTGAGTTGCAGATATAAATCATATCTGCTGCTCATGATTTATTTTGGTTTCTTAAGTTGGGCTTATACTTTTTGTTGTTAGTGCTGAGCACCAGGTTGTTAAAGTCTCAATCAGCTGACAGCCTGTTGAACAGTGACATGGACACGGCGCCCCCTCAGGCTGTTCCTAGTAACAACACCTGGATTGATGGGATGGGTCAGTCGACCAAAGACATGGACACCGTCTCCTCCACTCACTCAAACCTCCACTCACCACAGACGCATGACGCCTTCCTGTCTCTTCTCACAAACAAAGGTAGCAGGGCTGAGTGCTGTCCTTTCTACTCAACTATATTGTTATAGCAGAATATTAATTCTCTTTGTCATGTCTCACCTTTTAGTAGAGGAATACAGTATTGGCTCAGCTACTGACCTGACTGAGACCAGTTCAGTGGTGGATGGCGATTGGACAATGGTTGATGAAAACACCTCAACACTAAGTTTGAGCCAAGCTGAGCTGGAGCATATTTCTATGGAGTTGGCAAACAAGGGCCCACACAAGTCACAGGTGCAGCTTAGGTGAGACCGAGCTACTGAACATCACTGAAAATGGTTTCTTTATTGATTACTATAGTTAACTTTAAAGTGGAATTGTGAGAATAATCTTTCTGCATTGATAGGTACCTCCTGCATGTGTTCATGGAGGCGGGCTGTCTGGAGTGGTGCGTGGTGATTGGTCTGATCTTGAGGGACGCTGGTGTCATCAAGCAGGTTATCAGCTTCTTGGATCACCCTGAAGTTCCCCCAGAAACTGTGCAAAACATCAAAAATGGCTTATTAGCCGTTGAGACGTGGGCCTCTACAGACTGGTGGGTATAACCTGTAACAGACACTGAATAACAGGCCCTTTACAGAGTCACAGTGGCATATTTGTCTTCATTGATCCCCGTTTCCTGTTGAAACTGAAAGACAATAAACATATAAACACACAGAAAAGTTTACCATGACCTGTCTGTTCTTTTCAGCTTGGGATACAAACCGTTTCTCAACATGATCCAACCCCAGCTGCAGCAGCTGCTTGAGGCCACAGCTGAACAGGTGCAGGCCGAGGCTTTCCAGCCCAGCAGCCAGTCAAAGTTAGGGGGGCCAGAGGGGCTAGCAGGTGCTGTGATACCTCGACCTGAAGACAGCAGAGGAGGTACCACTCCACTGGGCCTGTCTCTACCTTCCCTCGAACCTACTGGGGGTTTTCCCTCGTCTGAAGACAATCCAGACGAACAGATAGAGGAACAGGGAGACGAGGAGGACGCCTACGATTGCACCTTGTCCTGAAGTCCTGGACTCTGCTGGACTCAAACCTGAACTCTGGGGAAAATGAAGAAGCTGACTGGAGATAGACTTTCCTGTGTGCTTGTGTGTGTGTGTGTATGTTTGTACCCACAAAGAGCCCCTCTCCTGCAGGCCCTTACTTCAGTCAGTATTAGCCACCCTTAGTTTTGACTGTTTGAGCAAGGCTTTAGCACAGCTGCAGCGTGCTATTATCAAACAGACTTCTCTGAATTGTTCTCATTATGGAAAAGTTACCAGTCTCGCTTGAAGTCTCTCCACATCTGGAGCACAGACAGTGGCCAGCTTCATTCACCAAAACAGATGTTTATTTAGCACATTTTAGACAAGTGAGACTTAAAATGATTTAATTTCTTTAATAAACCGTGTTTTTGAATACAGCATCCTGCTAAGAAAACAAAACATGAACAAAGCTCTTGTCATGAAATATTTACAAGATGCACTGTGTCCCAGCCTCCAGAAGTGTGCACTTTATTTGTGTACAAAAGTTTCATACCTCGAGATTTTATAATATCTTGCGATAGCCTTTTTTGATAAAGTAACTATGTACAAAGCTATTTTTCTAACTGACAAAGACTGTCCCGTCTCCCTGTAAAACATGTATTAATTCTGTGTAACTCTTAAAAAGTGAAAACTTAAGGATTTCTACAAAAGTTATGAGCGGAATATTTTATGACTGTGCTGACTAGTTTCTTACTGCTGACCAGTACCTCCGCTCATGTATTTTTCACTCAACAGATGAGGCTGTAACCAGATCCCCATCATGCTGACGCCCTGGCCCAGTGGGGCTGATGGGAATCGGAGCCAGTATCATTCACTTCCTCAAACAAGCGAAGCAAACATCAGTGTTGAGCCTTCTCTGAGCCCAGCTGAGAGAATGCTGCACAGGCCAGATTTAAAGCTGCAGTGCAGTGCAGGGCCTGGGCAAGTCAACACTTTGGAAACCATATCTTAGAATGCTTTATCTACGCACACAAGCGAGTAGAGTTAGGACTAGATGTAATCGAGATCCCTGCAAATGATAAATCACTAATTTTGCTTCTGTGTGGCTTTCCAAATGCGTGTACCATATTGTATTGAACACTTTGATGAGAGTGGTGACCTTCATTAGGTCAAACTGATTTTATTGTATTAGCTATCATATTTATTGACATTCTTTCTGAGTGTTAATTGCTGTATTGCAAACCTGGTGATGTGCTCAGTTTTTATTTAGACTGATAAATCTTTAGTTAATCAAACTTGTGTATTGGCTCTAAAGTTTATCACAGTCAGTATTATTTTGTGCAATGTATTGAAATGTTACTAGGCTTTATTTTCTTTCTCTTGTATTGATCAGTTTTTAAAACCTATCCAATTTTTACGCCCATCCAGCTTTTAATTTTCTGATAGACCAAATGATTCTAGGAGGTGATGAACTCTTTCCTGTGTGTACACAAGCATTGTGGTGTTGGCGCAATTGAAATGTAGATCTTTTTATGAAAGGTGAAAATGGTGACACTGCACAGATTGTCTGTAGCTAATCTTCCTGTGGCAGTGAGCATGGACCATTCTGAACAAGCCTACAGCCACTATGCTGCTCCACTGCAAGCTTTACTTGAATACCGTTAACCTTGACCAAAGACTACGTCCAGAGGCCTTCTGTTTTGCTTCATTGTGTGTCATTATGTGATGAACAAAACCTTACATTTGAAATCTTTCCTTCTCATCACACACAACCATTCAAGATTAAAACTGGTGATGACTGCCTGTCAATTTCCTACGGAAATGTATATTTCAGATATCTTTTTTTTCCTGTGGCTGAGGAACGTTCTCGAAGCGTCTCACATTCAGAGACAAATTGCTCCCCTAATGTACGGTTTCAAGGTATTGCCTGCAAGATTTAAGCAAAGGCAGACGGCTTTAGTGCAGTGTACAAATGCCTTTTCTACTTATGTTTTTTATTGTACTTTTTCCCCTTGTACATAAAAAAAGAATAAATTATTTTTGAAAATGGCTTATTGCTTTTACTGTTGTATGCACATAAACAAGTGAACACAAAAGTGATAAGCATTTTATGATTTTAATAGAAGTGCTAATAATTCAAGCTTTTGCATAACTATTCCATCAATTGATAAGGGATACCCTGTAACCAGTCCTTTAATCCCAATCACAGTCAGATCAAAGATTTCTAAATAAAATATGTATAAACGGTAAGAAATTAAGAAATGTTACAAAATATTTTTGGTGTTAAATCAAAAGTGCTAAAATGATTAGTCTATTTCAAGACAAATTTTACCGGTTATAGAATGAGGCACAAGTGAAGGGTATTTGAACAGAACATTAAGACATGTCACTAAACTCTCATAACTGCTTTTGCCAACATTTACATGAATGCTTGGTAATAAAATCCTTTTCTCAACCGTTACTTGTGACAAAACTACTTCCATGTGCAACTTGACACACAACAAATATCAGACCTTGACCAACTTCTCAGTTGAATATTACGATTAAGGAAAGTTGATAATTGAACATTTAGCAGCATTGGTTTTGTTATTCTCACAGCAGCTATGTTATTCTTAAACAGGAGAGCAATCAAAATAACCCCAAACTTGACACTATTTGAACAAGCTGAATGTTAAAGATGAAGAGAACACCAACATATTTTAACAAACCAGTTTATCCCCAGCTGTATCCTTTCTAGACAAACACTTTGTTTTTAAATTTAATAAAACTTTCACTCCCATAGACACTGGATATAATCTGACACTGATACTCTGTCCTCTACACAACCCTGTTCATTTTTAAACACCTAACAAAGGTCGTTACAATGGAGTGACATGTAAAGAAAAATACTGCTGACATTTTTATATTTTAATCAAATAGCAGTTCTTATGTTATGCATTTTCAAATGCCCACAGCATGTCTTTCATAAGTATGTTGGGCTAAAGCAATCACAAAAAAAAAAAAAAAAAAAAAAACCTGGGGGGATTAAAAAAAAAAAAAAGAGAGAAAAGGTTACTGACTGTCATCTGACCCGATCATGTTTTATTTTCTGTACTCCATCCAAAACCTTGTTTAATAAGCTCAGTTTTCCTCATCATGTGTGGAGTAGCTTAGAAGGACAATCTGCAGCTGCCAAATGCTCCTAAAATCTGAGTTGTATTTTCAGCTTAGACTGTTTACAAAACACTTTTGTACAGTGCGGCACTTGATAAGGTTAAGATCACCGAGACGTTTAGTGTCCACCCACAGTAAACATTTGTTTGCGTCTTTGGAAGCAGACTTTTAAGGCCTCCTCCATTTCAGCGAGTTCTTAGTATAAGTGAAGCCAAACAGACATTTACAATAATAATGTCACTGGGTGTTAGACAATTCAAATCAAGCGCAAACAAACTCCCATGGACTGTAATATATGGATTATTAAGAGTCAAAATGTCAGGACCAAAAAGTACAATGGCTCTGTAAAAACTGTGCGTTTAAGGAATGTGCCCTTTACTCAGAGTCTGACTTTGTTTTTATAGCAAATGCACGAAAATACAACATATTAGCACAAAAGAGTAGTCCAAACACCTACATTAGCATCTCTCAAATCCAATCAGCATCTTTCAGACAGATGCAAATTGGTCAAGACAATGTCAAAGTGATTGTGGTAAAAGGTATATTCATCTATTTTTTTTTTGTATTGCAAAAAAATAACCAACCCTAACAAATATACCAAATTACATCATTTTGGCTTCAGACAGATTAGGAGGGGACACTGACTGCCACATGTTGGTCTAATACACGAATGCCACTAGTACACAGAAAACAGAAGCGACGCAGCGTAAACAAAGTGGTCAGCAGTTAAATCCAGCAGCACCAGTGCATCATTATACAGTGTCAGAAATGGCTTTCATTTAAAACTGGTTAGCCACTTTGAGTAATATTTGTAAATCTATGCAATCTCCCATTGTAGCTCTGATTTCACATTTGAGTGGTACAAATAACTCAGTCTGCTTTAATGTGGAAAATTCCCATTTGTAGATGAGCTGCACTACAGTCACATGAATGTCAGATTTTGGTGGCACAGGAGACTGTCAACAGCACAGATCAGGGAAAATATACACTGTAAACAGTCATCGTCACTTCTGTGAGGGAAGAGGACGACATGTACATTGAGTTGTGTGACTGGTTTCTTAACACAGGCAGACTCACAGCTTAGGAACCGTTTCAGACCACAGATCAGTTAGACTAGTCCTTATCATGTCCCTATAAGCTCTCTCAAGCTTCTGAAAAGACATCAGGTAATTAAGACTTCAGAAAATTAATATATTTTTCTGCCAACACTTCGAGTCACTTATGTGTGTCTCCAGGATCAATCTTTTCACAGTATATTTCACTGGTTATTAGAATTCCTTGTAGAAATACACATTTGCGAGGTACATTTGATGAAAATCCATTGTCGTAGTGAGGAATGGTAATTTGTGATTAGATTAAATATAAAGTTGGAGATGTGTTTCCCTCACTGACGTATACATCAGTGTTTCTGGGGTGCGTAGATGGCAATAACGGTGTAGTCTTGGCAGACAAAGTTAGTGACACTGTTGGTCATCAAATTATCTATTTTTGTGTTTTGCTGATAAAGAGCAAGCAGAGAGGCAGCCATGTGATCATTCAGGAAGAGTGTTAGTGTTAGAGAGAAGGAACAAAGGAGAAAGTGATGGAGAAAGTAGGGAGAAGTTGAAATGGAGTGACAAAAACAAAAGGCACAAGAGATCCAGAAGTGCGCACAGGGCGACAGTGGCCGGTGTATCAGTCAGTGAGTCGGTCAGTCACACTGCCAGCTGACCTAGGCATGTTAGTTAGCTGCTACAAGCCTACTGACACAGTGATGGTGGTCTCTCAGCCAGACTGGGAGAGAGCATATTTAGTGACAAGGCCAGTCTTCAGTTTTGAGTCTTGAGCGGGCCTCTTTAGCCTCTGGTGCTCCACAGTGGCCTCAGTATCGGTACATGTCATATGTACTGACCCAAGACGATGGGAAGGCCCATTCAGGAAACCTCATGAGGATTTCCTGGAGCTGAGCAGTCCTCTGGTCTTTACCAAAGAAGTAATGGGAAGAAATGGCCACTGATATCATCCCCTCGGGTCCTGAGGGGTCTGGATCTCTCGGAGGCTGAAAAAATACCAAATTATTGTGATGTTTTTTTTCTCAGTTTGATCCAGTATTTAAATTCCTGAACAAAAAAGATCAAACAGCAAATCTAAAACCAATCACAAATATACATCACCATTATGCAACATTGTCAGTATAGCAGAAAATTAATGATTTGAAAAAGAAGGAAGAATTCAGATATTGCTGCAATTACCTGTATTTCAAACCAGAACGTCCAAGCAGGAGCATCAAGACCATGAGAATAAAAGACAAAATACTCCCCACTGAGATCGTATTGTGGCGTCCCTTCACCAAAAGACCAAGTCGAGAGGCTGGCTCCCCGATGAGGCATCAGATACAAAGACATGTGACTGGGGCCTAACCAGTTTAGAAAACGAAGGAAGGGTTTTCAAATGCAGGCAGGATCATAAGACACATTATAACAGCAGAGATTGAACTTTTTTTTTTTTTTTTTTTTTTTTTTTTTTTTTTTTAATACTACACACAAGTTTCTGTGTTTATTCAGAAACTTCTCCACACCTTTGGCACTGAAGGTCATCTTGACAGTTCCCCAGCTGGTCTGCTCTTTGGACAGCAGACTAAACTCTATTGGAGAGCTGGGTGACACCTCTGATGCAGGAAGGTACCAGTTCTTCCTACAGGTGAAGAAACATATTTGCCAATTGATCCAATTATTAAAACGCAAGCAAACATGTTAAAAAAATGAGCTGACAGAGCATCATGACTGACTTGCTGAGAAACTTCACGGGCAGGAACCACGGGTAGCCACAGAAAGGCCGGTCCTCTCTGCAGTGCGTCCGAACAGTGTCGTTGATCTCTGGGATGTGGGGCGATATATGCTGAATGGCTGTGTAGTCAAAGCTATTGATCCAAAGACCCGAGTCCCGGCTTTCCACTTGACCCTGATGGTTGTGGAACGTCCGTGTCGTATGCTACATAAAGTCAAGAAGTAAGGCACAGAAACATTGCATAAAAATAATTCATCAGTCCAATCTGTGTTTGTTTTATGCCAGAGTGTAACTATATTGAAACATGCAAAGACAACTGAGTGTGAGGGCCAATAGGTTGCACCTGAAGAAAGACTCTCTTGGGTCTTGGATTGTCTGGACTGCCTGAATAGGGGAAGAAGAGGCCAGAGGATACCAACAGGAACATGATGAGGAAAACTGAGCCCAGACCAGCCAAGATCCACTTTGTGCTCCGAACCAAGTAAATAAAATGAAGCTGAGGCAGATGAGAAAACTCAGTGAAGCTGTGCTATCTTTATGTTTAAAAAAATGGCTAAACCTCTGATAGTTCTAAATATAGTATATTACTTACAAAATAAGAGGAGAGGAAGATGGTTGCCAGTATAACCAGAGAGGCCAGGACCACTTCAGGGGGAAGTTCTGTGCCACTACGGCCCATGATGGGTGTGAAAATCTCAAACACCACCCAGATGAGAAACATAAAGTGGACATAAGGCAAAGCTAAGCCCAGCAGATACAGTATGCAGTACTTCGCTGAGGCACCTAAAATAATAATAATAGACAATTAGAAAGTAAAAAGGTTAACTTGTACATTGTACATTTTTTTACCTCTGTGTTTAAACTCCCTGGTCAGCATTAGCCTGGTGGCCAGGGGAAAGGCTACCATGAGCATGGGCACGTAGGCTGAGCACAGGCCCTGCTGCGTGAGCCACACCAGGCTGCAGCACCACAGCAGCAAACTCACATCAAAGTACAGATCCCCCAGCTCCACCAGGCGCACACCCTGCACAGAAAAACAAGGGCCACAGCGTGAATCAAGGGCCTTACATTGTTTGGATTCAATATATTTCTACAAAAGTATCCATTTCTATTGAGTGTGACATTCACAATGTTCAGGTTTTTGCCTTCAGTTTCGAAAGTTGGACACAATTAAACACCTGTATAAAAACCTTTGGTATTTAATCCAGTCAAATCTAAAGCACCTAGCTCAAACAATCTACTCTGATTTTGTTTTCTCATGTGATTGCAAGATCTCAGCATGATACCTTTAAAAGTTAAATAGTGTCAAAAAAACAAAAAACAAAGACACAGTCCTGTAACTTCTACCCTCTACACTCACCCCATAGTACAGGTTTTTGGCCAGTGTGTGAATAAGAACCATCTTGCCAGTAGCAGCAGTCCCATACAGGCAGACAGAGGCATAAAAGTGAGTGTACCAAAACATTGAGCGACTCAACAGAGTGATGAGCAAAGCAATGATCAGCACTGACAACAGGGTGATGAGCCAGCTCAGTATTGCGACTCCAGTGGCACAGGCCAAATCTCGAACGTAGCGACCACCTGATGAATACAAATATGTATTTAGACATTAATTTAAAATAAATGCAAAAAGCACCAAACTCAACAACGCAATAGCAACCCACCAGCATTGCCGGGCAGTGACGCTTTCTTGGCCAGGTAAATGAAAGTAGCTGCAGCGACCATGTAGTTAAGAATGGTGCCAACGCGAGCAGGATAAGCCACCACAACGACTCCCAACAGGTCAAAAAACACCATGTTACCATGACGATACTCAGAGGAGTCCGCCAATTTTTCTGACATTGCCAAGTGCTTAAGGACTGCCAAGATGTTGTCACCTAGAAACAGAGTGAGTCAAGTGATTGGAAAGTATCATCCTTAAAAATTAGCTCTGCAGAGGTCAGGGCATTTAGAGGCAGTCGTGAAAATGCAGCATTAGACAATAAGAGCGTGAAACGAGAGTAGAAATTAGTAAATCAGTATGTAGCTTTTATGGTGCGTTTTTAGTTTCACATCTTTAATTTTGATGCAGTTATTGTAGATAATCCAAAAAAATTTTTTTTTCAAAAATACATTAAAATTATTTAAAATGACTAAAAACATCCTCCACAAAAAGCTTAACCAATGTAGTTACACACTTATAGATTATACCAACATTTTATCCAAATATATTGCTATGTGATACAAACATAGCTGCCGCAAAAAGTAGTAGACATTTATATAGAATAACCAAAAGTCTCTCAACTTTAATGACTTTTCTTTAATCTCCAACGGCTCACGTGTCTATGTGAATGATTAACAAAGTAAGTAGCTTGTATATAGGTGACTGTAGCCAGAGGAAAAGTTTTGCCTTTTAAGTTTGCTGTTGCGCATTTAGCTGCAGGAGCACACACATAAACATGAGACAAAGCACCATTGTTCTTCCGCCTGACAGGCTTTGCAACTGAGACTACTGAACTTGTCTGTGTAGAGTTCTGCACAATGGTTTGTGATTTACCAAATTATTTACCCCTTTTAAATTAAATTGGATTTGAAATGATTAGAAATGAGTAGTAAACCATCTGCTATGACACATTTATCAGAAGAGTAGATTTTCTGCTCTGTTTTCCCCTTTAAAATGTTCCTCTAGTCTAGCTACACTCTACCTTACAAAAGTGCAGCCTCCTTCACAAACTAAAAATACCTGCTACTTTCTCTCAAAACCTCACTTCCTCCCTCTAATAATTCATGTATTTCACAGAGAACCTCTATGCACAGAAAAACAAGGGGGGGTCCAATTTTTGCCAAGGGAAAAAGAAAAGATGCCAGCTGTGTCAGGTTTTAATGCTGATGGACCGGATTCTCTGCTAAGTAAAGCGAAAACATTCTGCATTACAGAAGTAGGCGATAAATTAAATGCTAATGCATGCATGCGTGTTTGGATCTGCTGTCCTCTTCTAAACTCAATAATGCACTCCTCACAAAGCTGACCAGTTTGAATCTGTGTGCAGTATCATTAATGCACAGACTTGCATAGAGATGACATAAAAATAATCTGATGAACTATAAGTAGTTAAGTACAGATGCATGCAATGCTGCACTTACCAGCTCTCTGGATTGAGTCTGTCAGAATCCTGTCAGCAGTGTCATACTTTGTGTGATAGATAAAACCATTCTCAATGAAAGCCAGATCGATGCCTACAAAAATGCACATTTTATTATACACAGGTAAAAAGACTACTGATATGAGATTATGAGTGACTCTTGAGTGAAGCTAGTGTCAGTCATCATTTGCATTAAAAACAGTTCAATAAGCTCAGGTCTAGTTTTAATAATAGCATTATGTTGATTCTTACCTGGGATGTTACCAAAGTCCCTGTAAATACGGAAGTCTGTGTCAGAGGGGATAATGCCACTCTGAAACACCTCCTGTCCCACTACGGAGGCAAAAGGGTGTTTGGCTGCATGAACATAGGCCTGGACCAGCCATGGGTTTTCTGGACCTATTAGTAGAAAAAAAAAATGGATGCTATAATGTTAAATGTCTAATGTTACGGTTGTGTGGAGTTAACTTTTTCCCATTTTCTTATGATATAATATTAATATTGATCATCTACTGCTAAATATTTTCACTTTATATACAAACATAACAAAATACAAAAATATAAATACTACACACAGAATTATTTTCACCTAAAGTCACTTGCCAGTAGGGTAGATCTTTTAATTCAATTTCCTTAATTTTGTTCTCTACCGCTTCAGGGCAAATTAAAGATCCTATTAAAATCAATTAAGAGAAATTAGTTTGATAAGTACCTGTCTGAAAAACAACTTCTTTGCCCCCAACTCCGGCAGCCTCCAAGTTAATAAAGGCTCGCACCTGTTTGGCCCATGGATGCTGAGTTATAAAACCATGACTGGCCTGGAAGAAAAATGCAGAGAAAAAAATAGACACTCTTGAGAGGATCCAGCTGTTCACCCTATTTTTTATTTTATTTATTTTTTAAATAGAAGCCTTTGTCAAATTATATTTACCTGCAGAATATTTTCCTCTGCCCCATTAAATAGGAAGATGACACCATATTTAAGAGGGGTTGAGAGGTTGGCCAGGGAATGCAGGACTTCCAGCATCACAGCACAACTCACTGCATCGTCACTGGCACCTAAAAAGATAACCTTTCCTTTATAAACAAAATCTGATGCACACACAATTACACTCCCCAAAGTCATTTTGAGAGAGCTATGCACACATGCAAACCTTTTGTAAATCAGGCCCCTATGCACATAAGTAATGAGATACGATCAGTGAACAGTGGTACATTTGTTCAAGAATCTGAGGAATGCTAAGACCCAACTCCTGCTGAATACATTGTGACATGGCGGAAAACAATCGAGCATCTGATACGGAAAAGGCTTAGACGGGTTAATTGTTACAAATACAATTAAGTGACAGAAAAAAGGGTGAAAGAAAAGCACAGAGACATCATGTGTTTTTGCTTTCAGGATTGTGTTCATGGGGTTGGAGCCATGTTCATTGTTTGACTGGGTACAATTCAAGCCACTTATGTAAGCCATGTTGTTAATCCCTGTCCCTTATAAAGCTCTCAGAGAGTTTGGTCTCAAGTACAAATCGCAGACTGAAAAGTTCACTGCCATTCCTCATTTAGTTTATCATGTTTTTCTAACATAAACAAATGTTTAGAATTCCACTGATTCAAAGCACTGCAGGCAGCGGCAGGCATGAGAATGTGTGTGTGCCTTCCTGAGCCACAGCTCTTGGGTCAATTTCCTTTACATTCATGATCCAGCTAAGTGAGGTGTTTAAAAGGGGGTCTAACTGACTTTACTGAAACTACTGTTAAAAAGAGAAAAAAGTATAAGTATATTGTTATAAGAACAAGAAAAATCTGTGAAACTGCACTGAACATAATGGCACACCAAGGGGATTATTCTTAAAAAAATGGGAGGAATTTGGTGGCTGTGGTAGTGTGCAATGGTATATTTCATTTCAACAATAATAATAAAAATAATAATGGAAATAATTTTATCCTTAAAAAGACATGCGGGATTTTATGACAAATTAAATTAATCCAGTAGCTTTTATTCAACATCTTTGACCCTATATGACAATGTCTCTGTAAACTGCCTGCATTTGATCAAAATCTAGAAATTACTTTTACTCAATGAAGAGAAGATTAGGCACTGGACCTGGTTTGTTAACAAAGCCAATCTCCTGTGCAATTAATAAACAATAGTGTGAATGAGCTGCATGTTTTGACCTTTTAGGTGAAAGATAAATGTAACTAATTAACCATATCCTGGCCAGTCATACTAATGCTTATTCTATTTAATAAGGCTAAATTAAAACACATATATAATGTTTTCTCGTCAATTGCATTATACCACGCTTGTATACCGAGCTCACACAGTTCAGAAATATTACTTCAGAAAGAGGAACAGAAGTAGGAAGTAAAAGAAACATCCTTTATACCTGGGCTGTTAGCCACTGTGTCAAAGTGACAATTAGCCAGCATCAAATGCTGCGTCCCACCCTTCGGTTCTAGCCTCACAGCAATGTTAGTGACACGGTCGTAGAAGCTGGTAAAGCCCCCAAGAAAGTCAATAGAGAAAGAGCCAGTGGGCCGTTGCACATCCACGGTGAGCTGGTGTGAGCCTGCTGCCGTCTCTTCACAGATCCTTTCAATCTGCTTTAACAAGTACCCCACTGTCAGTACTTCATTCTCTGGGCTGCCCACTGGCCTCGGGCCGACGCTGGTGATTTGCTCCAAGTGTTGTCTAGATTATGAGGTGAGAAGCAAACAACAGAGAAAGGGGTGCTGTTAAGAGCAAGACAAAGCTGTAACATCAGAGAATAACATGTCAAGTTTCATTGCAGTTCACCATTTCCCACGTAAGGGATTTAAAGTTACAGAATATTAGGAACATTTCCTGAAAAGGTGTGTTATTAATCTATAAGACCAAAGTCATAATATATATATAAAAACAGTGATAACATTGTTTTATGAGCTACAAAACAACCAAAGGCATGTCTCCTAACCTTGCACACACTGAAAAATCTCAAAACATTTATGTTCAAGGTGATATCAACCTTGAAGTAACTTATTATTGAAAGGGCCACTGTAGACAGTCAGTGTTTCAGATTGTACCAACACAAATGAATAGTTATATGTTTACATATAAGAACAAACAAGCAAGATGTTGTTTGCTAAAGGAGATCATCATAAACAAGTAGCTCCTGCTGTGCTCTCTTCTACACAAAGCCAAAGGCATAACAGAAAATGTCTGTCACCAAACCAGGAAGGCTGTGTGTATGAGCCTGTAGTAATTAAAAAGAAAAAGCTTGCTCCTCTTGTTAGACAACAGTGTACAATGTTTTATGCAGAGAACCCAAAGCTACATTTTCTGGACATTGACTAATTACAGCTGTGATAGTGACCGAAAAGGCTCCCAGCTCTAATCAGATAACATAGCATTTATGGAGCAAATGGCCAGATGATGGTAAATATTTGTTTGACCACTAAATACCTGATCTCCTATTCTGGGTCATAATCCCTAGTTCCCTAAAAGGACTGAAATGCATTAAAAACTTGTCTCTTTGACATTCATTTTAATTATATATAAAAGTTTATAGTTTAAGTGTAAAACGTGTTTAACCTTTTAAACACGTTGGCGAATCAGGATTTTTGTACTGCCCTATTATTGTGATTTTAAGTTGTGTCAGGACGCCTACTTGGTCAGTTTTAGTATAATTTTCTAGGATAGGGTATATTTTATGTAGAGCCAACTGTAACTAAGCATCTTACAAGTTACCTTAGTAAAGGGAACTAGAAGGAATAGTTAGTCCGGACTCGGCTGCTCCAACTCCGTCAGTCACTTACTCACTCGTCAAAGGGAAAATGCATGACCCAATAACCAGCCTCTAAACTCACCTGGCTCTTACTGCGTTGAACTCGCCGCTTGGTTTCCCAATTATAAGCAGTTGTAGCGACAAATGAACAAGTCCCCACAACACCAAAACAAACACACAGACCAGAGAAGCTGCAAGCCCTTCCCGTAGCAAGTCCAAGCTGACTTCAGGCTTTTTCTTTGGGTCTCCATTGTAGCCGTTATCCTCGAACCGGTCCTGGGAGCCGCAGTTATCTTGCGCTACATAATTCCCAAATGGTTTTATTCTCCGGATAGTGGTGTCGCTCTCCATTTCTGAGCCAGGGGTACGAGAGACTGTCAGCCAGTGTCCCGATCACGGGCGTCGCGTTTTCGCAGAGCAACCGACGGGGAGCATTAAGGTACAAACTTAAGCGGATGCTGGTGGGTGGCGGGCTTTGAGTGGCAGGATAGTCAAAATTACATTGAAATTAATGACACAAATAAAATATGCTCCTTGTGCGGCATAAAAAAATCTACAATCTCTCAAGGCTACAGATTATGGCCAGGTACTCATATTAACCAAACATAATCTAGATATTTTTTTATTATTATTATTTGTAGTGCGCATACATTGAAGTAAATAAAAAACATGAAGTGACCCAATTAGTAATCTATAGTTAGTTAAACCTATTGTTATTAGTCTATTTAAATATGTATAAATTGTATTAAATGTAATAGCTTTGTCACCATCGTGTGGTATGGACGAGTAAAAACCGCAACAGAAACGTTGGCTAGGCTGTATTGAGAGGTTGAAGAGGTTATAGTGTGTAAAATGACTGGACAACATTTTTGCTTCCCTCTTATTTTTTCCAGTCTTGGGGACCCTAATCATGTGCAACTGTCTGTTGAATAAGCAGTATATCTTAACCTTACCTTTTAATAATAATAATAATAATAATAATAATAATAATAATAATAATAATAATAATAATAGTAATAATAATAGTAATAATAATACATATGATAATAATGAATATAATAATTAGTAATAATAATAATTTAACGGCTAGTGTTCAGCATTAACAAAAGGTGTCTGTCTACATGCCAGTTATTGTTTGGCGTTTGGTCTTGAGTTGGTAATTTTCCATTACACCGCTTTACATAAACAGCCCAAGGCCTAGCGGTGGTGCTAATGTTAAACTAAGCTAACGTCAACTTGTTTGTTTTTGTCAATAATGGAAAATAAGACACTAGAAACAACGTCCTAGAAGATGATTTGCAAGTTTTTAAATTTCCAACGCATATGTTTGCATTTATATTTTATTATGTAAACATTTACAAAAGCCATTATCACTAAAATTCTTTGGTTGTGTTACGGTCATGTTTTCAGTTAGCTTTGGACTTAGCAGTGTAGCGTCATGCTAGCGTTAGCCTACAGTTTGCATTGTGAAGTTACAATTCATGTAGGGAAATGGCTTCCACTCTTGTTTAAATTAAACTTTACTTAAAAAAAATCCCAAAAACAAACTGTTGCCTTGCATAGAATGATCATTGTATAATAGAGCAATCAAACAAAGCTTAGTGATCATGTCGCCAACCACACATGGTAATTGCAGTTTACAGTTTATTAATTTAATGTAATAAAAATAATATAACAATAAATATAAAATAGTAAAGTGCATGGTTCAAAATCACATAAAAAGGCAAAATAACAATAAACGCATCAGACATAAATTAAATAAGTTTTAAATTGACAATAAAGTGACATAAAAATATAACCTACTGAAAAGAATCAAATTGTCGAAAAGTAGCAGAAGTTTAAAAAAAAAGGAGCTAAATCAAAACATCAAGAAAAAAGGAGGTAGGGCAACAAAATCTGGAGCCCACTCAATTTGTCTTATCCTTACAGATAGGGTTTAGGATTAAAATAATAAATGGCAATATTTATCTATAATACGTTTGTACTGTACTGTTTTTGTTTAGGTTTAGTGTGACTTTTCAGTCTTAGCGTTCATGGTCGGATTGATTAATCATATTTGGTCACACTTTAATTAACCTATTAAAGTAACACAAGTAAATAATATTATATTATTTGTATGGATGATATGGCCAAGGCCAAATCCTTATTTTAAAGTATAAAGCACAGCGCACACCGGAAGTTATTTCTGCACATTGTGGCGCTTTTCTGTTTACAGCAAGGTCCCTCTTCGCTGTTCGTCACTGCGCAGCTGAGCGAAGCAGAGACAACTCCGCTCGTCGTGTCTCTACCCGAGGCCGGATGGTAAAATCCAACCTCCAGCGAATCCTAAATAGTCATTGTTTTGCCCGTGAGAAAGAAGGAAAAAAACTGCTTATTACTACCATGGAGGATCTTAGTAGTAATATATGTGACATGATTGGGAAGTAAGTAAACGATTGAAAATATCTCACCTAGCTAACTGCTAACGTGGTGTGAGGGGGAGGGGTGGCTAACCTTAACAAGCAAACGCAGGGAGAACGGAAGTTAGAAGTGTATTTTTATAGTTTCGTTTCGTTTACCATAAACCACTTGCCACGTTGGCCTTACGTTTTTAATACGATATAGAAGCCCCAACTCAGAAAAACGCCTATTTACTGAGCTATACAAGTGACTGTCTTCTTCGTCCAACAGCAAAATTAGCAGTTTGTTAGCTAACCTAGGTATCGACGCCAGATGCTAAGATTTTGTCATCTTGATTGAAATTTCCATGGAATACGTACCATGAGTAAACAAATGACATCCATTCAGTTGATTGAGTAATATTAAAATATTACGGGGTTGTAGTTTGGAGTACATTGGGATGTCTACAAACCAATAAGGCTAGGGGTCCCTTTAAACAGACTGAAACGGGTAATCTTAGATCTGTTAACGCTAAAGATTGAACAGGCCGTTTCTTAAAGAGGATAGATTTATCTTAACGGATAGTGGTATATTCTCGCATGCTTGGATCCAAACGGATATTTACCCCGACATATCATTTCTAAAACTCTTTAATACCTAGGGTTAGTTACATAATTTTGGCCCCTATTGCAAAGCAACACAAAACATTACATACTTTATTTTAAACTCGACTATTCAAGTAAACACGTGCTCTTGACTCTAGTGCTGATGTCGGTATTATGTAACAGTGGTGAGGCCTCAAAGTCGTGGAAAATTAAACCCAAAATAGTTTGGGTACCAACTATTATATACTAGACCTATTACAACCCCCCCACCCCCCAAGTGTAAAGTGCTGTATGATAGAGGCCTTGAGTCAACAAAAAGGAATCAGAGAATCATCTTTTATTAGATGCTCACAAGTCAAATTTGACCTGTCAGCATTTTCTATTTTCATGAATCGTGGTTTCAAGCCAGTAGTATTTAAAATTTTCTTTCTCCTATCCAGCCTTTCCCTGCACTGTAGTACTACCCGTGGCCCGGGGCCTCTGTGGTGCTCCTGATGCCCCTCTCCCACCTCTGAAGATCCCAGGTGGGCGAGGGAATGGCACATGGGATCACACTCCTTCAGCTCGGCCGCTCTACTCAGTAAGTACCTGCTGCCAAAGCCCATCATTTGATCTAATGCCACTGCATTTACACTGCACTTATGTCAGTTATATTCTAGACAAGAATTTAGGCACAATTTTGTTGTTTAAAGCTCTTTTGCTTAGGTATTATTTGTCTTCTTAGGATCGAAAGTTGACTGTCACAGAGGAGCCAGCAGGGAATGGTCGCCCCAGGATACTCCACTTCCAAAGCCGCCCCATTGTTACCAAGACAATACAGTGGGATGCTGTCCTAAGCAGCAGTGCGCTCTATGTGGAGATACCTCTTGACCCACTTCCTGAAGGCAGCAAGGAGAGGTGAGGTCTATTTCAATAAGAAATTTTAGTTATGAAAATGTTTTACAGTATTTTATATTCCAAGTATCCGTAATTTCTTATGCCTAACCTACATGTTGCTGTTTCCAGTTTTGCGGCTCTCCTGGAGTATGCTGAAGAACACCTGAAAGTCGTTAGCGTGTTTGTCTGCTTTTACAAGAACCGAGATGATCGTGGTATGTGCAATTCTTTCCACTAATTTCTACACCAGTTATTAAAACCTCCAAAGGTAATTAAATCACTTGCTGTTTTGTTCCTACTCTTGCAGCTAAACTTGTGCGTACATTCAGTTTTCTGGGCTTTGAGATTGTGAAACCGGGCCATGCCCTTGTCCCACCTAGACCTGATGTTCTCTTCATGGCCTACAACTTTGACAGGGACTCCTCGGATGAGGAGTAACGACTTGGATATCCAGTCCTGCTTACACCATTTTCTGTTCCTCTCAACTCACATTCACATTCAACACCTTGTTTTTCCTCACCTGTGACGGTAGTTCTCAATCACATTTACCTCTCAATGCTTTTGAGTTCAAGGGAATACATAAGATGTGCATCTTCTGTTAAACTATTTACCCATGTGTTTTCTCTTATTATTATTAAAGATACTTTGGTGTTGTCACCTAAAAGGAGGAAATCCTTGGTTTTTTTTTTTTTTTCACATTGCAAATTCAAAGCTGATATTTTTATTTGTTAATCTTGAATGTACAATAAAAGGTCATCAGGTTTACGTAGGTACTTGAGCTTTGTTTTGATTGGCGTATCAATTATTTTTGACATGATTATTTTTTTATATATGGGATCGTATCTAAAAAAAAATATGATTCTATATATAGAACTGATATAGCGCTGATATCTATAAAAATACAGCTTTGCAATTATACTTTTAAACAATGACTCCAGTAACTGGCACTTCATAGAAATCAGTAAAAATATCGTAAGCTAGAGGTAATAGTGCTGAATGCATCTAATGTAGGCCCTTCAGTCTAATTATAGAGATCATACAGTCCCTTTATTGCTTATTTAGTAAAATATGAGTAATCCAAAGTAAAAAAAAAAAAAAAAGCCAAATATATCTGGCACTATACTAGTCTTTTCTTTCAGAGGTTTTAAATGATGTGATGTATTTTTTTTTCTTCTCTTGAGGTGGGGCTACCATTCCTTTTAACATTTGAGGACAAAGTTTATTGTTCACCCACATAGTGGTACTTGTGCTTCTGTGATAATAAAACATAAAAGACATACGTGACTCTTTATTTAATACTTTTGCGGGATTCTCTATCACCACATTAATTATGTGGACTTAGGTAATGGTTCTGTTACAATATGCAATATACAATGCAAGTTTGAACCAGTCTTTGCTTACTTCTGAACAAAAACGGTTCAATTACACAAGGGCAGCTTGCTGGGTTTAGTTTAACACCACCAGGAGGCACTAGAGGACACATACATTAGAGCTACAAGATGGTGACTGTGTTTAACTAGATCTATTTTAATACATGTCAATCTGGAGGCAAAGCAACTTTTAATATAATTATTGTCACCATACACTGTACAGCTGCATAGTTTATATACACAACAGATTGGTAAACAAAGAAAAACTATTTACAAACAACTATAGATATAAATTGCTTAACTATTATTCTGTGACTGTATTAATAAATTAAATAGTATTACAAAACTAGTTTTATTCGGAGAATATTTTGGCACTGGTTTTACAGAACATTGGAAAACAGTTAAATTGTTTTCTTACTCATGTGCCACATTGGATTAGTTAAAAACATGTGCCCAATGGCCTTGAGTGGAAAGTAAAAAGCACAAACTATGTGTTCTGAATCCAAATATTTATTAGATACATATCAAGTACTATGACATGTATAAAATTGAATATCACAATAAGAAGCTGAACTTCTTAACTCCTCAGACTGACATAAGCTGTAAATGTGAGAGGCTGCCACGATGAAAATGTCTAATGATTAAAATAAAACAACTAAAATGAAAATGCTAAAGACATACATGAGATCAAGCACTCTAGAAAAAAATATATATATTTTCAAATAGTTTTTTCTTTAAGTGCAATTAAAAAAAAACACAGCACTGAAGCCAGGGGTCCACAAGACATCTAGGTATTGTTAGTACTGTAGGTTCACTGAGGGCAGAAGACAGGTAACAGCAGAAAAAGGAGAGTTAGTAGCTTGCCAGTCAATGCAAAAAAAAAAATAATAATAATAATAATCTTTGAACTAGATTTAACAGTGGAAATAATGCACATTACAGTTAGCATTATAGACCATAGTAGCATGTGAACTTGCATGTTGCTGATTAAATAAAAATCCTGAATGATCAAGGACATTATCACAATACATAAACAGCCCACCAACAAACAAGGGTTTTACCTAAATTTGGGGCATGAACAGGTTCCATGTATACAGATGTTGTCATCTGAAAAAACATTTTGCCAAAATAATAATCTAGTTCTCAATGATTGTGCCAGCACATTAGGCTGCTTTTTTCCCAGAGTACATATCAGTTGCTTTTCTGGCTAAATCTCTTTATTTTTATTTTTTTCCTGCCAACCCTAAGCATTTTAAAGTACCATAATTAAGCAGTAATAAATTAACTTCCACAGACTGCTTGAGAGAAAAATGCATTATTTTATTTTTATCAATGTCCTCAGACTATAACTGATGTCAAAGAGCAGACTATGTTAGCATATTAAATGATCTGATTGTAGGGCGCAGCGTAAAATAATACTTACAAATAAAAAACAGGTGTAAAATAACTATGTACATAAGTCATAAAAATCAGCATTTCATAGCTCTTTCAAACCTTGTGCGACTCATTTTGAAATTTGCAGTTTCTGGGTTCTTTGGTCCGTTTTTGTCATTGCCATGAGCCAGGTTATAACACCACTTTCATATAACATACAAATACATTTTCTATTCTAAAGATGAAGTTGATTATGGGTAAAACAGACTTAAGCTATTTTTAATAATGGGCCCGGCTTAATATTGGTTACTTGGAAACAGCAGGAACAACCACTGTGTTGCTGTGTATGAAAGTGGGGCTACATGGATGTCAGAATGAAGTGTTGTTACACAAAAATATAACAATGTTCAGCTTCTTGTTTAATGCTGGATTCACTACAAGGCATTTGTAGCTTCTGGTTATTGTGCTCTGTAAATGTAACACGATGTTAACTCTGTTCCTTTCGGTAACCCACAGCGTGTTAATGGAATAATGTGCAGTATTAGCAGGGACACAGCACTGTGTCCCTGCTAATACTGCACATTATTTGCTCCTCGCGCCTAATTATATCACAAAATATTGCATCTGATTTCACTGATTATTAAGTGCTCCAAGGAAACTATACCATTGTGCAGCAATTCTGGATTCACTAAAGAAATCCTAATCTCTCAGTCACATATCCTACTCACAAAGCCAACATCTCTACCTACCCATAATGTTATAACAGAGCACCACGAGAGACTAATTAAACCAAATTAATTAATTATAGCAGCAGCAGAGCATTTTAGTATTAAACTGTCTACATGGTACATTAAATGCAAATAGGTTGACAGGTATCTAATATACATGTGGCAAACTAGGTACAAGAATATTCCACTAAACAACAAGGGAAAGTGTTGAGGCATCAACTAAAAATGGTCACATGTACTGGATTGTGGTGGGCTTGTTGTGTGTTTTTGTGCGTTTACGTCTATGTGCATTTGATCGGCAGAAGTAGGGAGCTTCAAAGTGTCCTTGGTTGATTTTCATGCTGGTGATGTTGATGAAGACAGTCCAAGTTAACAGATGAGGTCACTCCCCCGTGAGGTTGTTTGTGTATGAATGATTGTATACATAAATGGCTGTATATGTACAATGGCCTTCAGGTAAGTACAGTATATGTGTGTAATGCCTTTAAAGTGGAGCTCTAGATAACTGACAGTATACACGGGTGCACAGAAAGATGCTTGTGTGAGTTATGTACATATTACTACAGTTAAGGTAGTTATGACCTCATCGGCCCTTGCTGTAGCCAGGAAAGAATTGGTCAAGCAGAGCCTGAAGTGTCTTGTTTTGGGACATGACAGAGTCTTTGCCCAGATCATGACGACAAGCAGGGCAGGTAAACACTTGCGCTCTGAATGACCTCAGAAGGCAGGCCTAAAAAGAGGCATAGGTATGGGTCGGTGACTCATTAATAGCCAAAAAATGTTGATGTGCCTTTATTGGAGTCCAGTGGAGTGAGTACGTACCTTACAAACATTGTGTGAGCAGACAGTGGTAACAGGCTGGAAGGCCAGCTCTTGGCAGCACACACACATAAAGATCTGCTCCATTTTGTGCAGAAATTTCTTAATATGCATGAAAAGAAAAATGAATACTTGTTAGTGGCATTTTACAAACAACAATAAATCAGTTTATAAGTCATTTAGTCATGATCCTGGAATAGCAGGACACGTACTGGCCCCTCTTTGAGGTGCTCCATGGCTTCATCCCAGAGTTTTTTATTAGCCGTGTCCTCCTTGATTAACTGCTTCTGCTGTTCAGAGAGCTGGAAGCCCTCCTCTACCTTCATTTGTTTTGAGGGAGGCTCATCTGTTGAAGACAAATCTTGTACAAAATAGATAAATGGTAGAACACATTAAAAAACACACAAAAATATAAAGAAATAGCTGAAAAAAAATTATAATAAAAAAGAAAAAAGGTACTTTTTTGTAATGTCCTAACTGTGTCATTTAAAATCTGTTATTTAGGGTGACATTAAACATCTGTCCAGGGCTTACAGATAAAAAATAGCCTCTTCGCTAAAAAAATAAATATTTATTAATGTGCATAGACAATGAAATAAAAAAAAAAAAAAACTACAAATGCACCTACCACCATCCTCTGCTGCCTGCTCATCTCCATTGCTTTGCAACTCATCCTCATCCAAACATGCTATCAGCTGCTCTTCTTCTTCTTCATCCTCATTCTCCGCTTTTTTCTTAATGCTGCGTCGCTTCCTTGGCCTACCCCTTCCAGGATAGCGTCTCTGCCGATTCCCACCATGACCAGGTCTAGCGATGGCCTCTTTCTTAGTTTTGTTAGCCATGGCTGCCAAGTATCCTGGTGGATACTGCACAGTGCAAGAGTAAAGATGCATAGAAGATGTTCTTGATATAATAATAATAATAATAATAATAATAATAATAATATATTTCTCAAAATATAGGAACACTTAAATACAAAATAATAAGTTTGGTTGCTGTTTGGTTGCTCCTGGAGTTTTCCTGAAGTACTGGTGGATCAAAACATGAGTGGGCTCCAGGACAGTGCGTAGAAGATACATTAGGTCTGCTCCTTTTCATAATATTAGTGTTAATTTTTCTCACTAATATCCCATCTCATCAACACAGCAAAAAGACAAATCAGAAAGGAAGAAGACTTCTGCGTCACACTTGCTGTGCTATAGCAGTCTTCATCTGTGTCACCTCTGTGGAGCCTCTAATCTGTGACAACCTTCTGTTATGGGACAAAGACTGGACCATTTCACTTCCCTTAAGAAAAGCACCTTTTAGGATAATGCAAAATATAAAAAACAAAAATATCCTGCAAAAGAAAAGTGAGCATTGAATAAGCTACTGACATTGGGCATTTTAAAGCCAAGAGCTCTCTATGGTGTGAACATAATGTCTCTCCATAAATATATCTATAAATAAATAAATAGTAGTCCTCAACAGAAGTCAGAGTACCATTGGCTCCATCCTTGAAGCCTGTGCCACCCTCTTCTTTAATACAATGACATCTAAGTGTTTTCTTAAAGACGATTTGGGACCTCTGATGTGTTGGTACCAACCTGCACTGTAAGGCCCAGTTTCTTGATCCTCTCAATACCTTCAGGTGTCCATGGCGCTGGTTCCTGATCGTCACGTCTCAGCAAGTATCGCCACACAAGGTAACCACACTTTCCAATTTCAGGCCAGTACTTCACTACCTAAAAAAAAAAAAAAACACAACGAATGAATAATTTGCTATGACCCAATATTTCCATTAGGTTTAGAGAAATAGGAAAGTGGAGGAAGGCAAACTTTACAGATTTCTAATGAACAAAAGCCGTCTACCTTATAAATACCATCATAGCGATTGCCTTCTTCAGGAGCATATTTGCTGATACGTCGGCCTTTGGAGCTGCGTACAACTCTCACTGGCTTTCCTGCTCGCCAATTTCTGGACTCTGCACCAACTTTGTCATTTAGAGGGGCATCACAGTTCAAAGCCAGAGCCCTGTGGATGTGGATATATATACACATATGAGCTTTTTCCAGAATGTGAACAATAAGGAGATGATTTTACAGTTATTCTCTACAGAGAAATCAGAGGTATGTGTGTGTGTTTTGCCTGTTCATGTGTGTAAGGGTCTGGTCAAATGAATGCTCGCCAATCCGCTTGTTTCCCGACAAGTCTCGACCCCCACTGCCCGTGTACGTGAACTCATCTCCCCGGTCCTTTTGGTGAGACAAAGCAAACAATGAAAAAATAAATAAAAAAAAAACAGCAGTACATGTAGCAGTACAATATGCTCCTTAAATATACATAAAAGAAACCCACCACTTCATCTTCAAAGCCCCCAGCCAACACTAATGAGTAGGAGCCATCATTGCTGCGCCCATGGATACCACCAACATGAGGTCTGTGAACACCTGCTTCACTGACCTGACAAGAACAAAAGCACACACACACAAGACAAGAAAACAGTTTTCCGGTATAATCTTTTTGTAACAGGACATTTCTAGTGATAATACATTGAAATCAGCAGACCTGAACTCTGAATTTCCAGGTTGTACCAACAGGAACGCCCGGTATGGGTCCATAGTGGTTTGAAGGAACAATTGTGCACTCCTTGGTACGGCCCACACATGCCATACCCTAAAATAACACCAAAATTAGGATTAAATTAAAGGAAGACAAAACATTAAGGCATTTTGTTGAGCAAGTATAAAAAAGAAAATAAGTTGCTTTTTGTTTTTATATATATATATACCCAAAACACACAAGTCAGACTGTTTTCAATTAGCCTGAAGAGGGAGGCAGAATTCTGGTAAAGAAAGAAGATATTTTCCATTGGCAGTTCCAGGAAAGTGGCTAGGTCACGCTTAATGGCATTGTTCACATGTGTCAGAAAAAGAGATTTGTGTGACCGTTCTTAATCCTGGCGCACTTCACACAGCTAATTTAAACAAATACCTAACCCCAGTTTTAAAAGTATTCTTTATAAGAGTTTGGCAATCTCACCTTTCCCCAGTCCCTTTGACTTTCTGTGGTTGCCGACGGCATCCTGGCCTTCTTCTTGCTGGCTTTCAGCTTCTCCCCTGCCTTGACCACCTCATTGGTGTCGTTCTTACAGGTGGGACAATACCTATCACACACAAACACAATGATTCCCGTTCATAAGGAAAAGTCTGACATTATAATTAAAATTGGAATAAAAACAAAGATGTATCCATTTTTCTTTTAATGTTCCTCTGTGTAACAAATGTACACTTATGCTCCCCAAAATGATTACATTTTTCTCTCAAACTGATGAGAAGAGCATGTTCTTTTTCTGTTATTTTCCAAGATTCACTCTCACCAGTCCTCATCATCAGGAATGGTTGACAGTGGAGGGTTTAGGCAGTAGATGTGAAATGCCATGTTGCACTCATCACAGAGCAGCTGCATGTGAGCATCCTGCTTCCCACCGCACACGCAGCAAGAACAGAAACGGCACTCTGCATCAGGGTCCGCCTTGCAGTGCTTACACTCTGGTCCACTCTTGCCTAGAGACGTAGAAGAAACTATAAGGACCAAAATGTACCATAAAAAAATAAAAAAGCACACTAGCAGATGAAATCATACGTTTAAATTGTCCATCAGCAGCTGAAAGTGCACAAGCTCCTGGTTTCTCCACCTGGTAGACTTCATCCAGAAACTGAATCTTACAGTCCTCAATCACATCTCCAGGACCACTGATGGATGGACGAAGAAACCCAAGGTTAACAGAATAAGTTGGTCTAAACGGGTAGAAGAAAACTATCCAGGGTAGCTTCAACACACTTTGTAGGCCAAGGGATAACAACATAGTACATTTTAAAACACTGATTTGTTACAATAAATGTAAAATAACACTGTAGGGAGCTCTTCACCCAATGAGGATCTTGACTCTGAGCTCCTTGTTTGTTCGAGATGTTTGGTTGAGTCTCTGAATCTGGGCGTCAAACCAGAACCCCCTCTCCTCGGGGGTCTCCATGTTATAGTTGACCATCACAATCATTCCTTCTTGGAGCTGCTCCCACCGCAGAATGGTCCGGGCACGAGGTCGCACATTGCACGGCTGCATTTCAACAACACCATTTTCTGGATAGCTTAAGAGATAAAAAGAGGTGTGAGATTTTCACTCAGCCAATGCCATTTATTTATGATTTTTAGCACTTTGTTTCACATGTTAAGCATTTCTCACAATTTCCATAGGCTTGAGAGGTGTCTAGGGAAGTTGTAAGAGGCAAGCATTTGCCCAAAACTATTACTGCCCCAGGAAGAAGAAGCTAAAACACAGTGCAGGAATTTCCTTTTTAGACCCAAATGAGTAAGTCAGTTTTGGACAGGAAGGAAGAAGAAAAAGAGCCTGTACAATAGTGCACAATAGTAAAGAATATCCATAATATTAATACAGATGTTAAACAGTCATAAAGTCAAAGTAACTTATAGTTTGTTTCCATCCTCGGGAATAATTTTTTTTTTCAGTTTGTATGATTCAGCATAGAAGACATATGACAAGTTGCAAAACTCTCTATTGCTCCTTCTTCCTCTATCTTGGCGTTCTTTAGGACTTTTTTCCTATAGAATATTTGAGAAAATACAACTACAGAATAGTCAAAAAGAAAGCAATATCTGAATTCCAACATGGACAGCATCAGCAAGAATATATCTCCACATTGACTTTAATTGGCTATCCGCCTACACTGTCGGAGAGGCCAACCCCAAGGCCTGGCACTGAGAGTTAATACTGCTTTGTGAACAAAAGGAATATAATACAAAACAGTTTAAAGCAAAAGAGCAGCTATCGGCAGAAAGGCTCTTTCATTTTTTACCTGTTATGAAACCATAATCCTTTTATTAATGTCAACTGAATGCTCCTAAAAGCAGCTAATAAACACAAATAGGCTGACATTAATAGCAGTATCCAATCTTGGCAAACTGCTAAGTGTATTTCAGAAGAAAGCAAACAGACCGTATGATGTCGAACTAAATGTTTTCAGTGTTTCGTGATGTGCCAACACTGTTGAGTTTACCAACTCTCACAATCAGATCAGAGGCATTAGCAATAAAAAATAAATAAATACAGTTGCTAGAAATTAAATAATATCTCATTTCTAATGTGCTTTAACCTCTATAAACATGTATAATGTTTAATGATGAACATGCCACAAATCAAAAGATAATAAAATTTTTAATTTTGGACAAATACTGATACTAAACCTTATTCTACTATTTCATAGTAAAGAAGATGGCTTTAAAATGCTTTAAAAATAACATGCATGTATCTATGATCTGCACAAGGCAAACATATTACTACACATGGTTATTTATATTTATACATCTCTGTTTGTGCCCACAGAGAATCTTAAACGTATGCTGAGCTCAGCCAAAATTTAACCATAAAACCATATCTGAAAGTCTTGCTAGGGAGCAGTGCCCACCACACACACCACACACACCACACACACACAATACACACACACAGCAGCTCAGTCCCTGGGAGCGGCAGAGATTCTCCCAACAAATCTTTGATTTCGTGGCTCATTACTGTGTTTGGATCAGACTGAAAATGCATGCCTTTGAGCCACATTTTGTTTCAGCAGAGAAGTGTTAAATGTGAGGGTCGCGTACAGCGAGAAGGCAGATCCAACATTGTTTTTTTTCTTGGGAAGGGTTGTTAACATAACCACATTATGTTAACAACCATATTGACGACGGATTTTAGTAAACACAGACCTTAACCAATACAGAAATATAATCTAGATTTTGTACATATCACTTGGTCTAAAATTATGTCCATTTAGGTTTTAAATGTTAAAATTATTTTAATATTTTTCCTATTGTACTATTACAAATAAATTCCTATAAATTCATATGACACCCAGCATGAATGACTCATTTTTATTTATAGACACAGTTAACACTTCAAGTATATTGGCAATGGTCAAGGAACAGGTGAGATTAACCATATGTACAAGAGAATGTCTTAAAAAAACACACATTTACTATAATATTCCACCCACAACTTTACATGATGGAAACGCACACTACACTGCACTATTAGCGACATCGAAGCTGCTGCGTCGCACCAGTGGCATGTTCGCAGCAATTACAGACAAAGCTGAAGAAGGAAAGCAAAGAACTAAAGCTCCCGAGAACTCATGAGTTGCCATGGAAACGATGGCTTCTGAATGAATTTGTCAGAGAAGGGCGCGATAGAGATACAGTCCAAATTGTAGCATCGAGTACACAAACCCCCCTTGGCTCCACTCAGCATCCGCTCAACCATCAGGACAAACGGAGGGTGCAGTTCCCAACACAATGTTTCTCTGCTGCTTGCAGCCAGCACATACATCACCTACATAACATAACCTAGACCAAAAAGTACTCATGTGAACAGTGTAGCCTACCAGATCCCCGTTGTACTCGGCACTTCAAATATCAATATACCAGTTTGCAAGGTTTGCATTGGTTATTTGTGTGTGCCATTCCAGCCTATACTGAAGAGGAAATGTCACTTACTCCTCGTATTTAATGTGGTAAATGACATCCTCTTCTTTCTCCTTGGTCGCCACCACATGATCAGTCTGTGAGGTGGAGGCTCCATTGCTTTCCGTGTTTAGCACAATATTATTCCTGTTAGTGTCAGTGGTTAGGCCCTGTCCCTGCCCCTGCTCAGCCTCCAGCTTTCCATTAGTCCTTTTTGGAGGCCGGCCCACCTTGCCTCTGCTGGGCAGTTCTTTGGGAGCGAGTGTCACAGTTTCGATGCAAGCCTCAAACCAGGCGCCGATGCTCACATCTCTGCAGTCCACCAGTTCATTAATCTGAGGAGACAGATGAAAAATACCACTTGGTCTCTTAGAAAAATTCACAAGTATTTTCTTATGAACTAGGTTATCATGATATCCTCACCTTCAAAATATTTAAGGTTATTGAGAATGTATATTTTGCACTAGAAGCAAATAAAATAAATGTTTTGTTATGCACTTCTTGTGCACTGAATACATTTAGAATGTATCATGTTTGAAAAACATAAAACAATTGCCAAAGTTGCAAATAAAATCAATATTGCCATATTTGCAATATGATTATTTCTTCCATATTGCACAGCCCTACTTTTTAGGGCATGATTTTAAGTTTGGCCCAACTACATATTAGTCATTATGAATAGAATTATTTTTTTCTATTAAAACTCCAAAAATGTCAAATTATTTAAATATAATAAAATGCTGTAGATATTTAGGTTAATGCATTTTGGAAAACTATTCTATCCATAATCACTGGTTTGCACATTGACTGAGCCGTCATGAATACAAAGAGGCTTGTGCCCTTGATATCCAGTGAAGCTGCAAAGTCCTTGACTTGATTATTGATCTTTCTGTACTTTTGGAAGTAACTGTCCAGTTCTGCACACGTATCTCAAAAATGTGGGTCCGCCAACCGCCAATCAGCAAAACAGAATAGTAAAATACTGTAGTAACAAACAAAACTGCACTTTTCAAATACAATACTACTTTCTTCATATTTTCACTTCAATCCGCATTCACCTTGTAACACCCAATTCCTGGATTAATGAGCAAGCTTTTACTAGAACTAGGTGGTTCCACGTCCTGTGCTGGATTTGATGACTTGACTCCATTTTTGGTACTTCCTTGATCACTGGTGTCTGGTTTAACTTCACAGTTATTGTCTTTATTGGTTTTCATAGCAACGGGAGAGACAGAAGCTGTGATATTGTTGCTTTCGGTCCTGCAGTCACCCATGCAGTTCTTGACATCAGGGCTGTCGGCAGTGTCAGTCTGTGCACGGATCAGAAGTTGGACGATGTCGTTTAGACCAACATTGTAGTCGAACAGTGTCTGGCCATCTTCCATCTATAGAAAAAAAAAAAAAAAAAAAAAAACGTAACAATAAATAACCCTTCTAACAGTGTCAATGATGATTACTTCAATTAATTTAATTAATACAAGATTATTTTAATTATAGTTATTAATTACGTAATGAGCAAAATGGTGCCATGACCTGGGTAAAATAAAAGAAATACAAATGACTGTAAAGGTTCTCAGTCATCCAGGTCATCTTAAAAGAAACGGTTAAAGCAATGACATCTGGACTTGGTTTTCAAGGTGAAGACGTTTTGTCTCTAATTCCAAGAGACTTTTTCAATTCTGAAGTTCAACTGATACGAGAGCTGAGTTTATATAAAGAAAGAATTCTTATAAAATATAACATTTTCTGTGTGATATCAAACATTGTGACAGCAGACAAACCTGCTGCTTGTCAAGGACAAACAAAAAGCACGTTAGAAAAACGCAGCACAGAGGCGGCAGGAGTAAATGTTTGGTTGCCACGCTCAATAATTTCAATAATTTCACTGCTACACACACCGGTGGGTTCATCGTGGCCAAGTAACATGAACTACAAAGTAACAACATTTATTTCTCTCAAAAGAATCATTGATAACATTGTTTAACTAATCAGGAAACCAATCTAAGACTATAACAGGACATTGAGTTGCAGAGCAGTCAGAGCTAAAACATACAGTAGATAGTAATTGTATATAGATTAATAGAATGTAGTTAATACATTAATATTGCTAAAGTGTAATTGCATAATTTCTTTGTGAGGAAAAAAGGTAAACAAAAATGATTCAAGTAAAAATGGCCTGCATCAAACCGAAAGACATCTAGCTGGTTGAAAGAAATTACTGGGTTGCTATGACAACCAAAAGAGAGCACCCGCCAACCCCATAAACCTGAATCATGTACACAATCTCAGAACCATGCCGCCACCACAGCCGTCAGTGTGAGGCTGCTAGTCGTACAAACGTCAAAAACACACATTGGTTTTCTCCGAACGCAACAAGGGTCCACTACCATTTTTAAACACCCGTCCACCGTACAACAAACAATAAATACAGCTTGAGTTTGAGACACACCAACTCATTACTGTGTTCCTTTTTTTTTTTTTAGCGCTCAACCCAACAAGCCCATTGTGCTGCAGAGACAAGCATGGCCGCCGCTCACACTTCTCTTCTTCGTTATTTGACAGTGGGGAGCAGAGCGGTTGGAGGTGTAGCAGTGGAAGGAGCGGGCGCAATTTCCCCATCCCTCCCCTTTTTTAAAAGTCTCATGAAATTTAGATCAGAGAAGCAGCCGTGCAAACACAGTCATACAGTGGTTGCCACACTCACCTGACTGTCTTTGTCTAGTCTACATGGTCTAAGAATCGATAATGGTGTCATTGCTACTCGATATGACATCAAAGGAAAACGCAGCCATTAAATCATCACCCGGTCCTCACAGAGAGAGCAATCCTCTACAATACACAGATTGCGAGCGAATCATGCTGCACATAACCACGGTAAACATTTCACAAATAGTTTACTGAATTATGTCTAAATTTTCCCAGCGTTCCTCAGCAGCTTTATTACCATTAGCTTGATCAACCTCAGCGCTGCAATAGATAATCCTAGAAATTAGCTTTGGGTATCTTCATGTTACGACTTACACACTTGCTTTATAAAAATACAATACAATAACATAACCTGGAAAAAGAATCCTTTACAACATAGTTCTTACAACACAGTCCAAAATCCTAATCCTACACGACTCTTGATTGCCCATGTCTCCACCCAAAGCCTGAACAAAGTAAAATAGGTCACATTTTCAAAAACAATGTCAAGCATTGTGCCAAGCTATTGCCATCTACTGGGATTCAGAAATTTATTATTCAACCTTACAAAAACATATACTGCATCCACTACTTACAACGGTTTACAGGATAGCAGTAAGTCAGTGGTGCTATAAACCGTTGCATTTCTCATGTAATCTGAGCTAGAGAAGGGTTTGGGAAAACCTCCTCCCGACAATAGAGGTGTAAGATCTGATAGTTAACAAATGGGACATGTGACCACTTGGCAAGGTAAAGCTATGGAGGAGTGGTAGATATGAAAACAGTAGGTAGTTTAGAAAGTTGTAGTGCCCCTCTTTGTGCATGGCTTTTGTAGAAGGGTGTGACTGTGTAAATGCATGACTGACAGCGCTGCCTCATCTGAAAAAAATCTGAAAGAGTCTACAGCTAAGCAAAATACAATAAAATGCCCAAGTCCAGGAGCCACAACATAAATTCATGTATAATCAAATTGTTGTGATATCTAGGTCACAGCAACGATCAGCCCAACTGCGAGCCAATCTTTTCTAAAAAAACAAACAATAGACAACAGCCTGCAGTGGATGAACTATTTACACATAAAAGATGTTGTTGACTTGTGAAAAGTGGAACCTTTTTACCTCAGACAATTGGACACAAAATAGGGTCAACAATAATCCACTAAATAAAGAAGGCAATCTTTTTTAAACCTAGTGGTCAGTCTACTGTAAGCATGAATGTGAAACATGAATGTGGGCGTTGAACAGAAAGGCCGCTTGGTGTGCATGCCTGCTCGCGTAAGTGAGTGGCATTAAAAACAGAGACACGCTGAACAGTTCATAAGCAATCTTATACGCCCATACAAAAAAAAAATAAAAAATAAGATATTATTCAGGCAAAGCATTGCTGGCTTGAGAACAATCCAAGTTAAAGACAAGCTCAATTTTAAAAAGGCAGCAAGTGCAGCAAGCCAGAGGGAGAACCGCGACGCCATTTTGAAAAGGAATTCGTCTTACTTCTCCTGCCACAAGTCTAAACTCTAACGGTGTGCACGCACCATAGCGTGCATGGAAGGGCACCAGCTCGTGTATACTGCTCGTCACTGGCTCATTCCCTATGTTACTTAACACCTGGAAATCCCCTAATCAACCCCCCAACCCTCACTCATTTTCCAATGAGATATAAGAAAGACAGGATATTTCACAGGGGTCTAACCAACCGCCTCTTGTGTATGACTGCGAATCCAGCAAAATGGGCTATTTGTTATAGAACTACTTTGAAATTATAAGTAGTAGCAGATACTGATGGTGTTAAACAATAGAAAACAGTGGGATAGTTTTCCAACAGACATTATTTAAGATAACAATGAAACCAGTACGAATCTTTGTTTGATGTTAGGAAAGCAGACTAATGTTTTCTTCCTGAGGGCTTTATCAAGTTGGCTTGGACATACTCTGCAACTATTAACTTTGTAATGTTATACTGAAATTCAACAATAACACTAAGCGCAATGATCCTCCTCTCAGCCTCCAGCATTAACATAACATTTTAGATAAAAACTTTTTTTTAACAACAGAAGGCCATAGGAGATACCAGTTTCCTCTCAGCTACTGCCATCTATAACGCCCAACAACTTAACTTGTTTTTGTTGCAATATAGCTTTAGCAGTATTTGCCCTTTCTACCCAGGCTATAAATAACAAAACAAAAAGAAAAAAAAAGAAAAAAAAAGCAAACCAAGAGGCTGCACACAATGCAACCATCCAGCACGAGATGCATTCAAGGACATACAACTTCTAGCTCTCACATTATTCTCTCTAACACAGAGCCAAGTAAAGGGTTATTTCCATGCATTAATCACAGTGTATCGACCATATCATGGAGAAACAATCTATAGGCCTAACTATATGGGATAATGGACCAGTTGAGGTGAGCTGCTTTTACCCCAAAGACAATGGTTTACTCTCAATGCCTAGTTAAAAAAGTGATGGACATGAATGACATAAGAAGAAACACTTGTTTGCCAGAGGCCTGCAATTACGTTTTTATGTGAAAATTGCCATCAATAATAGGACTGTTGCCCGTATTTAAACATATTCATCAAAAGGATGCCACACAGTAAGTAAATTAACAGACAATATAAATGTATAACTGATGAGTATAAAGATTAATTGATTTTATTTTTTAAGTGCAAGTTTTCAAGTAAGTAGACCTATTTTTTCAGTTTACTAAATGCAATGGGGACATGCATCATGAACACTGAAAGCGCAGGAAAATGAGGAACAAAAAACGTGATCACAACCATGTGAATGTTTTTCATTAATTATTCTAACAACAATTCAATGTTGTCTATAAGAAGCCTTTCTTGGGTCATATAATATAATTACCGAAATGAACAGACATGACATGGTGTTTCTGCCGCTACACACACACCTAGTTACATTTTCACATTATGTGTCAAGACACGTGGAGCTACGAGTCCCCTCCTACTTCAAAATATGAACGACATCATCATAACAGTACTGAACGCCAGGATGCAGTGGGAAAGATTTAAACGCTCTCTTCAAATAGTTACAACTACCAAAGAAACAATGGGCTAAGACAGGCAACAAACTGTACTATTTACTATTGTATACCATGATATAACCTAATTTGGAACCGTTGCGTGGGACTAAATGGCTGTTGTTCAGAGGTTCGCGGTTCACTCTAACCGCCAATGTAAACAAACATGTCCACGGCGCGGTAACATTTGTTGCATGCTTTCTCCCTTAACACAAACACAATCGGTGTGTTTGGGGCCTCTTTACAAGTAATTTATGCATTTGTGTATTGTTGGCGTGTCTTTGGGGTGCCACAATGTAAAACCCGGGCTCTTGCGCAAGAACTATTGGCGAATTCCTCTCAAAACAGGAAGCTCGCATGGGTCAGAAAAGGCGAGAAACCAGAGAGAGGACCACTCACACACACAATCTCTGTTCAAATGCTGTCAACACACTCAAAAACACAGTAAGCATGACGAACTAACACAAAAACACCTTACCTGCTTCCCTCTGTAGAACAGACGTTGTTGCTGTGGCGTTACATTGAAGATATCCTGTATTTTTAACCGTAAAGACTCAATTTTGGTTAATCGAGAGAGATCCTCCACGGTTCGCGTCTCCTTCCCGTCTATAGTACGAACCTGGATCCACATTGTTTCACAGGCCTCTTACGCTTAAACTAAATACAAGACAACGCTGATATTTGCACGCAGTTGTTATTTTCCTGGGGAACAAGAAGATATCCACAAAAATGTTCACAGATCCATAGCGCTTTCTCTGCAGCGGTAGCGTAGGACTTCTTAGCGCAGGAGGTGTCTCACATGAGGTCGCGGGCGCCAAGCAAATCTCGCGATAAAACAGTTCCTTAGTCAATCGAGCAGTTTGTAGTTAAAGGTACAGTCTCCATATTAGAGAAGAATAACAGTATTTTACGTTGTATATTTACATTGAAGTCAGTAAAATGTTTTTAAATGTCCACATGTTGATAATTAACGATGAATATCAAACTTATGTAAGTTTGTTCATTCCAGTAATGTTTTGAATGTACTGTCCATATGCAGGTACATGTAGGCTACAGACACAAGGAGTGCATGGTCTCCAAATAAATGCAGACATACATTGTTGTTTGTACAATATTTCATAAATATAAATATAATAAAATCAAAATGATATAACATAAAATATTTTCTATTGTACAATGACAAACGGGTTTTAAGTTGTAGACAATAAAATGGAAGTCAGTTAAGTTGTTTATTAAAATTGTACCCCAAATTAAATTTTAGCTAAAACTTCACTAACAAATAAAGCAAGGGTCAGTATTAATGAAAGTACTATATATACTCAGTAGCCTACATACAGTGGGCTCTAGTGACATCTTGTGGCGACATGGGTCAATATTTATGAATACTACGGCAAAACAAAAAGTACGCGCGCTGTTTGTTTTGAAACATTTAAGCGAGTAAGTCACGTGTTAAACTGATATTTTATCAGTCAAAGCAGTAGTCTCACTCAATATAGGAACGTGTTATGAAATTAAAAGCATGACATTTGACGGTGTCTGGGTGTTAAAGGTAATCTATAATGACTGAGTTTATTACCATCAGTGCAGTTTGTTTGAAGTATGCCCACGTATCAGAGTAAAATTGAAAACCAAAATAAAACAGTGAAAGGCAGCTTTAGAGACGTCACCTGGGCACACTGGCGTCGGGAGCTTGCAGAGTGCCGCTGAAAGGGGTCCGTCTCTGTACCGGACGAATAATTGTATTGCTCTTTCGTTTTTTGAGATCCACGCTGTGTCTGTAGGATTTCTGAAGCTGAGTACAAAAACTATCCAAAGTAAAACCAACAATGCTTGTAACTTTGAAAGTAGCTGTAACTTGCTAGCTTATTAGCTGCAATTCGAGTAAAATGCATTGTCTGGCACACATTCGTAGTTATTCTGTTTTGCTGCTACTGGCATCACTGCGTATGCTGACAACATGAAACGTCTGCATACGCCTTTCTTTGCAGGACATTTTGCCGCTATAATCTTTTCACTATGGACAGCCAAGGCAGTGACTGGAGGCCCAGACTAGAAACAATAGCAGGCTAGTCAAGTCGCTGGCTGTTGTGGATGCTAAGCAAGCTAAGAGCTATCTTGCTGGGTGCGTGTCTGAAGCTGCACTAAAGACAAGGTAGGCTATGAGGTTTTACCAGCCAATCTCTGCCTTTGGTCACTATGTTTTGGTCTTCTTTTTACATGGGACCTAGAGACGGGACACGATAAAGGAGTTAAATTTTGTTTGCAATTAAATAAAAACTTTGTTTTCTGTATTGTTAGCCAGCTTGCTAATAGCTAACTTCAAGCTAACAGGTCTTTGATCCGAGGATAATAGACTGGTAAAAACAAATCACCTGCACACATAAAAGCATAAGTTGTAATATTGTTATAAACTACTACAATTTAATAACTTAGTATTTACAAAACTGTAATGTGAAAAATCATAGCATTATATGTTGAATATAACTAGTCATTTGACAAGACACAAATAAATAGCACTGATTGCATCCTGTTGCTACTTAAAGTGCCTGCACCATGGATCAAGAGCCAGTGACAGATGAAATCACTGCAGCTTGTACGCAGTTGGCTCAAGAGCCAATTTTGGACAACTCTTCAAATCTGAAATGGATAACAAGCAGTACATCACTGCCTGAGGAACTCTGTAATGGGACCTGTGAAGTTAGTACTGCTGTTGCATTACACTGTCACAATGATGGTGTTATTACTGAGGATGACCACCTTGCGTTGAGCAATGATGACATGTCAGAGTTTTCTAAAAGTGACATTTCACTGCCAGAGGTATGCATATTTTCAAACAGCAAAAGCTTTGAAGAAGATATGAACTATGAGGTCCAGCAAGCTTACAGGATATTCAGTGGATTTCTCTCAGAAAAGCACAAAGGTATAACCAGCCCATTTTTAAATACAAATCAGGAAGCGCTGTATGGCATTGGAAGGGTTCGTAGCAGGGGCCAGGCACTTCTCAGGCAGTCCATGTGCTTACATAGAATGGAAGAAAAGTTTATCAATCAAGAGTATGAGTCTATAACAGAGTTTGTGGCAGACTTCAGGCTTATCTTAGAAAACTGTTATCGCAACCATGGAGTGGACCATTGGCTCTCAAAACAAGCTCAGAAACTGGAAATTATGCTAGAGCAGAAGCTAACATTACTATCCAGGTAAGAAAGAGACACATACTTGGACACTCACTGTGAATAATAATAATAATTCATATGTTTAAATGCATAGGACACTGCGTGAAAAGACAACTCTAGCTGTGACATCTAAGGGACGTTTTGGTGTTGACGAGGAAAGGGTTTCCACAACTTCCACCAGAAGGAGACTGGCCCCTCGTAGCTTAGCAACTATAACTGTTGGTGGGCATGAGTCTATTATGGTACAAACTCTAAGGGTGGAAGAGCAACAGAGGGCTAAAGAAGAAAAGAGGTTGGTCATTATTTGAAATGTAGAATAAATCATTTTTCTTCCTTTGTCTAATGTATATGTATATTAACTTACAGACAGCGTGAGCTTGAAAAGAAAGAGGCCGAAGAAATGTCAGCCAAAGAAATGGACGAGTGGGAGAAGAGGTTATTGTCACAGGCCTCCCCTCACACTGTGGACACCCTTTGGGAGCTCCCAGCAATAGGACATTTCCTCTGTTTGGCTCAGACAGCTCTCAACCTCCCAGAGATTGTCTTTTTTGAGCTGGAGAGATGTCTACTAATGCCTCGCTGCAGCATTCTCCTCTCCAAAATCATGTCCTCGTTGCTGTGCCCACCACAGAGGAGGTCCACTTTACACCGCCGACCAGTGCTGCCTTACCGACGCTGGGAGTCAGAGCTCAGGCAGCGGGTCAAGGTCTGGTATCAATCTATTGGTGCATCCCGTGACCAGGCGGCTCGGGCTGAGCAGCTGGGCCTTTGCCATCAGTTTTTCAGTGTCCTTGGGGATGTCAGTCCTTTGGAAGCACAAGCCTTTCACATGCTGCCCTTCTTTCAGCGTGTATGGCTTCTGAAAGGCCTGTGTGACCATGTGTATGAGACACAAAAAGATGTACAGGATGCTGTGCTGGCCCAGCCCATTCATGAATGTAGGGAGTCCATTTTGGGTTATGATAGCAAAGAGAATGCATATATACACTTTCCACATTTTTGTGGCGCAGATCTGCGGATATATTGCCAAAGTCCCAGCACACCCCCAACCTTTCCCTTCCCTTCTATTTTGGTGAAAAAAGTTGAAATATTGCATGATTTGGAGGAAGAGTCATCTAATCTTGTAAAAGACACTGGTGAAGGATATGGCAATGAGCCATTTGATGGGCCAGTGGGAAGTTTTAATTATAATGTGCTTACAGCAGAGATCTATGAAAATTGTAAACAGGAAAATACTGCTGAAGAGGACGGTCAAAAGAGAGGTCATTTATGGAAACAAACAAATCAGCAGTTAAGGTCAACTGATGAAGACTCTAGTGATGAATCTAAAGTAGAACTGAAAATTCACACTAACACCGTTTACACACATAATGCCATTTCTGATCCAGTCATAGAACCTGCTAGGAAAAGTCTTATAAAACACAAGTTGAAAGAGGAACATGTTGAGTTTGAGCATCAATTCAAAAGACTCAAATTAAAACAAGAAACTAAGTCAATATGCAACAATAAAACATTGATACACAAACCCTGCCTCAGTGTTGGGGAGCATTGCTACACGGGTAGGTCCCCTGCTTGCTCAATGACTGTTGCCCCAACACAAACATTAAGGATCAAAACTGACGGTCTCTTTCAGGGAGACCAAAGACCTTCTTGCAAATGTTGTAAAAACAAAATCAACAATGTTAAGACTGAGCAGCACAAATGCACCTCAGAGCTTGCAATACATTTGTCTTCAGAAAGCGCGCACACTTCCTGTGAGGAAAGAGTGAATGACAAAATCTGGACTAAGAAAAAAAAGAGGAAGAAAAGGCGAGGAAAAGGACAGCTGCTGCGGATGAAACGAGAGCACAAGCAGCTGCAGCACTCAGACAGGAGGCTATCCCAAGCTAAAGCTGCTGAGTCTGCAGTGCAAATGAGGTCTTCAAACATCAAGAGAAAAGAAAAGAAGAAAAAGCATAAAGATGGTAAGTGAAATATTTCAATTATATATGGAGTTATGTATTATTATTACTGAAACAAATTTTTGATCTTTGATAGGAAAAAAGCTTGATCTTTCTAAGAAAATTAAATATGAGACACAGGCTGAGCCCTCTTTCAAGGTGAGTAGTATATATTATAATTACTGCGTTTTTCTGTTGAACTTTCTTGATTTACTACTTTTCTTTTTGCAGTTGGTTTGCACCAATCTTGACAACTTGCGAGATTTAATTAATAAGACTGAGGATGAGCTTGATGACCTGGAGAGTACTAAAAAGAGAATGGTAAGTAATATTTTTTTTCTTGTGGTAAAATACTGATTATTTGGCAAAAATAATTAATAAAAAATTTTTTTGTATTCTAAAAATGTTAATGTTTAATCAACAGGGTCGGTGGTACTACCGACGAGAAGCAGTGAAAGACCTCCACAGCACTTTGATCAGATTACTTAATGAGCTCTCTCCATGGGAACCTAAACTAGTAAAAGCATATCAAAGAAATAGGTATTGAAATAATTTAATCCATATTCAACCATTTTAATTTTAGTCTTCCACAGCCCATGCAAAACCTTTTAGTTGTTACAACTGTTACATTACTAACTCACTTATTTCCTTGTTTTTTATTCAGGCTACGTTTAAAGAAGGAATTTGAGGTCTTCAAAAATCAACCAGAATACAACAGCTTTGTGCGTGAGGAGTGTATTTTATCATCATCATCAGATGAAGATGGCAGAGATTTTGAGAAACCAATGCATTTATCGTCTGAACAATATAGAAACTCAGACCAAGAAGACTCAGAACATGTGGTTCCCCGGGGGCTATGGGTCGGAGGTAATGCATTTAGGGGGAGATTTTTAGTTTTTCTTAGCATTTTGTATTATCACAACAGTAGGTCTAAATTTCAGTGCTACATTTTTTTTCTCAGCAGCCATGAAGGAGTTGTCAACTGAGCTTGCTGGAGAGAAAACTGTAACTCCCATCCCTCATAATCTCTTACATCAATACCTGTCTACCACAGGTGAAAGTCCAGTTCATACTGACACCCATAACATTACATTTCACAACAAATCTGAAATGAATCATCATTCAGTGCAATCTAGTGACTCAAACTCTTCACCAGCAGCAAGTGGGCCATTGAATACTCTTCTGTCATCTAAACCTACTATCCTCCATACCACAACTGGACTACCTAAAGGCTACACCCCAATCCCCACCCTGCTGGCCAAGAGTGTTGGAAACAAAGTTACCTTAATGAAACAGCCTGTTGATTACCCTGGAATCAACAGTGTAAATGGGGAAAGTAAAAGACCTATGGTCTCCACTAAGGTTGCTCCTGTTGTGTCTACCACAAAACTATCAAAAAGGCAGAGCTTTTCATACAGTATCCAACAAAACTCTCAGCAAACGCATGAACAAATCTTCCAACAGACCCAAGCATTAAAACAACCAGTAATAGATAGAGTAGAAGCAGTTCTTCCAATGTTACCACAATCCAAAAATCTTCAGACATTTCCAAAAATACCTGTCCAAGTGTTGTATAAGGTACATGAGGGACCAGGTCGCCTTGAAACCAATTGCAACACAAATCAGAGCTCTGAGGAGATTAGGCCACAACCAGTTGTCATTCTGCCTCCTAACCTTGTTCACAAATCTGACGAAAAACTGACTTTGTTACACAATCAGTCTAAAGGTTTTCTCAACCCTGGCTCTAAAAGGGACCCCATTTTGTGTATGTCTACCAATGTGCCTTGTTTTACCATTCCTGAAAACAGGAATCTTGTTCTGCAGGCAGAACCCTTAAAAGATGTTGGCAAAATCGTTCAGACAAAATATTCGTCTATTACGTCCGCAACTGCAGATTCTACTAGTCTTTCAAAGTCCACTGAGTTTAAACAAGAACTCAAGACTGTGTGTATCCGAGAATCACAGTCCATCCTTGTCACAACTAGAGGAGGGAACACAGGGATTGTCAAAGTCCAAAAATCTTCAGATCAGAATGGTTCTTTATCTAGCAGTCCAGTCATTACAATTTCACCTCAGTTCAAAGCATTTCTTGTATCTAGAACTTCCCCTGCTATTTTTCCTTCTGCTACTTCTCAAAGTGCTACAATCCCAGCAGTAACGAGAAGCTCTGTAGTCCAAACACAGGTTCCTTCAGCATTAAACTCCCCCGCTACTGTTACTACTTGTGCAGGTACAGGCAGCCCTTCAGTCACTGCACAAGTTACCCAGTCTGTATGTACTACTGTTGCAACAAACATAGGCCGACCTGTACTAACAGCTGTGGCTAGTCCACATTTACATGCAGCGTTAGTAAAAAATACAGTTCCATCAACCAGTAGTTTTGTTACTGCTCAAAGTTCTACAGAACCTGCAGCAGAGCTCATCTGCAAGCCTCGTTTAAAACGGACAAGTACAGATGACAGATCACAAGTTGCTAAATTTATCTTAGTTTCCCCCACTTCTTCCTCCTCCCCTGTCAACATTTCTTGTACAAAAACACTATCGACTTCAGTCATGTTAATCAGCCAGCCTCCAGCAACGTCATCTATGATGCTTATACAAGGTTCCAATACAGTCCCGAAGCAGGCTGCAACCACTGGGGCAAGTGGACAGCTACTGATGACATCTTCATCTAGTCAGAAGATGGTTAACCACACAATTGGTTCTGTCAACTCTGAGTTAATACCCAAGAACAAGGATATTGCAATATCTTCAGGTGGGTTTTCTTTAACTTTTGGAGAAAACTTTTTTTTTATTGAATTAGAATGCTTAATTTATCAAGTGTTATAAAAAACAATCATTCAAATTTTTTTTATTTCTACAGGTATAAATATTCAGTTGCCAGGGCAGATAAACACCATAGGACAGGCTGCTGCTGTTCTGCCAACGACTCCTTCAAAAAGTGGAGATGCAGAACAAATAATATCCACCTCCACTGCACAAATCCCTGTCACAAAGTCAAATATCATCTCAAACTGCACTTCTCCGCCCAACCTTGCCTCTTCTCTGCTCACCAGCTTTAAGCACCATGGCTTGTCTTCCATTACTATGATTTCTCACCCAGGGTCTTTTACGACAACATGCCCTAACCCTAACTCTTTCTCAGCTGCAAATGCAAAGAAAAACCATGGGATGTCAAATGTCCATATTCCCTCATCACAAAGCAGCCCAAATCAAATTACAGCACATAGTATGAACCAACAGTGTCTAAATAACTTATTTATATCAAATATAAGTGGCTGTGTTGATAAAACATCTTTATCATCACACCTTTCTCTCACTAAACCTCAAGCCTCTTCAACAATGCTGAAGCCTACTGCAATCACTGGGAGCACTGAGATTTTATCAACGCCTAATGCATCTACAACATCTACTGCAGGCACAATCCAGCAGCAAATAGTAATCAACACTTCTGCACCACTTGCAGGTGGTACGCATATTATTCTAAACAATGGTCATTTTGTGGTCCCACCCCAAGGTTTAGGTCCTGGGAGCCATGCCCTCATCATTTCAGGTCATGCACCACAACAAGTGCCTAGTACAGTAGCAGTACCTTTGCAGGGGGCAAATCATGTTACAGTAGCACCCCAGGCACCAGTTCTTCTCCAGTCTTCAACCAGGTTGCCTAGTGTGCCAGCCATCAGCTCTCCTTCTGCAGCATGCACACCAGCTGTAGTTCCCTCAGTGCAAGCAACTAGTCCCGGTGTCCCAACAGCCAGATTAACTGGTCTAAACCCCACATTGGTAGCCAGTAAAACAAATGTAGTAGCAAGGTTGCCATTTTTGCAATCAGTAAATCTTGAAACACCTGCTGTTGTCTCAGCCCTGCCGAGACTAGACAGTGTATTGCCTCTGGTTTCAGCTGTGTTGACCAATGTTGGCTCCTCCATCAGATCTGAAAGAATGACTACCACTACAGCTTCATTGGCCCCTCCTTTGCCTGGTTTGTCACCACCAACAATTTCTTCTACTATTTTACCCAGACAATCTACTGTTGCCTTGCTCCCTGTTCAAGCTGACCCTTCAACTCCAATGCCAGTAATAGGCACTGCATGCACTCAAGGTTTGCAGCCTTCCCCTCAGACAACGCAAGTTCTTTCACCAACAACCCTAGCTCCTCGAATACCTCCCCAGCATCCCACAATCAGAATTTCTGCCATTTCCAGTTCTTCATCTACTGCTTTATTGCACATGGGACTCAGCAGCACATCAGTCCAAAAACAAGAGCCTGCATTGAAACAAACCGTTTTAACTAGTGCACAAACCAGCAGTCTACTACCAACTTTAGCTGCGCCGCCTGTTGTAAGCAAAGTGTCTAGTGTGCAGACACGGCTTATTGCTACAGATCCACCTACTAGTAGTACTAGTAGTGTTGAATCATCACCTTCAACAATGCACATGTGATTGTAGCTCACCCCTTAAAACAAATGAACCCAGACATTTTTCAGTCATTGTGACCAACCCAGCAATGGAAAAGCGTTTCTCACCTCAGCCCTGTAGCATCTAAGCTACTCATTAGCCCCAACAAAACTCTTTTGAGCACAGCTCAGTACAAGGTCAAGCCTACTTTGCCAGAAAACACTGTCTGCCGTCTGGACTATTTTTCATGCAACAGTTCAACTGAAGCATTTCATCCACAGGATTTGTCATTACAGCCTTTACAGACGGACACCAAGTCTGACAATTATCTTTGCACCATATGTTTATTACTTACGTTTCCATGGGATGCCATCCTTTGCTTTATTCAGTAGAAGAGCTGTTCTGCCTTAGTTTTAACTTTATTACATTTTTATTGGAAAACTGTTTCATATGGATGCGAACGGTATACTCAGACAGACTGGAAATGTATACATTATAGTTTTCATATTTAAAAATGTTTTGTCTCTTTCCATTTACGGCCAGTAATCCCACATCTGTAAATTCAAATCAGTATGTAGAATACAAGAATGTCAGTGTATGTTTTTGTAATACTTTTCAATGCCGATAGATGCTTTATAAGGTTATTATTTACATAATATTCAATGAAATAATATGACAACACAACTCTATTTATTCACTTAGAGACACATTTTCTAAATAGTACTGTTTAAAATACCAATTATTCTAATTATAATTTTTTAATAGATCAGTTTGTACTAAATGTTTTAAGTCCATATCAAATGTTTTAATTTATTTATTTTTACCCCTTGAATTTTTCTGGAAAATTTATTAGATACATTTTCATTGGACAAATGTGGACATTAATGCATGGAAATAAAACAATGCAGCTGTCCCCAAAAAGTGTTGTTTGGTAAAATAATTTATGGAAATAATGCTGATGAATAATATTAAGTATATTAAGATATACAGATTTAATCTATTGTTATGCTACCCTTTGAAAGATTAGGAGCCACAATGACACTTTTATATATGTTTTATCAAACAGTGAATGTAGTTTGGAGTTTGTTGTCCGTTGCTTTCTGGCTTTCTTTCCAAGCTTATCTTCTGAGTCATTTAAGGGGAATAGGGAGGAGGCAGTTGTCCAGATGAAATCTTTTCGTAAGATGGTGGAGCATTAGGAACCTGGAGTAGGGTGAGAAAGACACATTTTTAATTGTCTACAAATACATATTCAAATTCTTGCTTATATTTAAAAAGTAAATGTATGTTGGTAATAATATGTTTGATTAAAAGGGGAGAGATTAATTCTTATCTCATATACAGTATAAAAGACATTTTTAAGTGTTCACTCTGCTTTGCATCAGAGTGCATGTTTTGATTTTTGTCTTCTATTATTCAGGTAAGCTATATTTGTGTCTACCGTAATCAGGCTTTGGTTAACAACTAAATAAAATAATACACAAATATATACACACAATTTCTTTTGCCATTATAGTATTTTGCTCAAGGTTTTTCATATAAAATGATGTAACAGTCTACTAAAGAAATGTAACTAATTTACACTACTTTATCCCAAAGCACTATGGTATAATAAGTATGTTCTGTTAAGAGCTGCCGATCCGCTCTTTGCCCACAAGCGCATACTTCTCATTGTGCTAAGGCCCCTCTAATTCCTACCTTGTCTGGTGACGTCATAATCTGTTTCTCAAACCCATAATACATCAGTCTTTCGTGCTTTACCGTGTTGGGTGCCTTTAGGCTTTGTGCTGAGAAATTGCCCATGCCACTGACTTTGGCCTGTACCTAGGATTGTACCTAGTTTGATAAATGTTATTCAATGTGTCTAAAAGCAAAATAAAAAAGGACAGGCTCTCACCACATTTCTGAAGCTGCCAAAATCAGTTAGAGCCATCTTGTTTTCTACTGAAGCTCCTGGTTCCGAGTACTGTCCTGTTTGATTTGGGGACCCTGATCTTGTGCTCTGTTGGTAAAAGAGATTTGAATGAGGCATGGGAGAAAGGGGAAAATGTTTATGTACATTTTAAACACTACCATCATTTTTTTTATGTAATTTATGAAGTCCAAAAACAATCTCACCCTTAATATTCTATAACCACTTCTCTTTTTAAAGTACCAGCAACCCAGGATCAGAAGAGCAGCCAGAATGATCACGAGCAGAGCAATGCCAACAGCCCTGATGATAATGCATTAGGACAATGTAAAAGAAAACAGTTTCAACTAAACATTTGCATCAAAGGTTTGTGGAAAAATGAAAGAGGTAAGAGAAAGACATACTCTTCAGCTCTGACATATCCACCCCTGCCGCTGGCAAAATAGACATTAAAGTCTCCACGAGGCATTCCGTCTGTACGGTTACAACGCATCAAGCTGGACACAGAAGATTCAAATGACCACAGTGCATTTACAATCAAACAAAATCAGCTGATGTTTTTATTCTAAAAGCAGATGATCTTATTGGTCTTTTGGTTTGGGTAGAAAAAACTATAACTGTAGAGTTTGCCCAGATGCCTTGTCTTAATTTTTTTTTTATTTGATTGCATTATGACCTAGATGGCTGAGAACCTTCACAGATAATGTGTGAGGTTGAAGAAAGTCTAGACTTTCTGTAACGTTGTGAAGTCCCATTTATAATTTTTTGTTTACAGGAGAATTATAAATAAATGTTACACACAACTTGTCATTGTATTTATCTTTAGATGGTGCCCCTTGGTGAAGGTGCTTGTAAAACAGCCCACTTGACCAGACTAATTCTATTAAGTTACAGTCAGCCATAGCAGATTACTTGTCCTAGTTATTAGCTAGCACCTGCTGCTAAGACTTGTTAAAATGATGAAGATACAACATTAAGGTCTCTTTTCCCTTTCATGGTACAGTGACATGTTTAAGTTGTAGTTGATAGTAAGTTATTAAGAGCATTTACTAAACGACACAAAGGACTGCAGGACTGTTGCAGAAGTAATGTCAGGGCTTTTAAGTAATACAAATATTTACTTACCAAAGAGGATGAATCAGTTACAGAGATCTTCTGGCTTTGACGGTTTCTTCAAATAAGACCTGGTCCAGGAAGCACTGTGATGTTTCAGTGTTCAAATATCTTGCCTGATTGTTTGAGAGAATGGGCAAAACTCCTCATGACCGTCACGGGTTAGGGGCTCATGGTTAAACCCATTGAAGCGGCATAATTACCGTGAAACCCCGGGGCCCTGAACTCAACACTCCACTTCACTTGTGAATCTACGTGAGTCAGCTGCCTGAATTTTCTCATGAAAGAAGGCTATACAGGCTGGTGTTTTTGATTGTGCTTAAATGCATTTACTGTTGATGTAATATTAACAAAACAAGCCACTTTCACATCACAGCATTTGTATTAGGCCAGATCTTCCCATAGGACACTGAAATTCTGATTCTAAACAATGACGTTTTAATCGTGATGCTTCTGAACTGTATCAGTCAGGAGGACAGTAAGCAGCATTATTGCAAGTCTTTTTTCTAAGACAGACCTACTGAAGTTTTTTAATTAGGCTAAATTATTAGACTATTAATAATTTTACACACAAAACCTAAAAAAAAATATAGCTTCAAAGAGTCTGTGCCAGGTCTACTCACCTGGTGTAATACTGTAATATGATTTTAACTGTGGGCTACGTACTAGAATACACTTTTTAATTTGTTTGTTTAAAATGAATTTAATTTGGTCTGCTACTCTTTTAACGGGGGACTTGACTGAGTGTAATTTTCTCGTGGGGGAAACTGTGATCCAGGCATACTGTGTTATCTTACAGCCTGTCCACAAGAGGGAGACCTACATAGTATTTAAGTATGGCCTTTTACTATTAAAGGTGTCTGCAATGTACAGGAAAGAGCAAAGAGTGAACCCAGCCTCAGCAAAAAAAAAAAAAAAGAGTTGCAAATGTTTATTAAGTTATGTTGTCAGGCTTTAAACCAAGACTGTTGTTTTTAGGAATGTTATCTCGTAATTTTCTTTTCTTTTCATTGTTGTAAATATATTTAATTGAAGAAAAGGTTAAATCAAAAGCATCTAGACCCAGTTTTCAAGGTGAAGACATTTTGTCTCTAATTTCAAGAGACTTTATCATTTCTGAGATCAACTGTAAGAGAGCTGAGCTTATATCTCTAGAGGAGATATAAGCTCTAGTTTGAGCTGAAACTAAACCTGATGGGACCAGGTCCACCAGGATTGGCTCTGTTGTGCTGATACATTCACTGAATAGCCAATCCTGGGGGACCTGGAGATATAAGCCCAGTTGATCTCCGAATTGATAAAGTCTCTTGGAATTAGAGACAAAATGTCTTCACCTGGAAACCTGTGTCCAGAGGCTTTTGCTTTAATCTTTTCTTCAAAATGACCTGGATGACTGAGAACCTTCACAGATATAAGTACTGATTATATTTGTTAACCTGTAACTACTGAGCCATCTATTTAAAATCAAACCGATGATGTATTCAAAGCACAAGTTATCAGGTCCAAGCTACTGTTTGTTTCTACAAACATATGTGGGCTTACAGTTTTGTCTTCTAATTCACAATAACCCCCTTCAAATTCAGCACAATCAGTCTCAAATATACAGTAATAACAAAATCCAAACAGAACATACATAGTAGAGCCATGGATATGTCACAAATAATATGATCATTTTATTGTTTAGTATAGTTTATTGTCTGTAATTGTCAAGATAAAAATAGCTTTTGCAGAGCAAAGTAAAGATTTGGACTCAGAATAAAGTTTGTAACTTTCACTGACATAAAATGAAACTGGCATCAATCTGCCACAATCTTACAGGCTATTGTTCTCCTTTAGGCCTAGTCAGCTGATAGAACTAGTTATACCAAAAGTGACCAGGGTGTGGTGGGAGGTGAGGTAACACACTGTCACAGCCCTCCCCTCACAGAAAAAAAGAAAACACAGCAGGGAGCAGCACATATAATAGTTTATGTAGCTACAGTATGTTTCTGTCTAATAAACTGTAAATCTGCAAATCACACAGGCTCTGAATGGTTCTATCTTTATATCATATTTTACCATATTTCTCCACTTTCCAAGAACTATTTAGCGTCTTCCAGATAAGAAAGATATCCTACAACTGTCCAGGCTTAAAATGCAGGCATATACTTTCTTTTTAGGTGAAGTACATTATTTTATCTGTTTTTGCTGTTTTCTGCTTGTTTTGTTTGAACATTAACCCCCCTCGGAGCAATGTGGAGGTAAATGATAAATACACTTCCTACTGCGGCACGCAATTGTATACATTAAGTTAAAAAAAGTAAAATTAAGTTTATTCAAAAGCACGACAAATGATCATAAACTCTAAAGGGTGTGTGGCACAGTAGCAGAGGAAATATTGTTTAAAAAATGATCCCCTTTAAATCTTGCATAATAGTAGGCTAACAGTGGATTATTTGTGTTTATTTTGATTACTTTGTAAATTATATGAAAACATTTTAAAATCACACCCACTGTGAAATATAAAATCACGATGCTCTTTATGGGAAATCCTATTTAACTAATTTAGTAAGGAGCCCCAAGTGAGAAAACTGCAGAGCCCCGTAGCGCAGTAGCATTAGCCTCCGCTCCCGAGCTGAGCGGACGGAGGGACGGAGAGGGAGCTCTTCTCCAGCTGCCATCCTACTCCTGCTCCTCCCCCTCTCCTCCTCCAGAGCCACTTCTCTTTCTCATCACATCCCGAGGTAAATAAGCTACACTCAACAATAACAATCGCTTTCTGTGTGAAACCGTTTTTACCGAGACACTTGTCGTTTTATCCTAGACGTTGCCTTACACTTGGAGACCATCAGGAGCTTAGCCAAAGCGACAGTTATCGTTTGTGATGGGGTCTTTGCTTTGTACCCCTGCTTTCCTGGCGTCGGGTCGGGGTTATGCTTCCTTAGGCAAGTCCGAGGTCTACTTTGTCAGCGAAACATAAAGCTATCAAGGCCTTAGCAGATGTAAAATTATAATGTGGTCCTGTACATTACTCGCTTGTGTAAAAGAAACGGCTCAGAGCAAGCGACTGGGTTTGATTCAATCCCAATGATGCTAGCTAGGGCAACTTAAACAGATACCTAGCCAGTTAGCATAGCTTTATTTCCAGTTGTGGCTAGCCGGCTAACACCGAGCTGATTGTTGATTACCTTCACACAAGATTTGCGACCTGATCAGATGTTGAGTGTTTAGTAATACCTTAGTAATACCATGATATGACGGGATACTGCAGTCGTTTGAATACCACAGAAACATGAACAATTAGTAAAGGTATAAAAAAAAAAAACAATTGATTGTGATGTGTTGTTTCCTTTGCGCTTCTTAGTATTTGTTTCCTCACTTTATCGGCAGAAACGAGTTAATAAATCAGTTGTACTTGCTAGGTTTTCCCTAAGAAAGACCAAGATAACATATAACATAAAAGTCTACATAAAAATCTTTGAGGTTGACGCGATACATAAGTTTCCACTGTGGTGTAGTAGTTAGCAGCCAGGTAACAATGTATTTGCAGAGGAGCGAAAATGTTAGCTTTTTGTATGTTTGGTGGAGGCAAAACTAGCTGGATTAAGTATGAAAGTTAAGTTAAAGTTACAGTGATGCACTATAAAACACAATGCCTGGGCAGATTCTGATTGAAATCAATCACTCTTAAAGACATGCCCAGACAAAAGGAGCCTGTGCATGGATAGCTATTTTGCTGTATCCTCATTCCATCATAATTGAAATTTAATAGATATTTATATACGATTTCACTTCAGCTAGTTAGCTGTCCAGACAGTCTTCGTCATGTCTTGATCGCAGGGCTTCTCCTTTGAGTAGACCCTAATATTTACATAATTTTGAACCTGTTTAAAAATAACAATCACACAAACACTACTTTCTTTTTCATTTCTTTCTTTTCATAGGATTTTGGAGATGTGAGGAATAGAAGGAGTGTTATTGAACAGCTTGTGTATTGACACGACCTCCTGACCTCATCTTCAGCATGAATGGTGATATGCCTCATGTTCCCATCACTACTCTTGCTGGAATTGCTAGCCTGACGGACTGTGAGTTTAACAACAACCCTTTTCACAGAGAGCATACATTTAAAATAAGCGGTAGAAGATTCTGTTCTTCCCAGTTCTATATTTATTTTCTTCCTCTTAGTGTTGAACCAGCTTCCATTGCCTTCTCCTCTCCCTGCCACAACTGCTAAAGGTCTGCTCTACAGTAGTAGGATCTCTGAGGAGGTTAACAATTTGCTGGTGTGTCGAGACGAGAATTTGGTGACTCAGCTGGTTCACGGTCTTAACCAGGTCTCGACTGAACATATGTAAGTCATGGTTTTACAGAATGTTTTTTTGCTAGAAAAATTGGATGACTTAAGACAACATTTCCTTAACACAATGCCTGTAAGCATGGGCATAGAAGACTGTACTCACTATATTTGTATTATTTTTGCTTTCAGTGAGTTGAAGGACAATTTGGGCAATGATGAACCAGAAGGAGAAATGCCACTGCTGCTGCAAACATTGTTGTCAAGGAACCCCAAAATCTTCAGGGATAAAAGTATGCCTTTCCAGAACAAGGTTTGGGGTGGTAAGGAGGAGAGATTAAGATGCATTACTTTTGTCCTTTTGACATAAGTTATTAACATCTTAACATGAGGGGTGGTTCAAAAGAGATACTATGAATTACATATGCATCTTCTTGCCACAGTGTTTGCAATTATGTCTGCTAATAAGACACAAGCAATCTTTGGCCTATAATAAAAGTGTAATCTATAAAAACATAATAGTGATAATTAAAAGGTGCCTCTTTTGTAAAAGATAGATGTAGCATTATAGAGCCTAGATAGAGATAAAACAATAAAATAAAATGTTTATAATCACACTCAAAAATAGTGATTGTACCTTTTAAACTCAGCAGTATGTTTAATGTTTAGTGCTTCAGTGGAATGGCACTCAGAGGTTTTGCTACATCAGCTAAAATACTTATTGTCTGTCTGTATTACTTACCCCCAATTGCTTAAATAGCTTTTTATTTTTTGATATCTGTTTATTTCTGTGGTGGTAGTGATATATTTATTAAGTTTAACCTTAAAATTATACCACCACTATAACACACTGGTGCCTTCTAACAATTATATTTGTTATGGCACAAATAAAGAAGTAGTAAGCATCTTGTCTTGAGGACATTACAGACACTGCTTGTGTAAAGTCTATGCTTCTGTTGTTTAATTTTTTTTACACTCTATTGTCTATTCCTATCAGGTGTTAGGCAACAGTCATTGATTCAGCAGTACAAGGTGTCTCAGAATCAAGTGCACGGTAGTCCAGCCTCCAACTATCAACAAACGTCTGTTCCCCAAAGTCCATCTGGGTAAGGCACCAAACAGATATGGTTAAGTCATAGTCAGACATGTACTGTTTTTAAATAAATCTTTTATATTTTCAGATGTTTTACACCTCAGCAGTCAGGGTCAGGGTCCAGATTTATACCCAAGCAGAACAGTCCTATTCCAAGTCCCTACACACCTCAGAGTCCTGACGACTACTTGCAGTACAATCCTCCCAGTTATTCTCAACACCAACAAGCTCAGCAAGGTGAGTGCAATACCTTTAACTAGTTATCTGCATATATCTATAGTAAAAGAGATACTGTTACATTAAACAATAAGTATTACTCACACACGTGTAGAATTTAATTTTAAATTGTCTTTTCTGTTATTTGTTTTAGTTGCTACCGGTATGAGAAATATCCATGATAACAAGGTCTCTGGACAGCTGTCAAATAACTCCAATCATAATGCAAGAGTTGGCTCCAATGACGGCTACATGAACGTGACACAGAGACTGGGAAATGAGGTAATATAGAGAAACAGGCACCTGAACTAGATCGCAACCAACATTAACGACTGTTAAAAACATATTAAATGTCTTGTAATCAACAGGCAAATGGCTCCTCAATAAGGGGTGTGGCATTTTCTATGAGATCCCCACATTCTGCCTGTTCCTCTTCTGAACATGAAGAAAATACAAAAAGTAAGCTTTACCTAAAAACTTATGTATTGATGATAAAAAAAAATGTTAATGCAAATAATTTTTGCAATGTATGTGTATTTCAACAGGGTCAAGGGTCATCATGCAGTCACCTAGTGAGCTACCAGGGGTGCTTGACAAGCACTCGGTCTCAACGGACTACAAAAAGAAACAGAAAGAAAGGAACAAAGAAGAATATGAGCATATTGACAAAAACACTTTGTATGACATTGTAAGCTCTCCAGTGAAAGACTCCTCAAGGCTAACTCTAAAACTGAGCAGAGTGAGATCTTCAGACACGGATCAGTCTGGGGAAATGCCTCCAGAGGAAAATGCTAACCACTTGGATACTAGTTTAATTAAGGATACTCAGTTGTCACAGACAACCCAAGACGTTTCACAAAAGTCAGGTGCTGAGGAGAAGGAAAACTGTGAACACTCTCTTGTCCCACACGATGCAAAGAACACTGGTGTTGTTAGCGAGGCTCTGTGTGATGATGTTGAGACAGATGCACTTTCGGAGTCCGAGAGAGTAGAACAGGAGTTGTCTTCTGAAAAAGAAAGATGGAACAAAGATGTTCAGGATAAAGGTGAAAAATATAGATCCCTTATTTTTAAGTTTTTATGTAATGTACTTTTTAAAAAACTTTATTTTCTTTATTTTAGACAAACCATTGAAGAAACGGAAGCAAGACTCATATCCTCAGGAACCTGGAGTTGGGGGCACTTCTGAAGCAGGGGACTCTTACATTCAAAGGGGCAACCGTAGCAGCAAGTTGACATCTCGGAAAACTATTGCTGCCAATAACGGCACTAGTCGGCCAGCTTTGATGGTCAGTATTGATTTGGAGCAAGCTGGCATAGGAAAAGCACAGCCTATAGTGGTCTTGGAGGCACGAGAGCTTTGTGAAGATCACCTAAAACGTCTAAAGTCCCAGACAGATGAAAAGGGAGACAAAGTATTTTATAAACAGCATACTGATATTTCCTGGAAGACTGAAACCCATAAACACAACCAAGAAAGTATGTGTGAATCTAATCATCAGCAAGACGGCACAATTGACAGCAGCAGAGAACACAGTCAGATGGAAACACTACAACAGAAACGTGAGCAATGCTTAGAAATGGCCCACATAGAGGAATTAAAAAACAGCAGTCATCATTCCACTGCCATACACCCTGATGGTTCAAAAAACATGAAAAAGACAGAGGTTAATACCAGTCAGGAAACCAACAAGGAAAAAATTAGACACAAAAAAAATGACAAAGGCAGGTGTAGAAAGGTGGGAAAATATAGAGAGAGTGATAATGACACACTCAAGAATAAGAGCAAAGACCTGAGTAGAGATAGAGAAGATCTGAATCCAAACAATAACCAGGATAAAACTAAAGAGCAGGACAAAGAAAGGATTCGGAATAAGGACAGAGACCAGAACATGGACAAAATTCAAGAAAAGGACCAAGACCAGGGTAAAGACAGGATCCGCATTAAGGACAGAGACCAGAACATGGACAAAATTCAAGAAAAGGACCAAGATCAGGGTAAAGACAGGATCCGCATTAAGGACAGAGACCAGAACAAGGACAAAATTCAAGGAAAGGACCAAGACCTGGGTAAAGAAAGGATCCGCAATAAGGACAGAGACCAGAACAAGGACAAAATTCAAGAAATGGACCAAGACCAGGGTAAAGAAAGGATCCGCAATAAGGACAGAGACCAGAACAAGGACAAAATTCAGGAAAAGGACCAAAACCAGGGTAAAGACAAAATCCGCAATAAGGACAGAGACCAGAACAAGGACAAAATTCAAGAAAAGGACCAAGACCAGGGTAAAGACAGGATCCGCAATAAAGACAGAGACCGGGTCAGGGACAAAATCCAAGAAAAAAATCAAGATCCAGATAAAGACAGGTTCCGCAATAAGGATAAAGAGCGGGACAGGGACAAAATCCAAGAAAAAAAACAAGATCTAGATGAAGACAGGTTCCGCAATAAGGATAAAGAGCGGGACAGGGACAAAATCCAAGAAAAAAAACAAGATCTAGATGAAGACAGGTTCCGCAATAAGGATAAAGAGCGGGACAAGGACAAAATTCAAGAAAAGAACCAAAACCGGGATAAAGACAAAAAACGCAATAAAGTCAAAGAGCGGGACAGAGACAAAATCCAAGAAAAGAACCAAGACTGTGATAAAGATAGGAACCGCAATAAAGGCAAAGAGCGTGACAAGGACAAAATCCAAGATAAGAACCAAGACTGTGATAAAGATAGGAACCGCAATAAAGACAAAGAGCGGAACCAAGAAAAAATTCGAGAAAAGGGTCGAGACCGTGACAATGACAAAGACAATGAACGGGATAATGAGAGAGACAGGGAAAAGAAGCAAAAGACATCTGTAATAGACAAATGTAACAGACAATCTACTGACCATCAATCTAAACCTGATTGTAATAGAATAAAGCAAGATGGAAACAAAAATCCCACTGACCTCAATGGTCGGCCAAGGACAGAAAGTTACAGTCCTCCAAACAAGGAAGACAGAAAGAGTGGGTATGTTAATTCTAGTGGTCAGGCTGGAAATAAACATCCGTCTTTGGAGACCAAAGCTAGTGAATTTCCCTCATACCTCCTGGGTGGAAAGGGAGGAAGTTTAAAAAACTTTGTCATTCCTAAGCTGAAGCGAGATGGAAGTAAATTGATCGATGGGCTGAGTGAACCTAGAGTAAGGCTGGAAAGAGTTTCGCTGATTACAAATCTGGCCAAAGGGCCTAAGCCTGTAGTTGTGCTAAAGAGACTTAGTGTCGATGAGGTAAAACAAATGATTAGAGAAAGAAAGAATGCACGTTCATCCAGGGACTGGTCTTCTATGGGGAGATCAGGTAAAGTATGGTTTACCTTTCTAAAATACCCAATTACAGTTATAGTGTGTTTAGATATTTGTGTGCTCAATCATGAATTTTGTGCTCACAGAAATTAAATCAAATAAGCGCAAACACAGTGCAATCAGCAAGAAATCCAAGTATGTGGTATCAGACTCAGAAGAAGAGAGCGAAGATAACTCTGACAACGAGGGTGAGCATTTACTTGAACATACTGTGCATAAAGTGCACTTAGTTAAAGGTTTTAAACATTGTTGTTATGTATAAAACTTGTTACAGTAGTAAGAAAAAAATCTAAAAAGGGCAATGACAAGGCCTGGAAATTTGAAGAGAAAAGAGGTCGGTCTTCAAGTGGCCGTCATCGTGATAGAAGTGATGATTCAGATGGAAATTCTCCACCGTCAAGCCTAAGTGATGGTAACTCATTTATTCACACTTATTTACATTTAGTAATTTTAGTAGATTTTAGTAGACAATTTTATCCAAAGTTATTTTTATGTGTGACAGAACAATGCACTACACACAGAATTTAAATAATTTTCTCTTTTATTAAGTTGCCAGAAAACTGAAGAAAAAGGAGAAGCATAAAAACAGAAAGTCAAATGAACCAAAGCTAACTCTAGAGGGTACAATTTATTACTTCAGTTAACTTCAGTTTTCTTAAAAAAAAAAAAAAAAAAAAAAAAAAAACATAATTTTTTTTTTTTTACAGAAATGATGGACTCATCCACGTTTAAAAGGTTTACGACTAGTCTGGACAACATTCTTGAGACCCTTGAAGATGTGGATTTCACTGCCACAGGTAAACTGAATTCCTTTATTGCTGGTGAAGCTCTTGACTTGAGTTGAAATATTTATTTAATGTTTTGCTTTTATGTAGATGATGATGATGATGAAATACCTCAGGAGCTCATGCTTGGAAAGCAGCAGTTGAGTGAACTTAGCAGTGATTCTGCGAAGATTAAAGGCATGGGTGTTTTTAACAAGGTATGTTACATTTTTAGTCAGACACATTTTCTTTTGTGTTTATATAGATAAAACAATGCTATATTTAATTCACAGCTTCCCTCGAATAAATTGGTAAAAATTTTGAACATTTTGGAGAAGAACATTCAGGACAGTGTTAAACTTTCCACATTAATGGATCATGTAAGTCAACATCTTAAGTCATCTTAACCTACTTTTCCTTTTGCTACATTGTGTGTTTTTACATTTAAGAGATACATTTTGTGTTTTAAATGTTTTCTTTGTACATTACATTTTATGTGGCGTAATATTTTAGGATAATGATTCTATGGATGAGGAGAAGTTGTGGCGTGCCCTTATCATGGAGCGAGTGACTCGATCTGCTGATGCTTGTCTGACTGCACTCAACATCATGACATCTCCGCACATGCCCAAAGCAGTTTACATTGAAGACGTAATAGAGAGGCTGTTGCAGTACACCAAGTTCCACCTGCTGAACACTCTGTACCCTCAGTATGACCCAGTCTACAGGGGGGATCCCCATGGAGGTCAGCACATTATCTCAAAAATACACACATCTTCACTGTATTAAGAAAATATTATGTAGAGCGGTTGTCACTCCTCCACGTTTGAAGTTTGACATAGTGCAATTTACTCTTCCTCTCTCCTAGGTGGCCTCCACAATTCAAAATCCAAAAGAGCGAAGTGTTCCAACCATAAACAGAAAGTGGTAGTCATCCTCTACAACAAAATTTGTGATATTGTGAGCAATTTTTCAGAGCTCCTTGAGATCCAGCTGCTAACAGACAACACTATACTCCAGGCAAGACTTTAGATTTGGTTTGATATAATTAAACATCTATAAATGCGTGTCCCTTGTTGTTTAACTGGCCTGAATCTTTTCAGGTGTCCACTTTGGGCATTACGCCATTCTTTGTGGAGAATGTTAGTGAACTGCAGTTATGTGCCATCACACTTGTGACAGCAGTGAGTCACTGATTTTTATGATTGCTTCATCCAATACTTCTGTTGTGTTCTAGAGGGCTTTATCCTTTTATATTTTGTAGATCTTCTCTCGCTATGAAAAGCACAGACAGCTTATTCTTGAAGAAATCTTTACCTCACTTGCAAGGCTGCCCACCAGTAAACGCAGCCTCAGGAATTTCAGGTATTTGTTTTCTTAGTGAAAATAAAGGAGTACTTTTATCTCCCAGTAAAGAAACGTTTGTAATGCCTATGTTCCTCGCAGGTTGAACAGCGGTGATTCAGATGAAGAGCCTGTTTATATCCAGATGGTCACAGCCCTGGTCCTTCAGCTCATCCAGTGTATTGTACAACTTCCTTCTGAAAGAGACAGTGAAGAAGAACATAAGAAGAAGGTAGGTACCCAAAATTTCCTTGAATTGATTACAAATGATTGATCCTCTGTTAAAGTATTTGATTTTAAAAGATGTTCAACATTCTTTGGTAGGTTGATAAAGATGTCCTTATCACAAATGGTTATGAAATGGCCATGAGAACTGCTCAGAATTTTCTGTCAGTCTTCCTCAAAAAGTAAGTCATTTTCTTTTATGTCTAATCAACCTGATGTGTTTTACTTTTGCAATATTGCTTTAACTGTTTGTACTTTTCAGGTGTGGAAGTAAGCAGGGTGAGGAGGATTACAGGCCTCTGTTTGAGAACTTTGTCCATGACTTGCTCTCCACAGTCAATAGGCCTGAATGGCCTGCAGCCGAACTTCTCCTTAGTTTACTGGGACGCTTGTTGGTCAGTACCATGATTCATCCGATGGGTTTTTTATAAAATTAGAACTTATCTAATTTTGCTATGCTGCATTTTTTCACCAGGTTCATCAGTTTAGTAACAAACAAACAGAAATGGCACTTAGAGTGGCATCCCTGGACTACCTAGGCACTGTGGCCTCTCGCCTACGCAAAGATGCTGTAACAAGCAAAATGGATCAAAAGGTCATCGACCGCATCCTCAAGGAGGTATACAAACTAACTGAAGTCATTCACTCACTGTGCATTTTCACTTATAATGTTTAACTGTAAATGAGATTGGATTTCTTTAGGTCCCAGGCAGTGATGAGATCCAGCAGCTCCAGAAGGCCTTGCTTGACTACATTGATGACAACATTGAGACAGACACAGCTTTAGTGGTAAGTAAATGTTTCCCAGTAATATCATTTGGACACAGTTTTATAAAATGTAGTTGAACAGTACATTTTGTGAGATTTTGAAGAAATAATATGTTGAGTGTAATGTGTTCCAGTTTGCCAGGAGCTTCTACATTGCTCAGTGGTATAGGGACACTACAAGTGAGGCAGAGAAAGCAATCAAATCTCAAAATGAGAGAGAGGAGGACTCACAATTTTACTCCAAGATTGAATCAACAGGAGAGATTATGCAAAAAGCGGAAACTCGAAAGAAATTTCTCAGAAAGGTCATCAGGTCATCACCGTCATATTTTAGTTCTTTAAAGTAAGTAACCCTTTATTAATCAGTAACTTGTTTAGCATTTTATTCAGTACTTACTAGTAAATAAAATGTTGTCTCACTAAATAAGTGTGTCTGGATATTTTCCAGGATTAATTCTGACGTAGTAGACTATGAAGACTGCTGTCTGATTGTCAGATATTTGGCCTCCATGAGGCCATTTGCACAGAGCTTTGATATTTATTTATCACAGGTAACAGAATTTATCTAACACGACAACAGAGGATATTTTATTGCATTTGTAATTTATACCTTTTTTCTTCTTTTTTTGTAGATTTTAAGAGTGCTGGGTGAGAGTGCGATTGCAGTCAGAACAAAAGCTATGAAGTGTCTTTCTGAGGTGGTGGCTGTGGATCCAAGCATTTTAGGCAGAGTATGTTGACAATTATTACACATCTATATTTATAAAAAAAATATTAATGAGGTTTGCTATCCACCTTGTACTGAAACACAAAGCTGTTTGTATTTTATTACTTGTAATGGATGTTGCTCTTCTTATTTTAGTCTGATATGCAGCGTGGTGTTCACTGCCGCCTTATGGACAACTCCACTAGCGTGCGGGAGGCAGCCGTGGAGTTACTTGGCCGCTTTGTGCTCAGCCGCCCTGAGCTCATTGAGCAGTACTACGACATGCTCATTGAGAGAATATTGGTAATTTATTTTTAAATCTTGAAGTTAGAGAGGCCAGGTTGAGATGGTTTGGACATGTTCAGAGGAGGTGAATATATCGGTAAAAGAATGTTGAGGTTAGAGCTGCCAGGCGGGAGGCCAAGAGGAAGACCAAGTGGAAGTTTATGGATGTAGTGAAGGAGAGGATGCATGAATAAGGCTTGATGGAGGCAGATGATTCGCTGTGGCGACCCCTGAAAGGAAAAGAAGAAGTTCGATCTATTGTTTTCAGATTTGGCCCAAATCTGTGCTTAGGTCATTCAGTGTGCCACTTGAACCCATTAACAGTCACAAATTTGGAATTAAAAAGTTCACCCAGGGTGCAAAAGTTCAGCTAAGGTTAACTTGCCTTCCCTCCACACTGCCACCTAAAGACCAGCTGATAAAGTGCAACTATTAATCCTTGAACACTTGCCTATTCACTTTGTTTGGTTGCAAATGTCACTATCAAATAGGAATTCTTTTATGATTGTCTTTAAAAACAGGACACAGGCATAAGTGTTAGAAAGAGGGTCATAAAGATTCTGAGGGATATTTGCCTGGAACTGCCAGACTTCCACAAGATCACAGAGATGTGTGTGAGGATGATCCGCAGAGTTAATGATGAAGAGGGGATCAAGGTAAGTGTTTTTTGTATTTTTTGATGTTGTGAGTCTTTGTCTAATAACTGAGCATTTAAATACAAATTCTGTCTTTCTAAAGAAACTGGTGAATGAGACGTTCCAGAAACTCTGGTTTACACCAACACCAAATCATGACCAAGATGCCATGACCCGCAAGATCCTCAACATTACAGATGTGGTAAGTCCTCTTAGAATGTGTGGCAGTAAATACATTTATATTTCATTTATTGTCATTAAAAACAGAAATGAGCATAAATGACATTGTGTCTGAATTTTAGGTGTTGGCATGTAAGGATACAGGCTATGACTGGTTTGAACAACTTCTCCAGAATGTAAGTTTTTCCTCTAATACTAATCCCTATAGGTATTTGCATGTTTTATGTTTTATCTCATCCAAGTCTATCTGATAATTGAATGCTGTATGATTATTAAGCTTCTGAAGTCAGAAGAGAATGCATCCTACAAACCTACCAAAAAGGCCTGTGTTCAGCTCGTGGACAGTTTAGTTGAACACATACTCAAATATGAAGAGTCTCTGGCAGGTAGGCGAATTGTTTCTTTAATATTCAACAAAACATTCTCCAACAGTCACACAGTAAATTTTGTCAAACATTTTAGAGAAAACCATGTAGTGTCATTATAAATGTTCTTCTGGGCGTGTTTTTAGACTGTGAGGACAAAGGGGTCAGCTCAGGTCGCCTGGTGGCGTGCATCAACACGCTCTACCTGTTCAGCAAGATTCGACCACAGCTATTGGTTGAACATGCCATGACAATGCAGCCATACTTGACCACCAAATGCAGTGTAAGTATTATACAATTTAGTGCATTTATTACACATATAGCATTATTTGTTTTTCAAATAACATAACATTAGTGTACATTATCTCTTAGATGTAAGTATACTGTATATGAAACAAACAAATAACCATAGTTGTTTTGTTTTTTCCAGACTCAGAATGATTTTATGGTCATTTGTAATGTGGCCAAGATACTGGAGCTGGTTGTGCCTCTGCTGGAGGACCCTAGTGAGAGTTTCCTCAATACTATTGAAGAAGACTTGATGAAGCTCATCATTAAATATGGCATGACGGTGAGTCTGATTTATTTGCAATTTCTTTCTCCCATTAAGACGGTCAGTATCTCAATATTGCGTATCTACTCGGCAGGTTGTACAACACTGTGTAAGCTGTCTTGGTGCAGTTGTGAATAAGGTCACACACAACTACAAGTTTGTTTGGGCTTGTTTTAATCGCTACTATGGTAAGAGGCTTTTTAATCAGTGTTATCAGAAATGAACTATTTGGATATCTAAAAGTTGCTTTGAGAACAGACACAATTGGATATCTTCTGCTGGGTATCTTTCCCTAGGGGCTTTGGCAAAACTAAAGACTCAGCATCAGGAGGACCCCAGCAGTCCTACTCTGGTTGCCAATAAACCCACTCTCCTGCGCGCTCTGTTTACTGTTGGGGCTCTCTGTCGACACTTTGACTTCGACCTGGAGGAGTTCAAGGGCGCAAGCAAGGTAGATGTTAACCCCACACTCTTTTATTGTTGTCTGCTCATGTCCTACATCTGAATTATGTCTGTCCGTTGTCTTGCAGATTATCATCAAAGACAAGGTGCTGGAGCTGTTGATGTATTTTACCAATCATCAAGATGAAGAAGTACAGATTAAAGCCATCATAGGACTGGGTATATATTAAACAAACAAAAATATATTTTCAATATTTTGTTTTATATATATATACAAACTTTGGTCTAGATTTAATCAGTGCTTGTGTAATCTATTTGATCTGTTTTTAAGGCTTCCAGTTCATTATGCACCCAGAGCTGATGTTTGTGCAGGATGTAAAGGTTCTGTATAATGGAACCCTGTCAGATGAGAGCTCCTCCGTCAGTTTAAAGATACAGGTTTTGAAGAACCTACAGACATACCTTCAGGAGGAGGACTCTCGAATGCAGGAGGCTGATCGTGAATGTAAGTCATCTTATCACATTTATGTTTACACTCACATTTGAGCTCAGGTTTGTAAAGCCTGCAGTGGTATATTACACTTATATATGCCATCGGTAATGAAAATCTTCATACTGATGAATCCTATGTTTGTTTATCCAGGGAAAAAGACGTCAAAGGAGGAGGATTTGAAAGAAATGGGGGATATCTCTTCAGGCATGAGCAGCTCTATAATGCAGATTTACCTAAAGCAGGTGCTGGATTCTTTCTTCCACTCTCAATCTACAGTGAGGCATTTTGCCCTAAATGTCATCACATTAACTCTCAGCCAAGGGCTTATACATCCTGTTCAGGTATGTACGCTCTCCTAGTCCTAGATTACATGCATTTCCTTTTCACAACTATGTCAGCCCCTAATAGATATGATACTTTTCCAGTGTGTGCCGTACTTGATTGCTATGGGAACAGACCCCGAACCAACCATGAAGAACAAGGCGGATAACCAGCTGGTGGAAATTGATAAGAAATACTCAGGTTTCATCCATGTGAGTGGCTGTTTTAAATCTATCACCAGGCACCTCTTAAAATACAATATATTTCCTAAATTGTGAAATTTCCAGATGAAAGCTGTTGCAGGATTGAAGATGTCTTATCAAGTGCAACAGGCCATTAATGGATCCAAAACAGCGGTGGTCCGAGGATTTCGCCATGACGATAAAGACTCTGCCCTCTGCTCTCATCTCTACACGCTGGTCCGTGGAAACCGGCAACACAGACGGGCTTTCCTCATTTCACTGCTCAACTTATTTGATGACAGCTCTGTAAGTTTAACACCTACATTGTTTTTTTATTGAAAATTGACTTTTTCTTCTAATGCAGTTAAAATGAATCAATGATTGTCTTCCGCAGAAAACAGAAGTAAATATGCTGCTATTTGTAGCAGACAACTTGGCTTGTTTTCCCTACCAGACACAAGATGAGCCACTGTTTATCATGCACCATGTTGACATTACTCTTTCTGTGTCTGGAAGCAACCTTCTTCAGTCTTTCAAGGAGGTGAGAAACAACAGCATTTGAATGCCTTTTAAAAGTTATAGAATTTTTTTTGTTGACTTTTATAAGACTCTTTCTGAGATTTATTCTAAATGTATCAATTGTGTGTCCAGTCTTTACGGAAGGAGCCTGTTCCACGCAAGAAGAATGCAAAGAAAAAGGAAAAGAAGAAAAAGAAACACAAAAAGAGGAAATACAACTCAGAAGATGAAGATAACAGCAGCGAGCAGGACAGTAGCAGCAGTTCAAGCAGCAGCAGTGAGGATGAGGAGGTCATCCAGAAAAAGACAAAGTCAGCGGATTCAGACTCCGATTTGGATGACGAGGATGCTGTTTTCGACCGTTTACCTGAAAACCCCAGTCCTTTGCAGGACTTTGCCAGTGCCTCGCAGGGTGTCCTACTGCTGCTGATGCTAAAACAGCATTTAAAGAATCTATTCGGCTTTTCTGACACGTAAATAACTGAATTAAACAATCATTAATGTTTTTTTCCTCACATGACACGTACACAACTTACATTCTTTGTCATTTCAGCAAAATTCAGAAGTACTCGCCAACAGAGTCCGCCAAAGTATATGACAAGGCCGTGAACAGAAAATCCAATGTGCACTTTAACCCTCGTCAAACACTGGATTTTCTGAAGAATAATTTAGCCAACACCGATCTCAACTACGAAACCAAGAGGAATATTGTAAAACAGTTCTTAGATGTAAGCCTTAAATGTTTTCTCTTCACTCACTGTTATTATTAATAAATAGTAAAGACTGACAGGTTTTCATTATCCTCTAGTTTAAGTTACTGATGGAGCACTTGGACCGGGAGGAGGAAGAGGAGGATGGCGAAGCTAATGCCAACGCCAAAAACAAAGTCATTAGTTCCTTGCTGAAAGGTCCAAAGCAGCAAAGAAACAACCACTACCATAATACTGCTCCAATAGAAACAAGTGATGAAGACAGCGAAGATGAAAGTGCCCCAGCGGTAAGAACCTGTATTTGTATTCAAGTTATTCAAGTTATAAAAAAAACATTTATGTGACATTAAAAAAAACATTTTTTTGTCTTTTTACATCAAAGCGGAAGCCAAGAAAAGCTGGGGATTCAGCCGAGGATTTGGGTCAAATGAATGAACCAGTGGAGGCTATGGACATCATTGCTACCTACTGTTCCAAATACAAAGACAGACCACAGATTGCCAAGATTGTTGAGAAAAACAGAACTGGCTACAGTATACACTGGATGACAGGAACTTACTCTGGGTCCTGGTCTGTTGCAAAGAAAAGGGACGGTCGCAAAAAGGTGCCTTGGGTTGACACTATCAAAGAATCAGACATTATATACAGAAAAATCATCCTGACAAGTGGACAGAAGCTCACAAACAAAGTGGTACAGACACTACGGGTGCTTTACGCTAGCAAGGACAGGACCAAGAAATAAATGACTCAAAAACCACACACTGTTGAATATGCTACATAGGAAATGTAGAAAGTGGTGGACAGTATTGTCAACATTAATCTGTTCAAATTAGACAGATGTTGATGTTAAACATGAGAAAGCATACTGTAAGAAGGAAATGTTTAGGAAAACATTGCACGGGAGTTCCTTCGCTGTTGTGCAGCAACTCAGTTGTTTCATTTTTACTCCCACTGTATCATAGTTTAAAACACTTGTTTATATCTGAACATATTTCTGTAAAAAATAAGTGAATGTTGGAAGTTAGTGTATTCATGCTGTTCTTAATAAAGTGTTTTTGGAGTTTATACTAGCACCAGACAATTTATTCACAAGACTCCAAAAATTTCAATGTTTTCTTTCTTGTCTTGGTTCTGCTTTTAGTTGTTAAATACCACAACTGCATAATGTAGTACATTTGATAAGATTTGTTAATGTTACAAGCAAAGCAGTATGTGCCTATACACAGGGGATAATTTACTGTTTTTAAATGTATATTTTGATGTTATATCAAAAAGGCAGAAAAGAATGATCCACTGGAACTCTGGTGAAGTCAATACTGCAATAAACCCTTCTTATGTCTGTTATGTGTTGCTTTTTTTCTCGTTAGGGAGTTGAACTGACGAACATTAAATTTGTCCAAAAGGAACACATGTAGTTGTCAGGTTTAAAGACATAATATGCAAGATTTTGATAAAAATTAAATTAATGCTAACAGTAGATTTAGCTTTTGCTTGTTTTTGAGCACTATAGAGGGTTTGTTTTTAAAACCCTTTGTACTTGTGCATGTTTATGTCTTGAATTTATTATGATATGGAAACCTATTCAGAAAAATGTAAGTTGTATTTTGGATTTGTGTATTTCCTTCCCTGTGGGTGTCAAAGATGTATTGTAGATACAATTGTGCACAGAATAATCTTTCTCTTAGAGTTTTGGTCCATTCACCCTCGTTTTTTATTGCTTTTCAGTGACTGGAAAAAGTATAGCACCATATTATAAACTGACCAATACATACATTATCATAATAATCTCATACATTAAAGAAGTATTATTTCAGAATCCATATTTTATAACCCACGGCTGACTAAGACCAGTACTGGCCAGTTGAAGGCAGCACAATGACTCTTTGGAAAAATAAGCCTGCGAAGAAGAAGAAGACCGGAAGAACATTTTCAACGCTGAGTGCATGAGGTTGGCGGGCTACTGAATAAAAGTGTTTTTTCAACTTTTTTACTTATTAAGAATTCGAACAAACCTTGTAGTCCATTTTAACAAGAGGCCTTTTTAGTGGGGTAATTTTGTTTTACATTAAACGATTGTTTACGTTGAACATAAGTGAGCTAGCTAGCATTTAACCTAGCTTGTATTTTGACCAATAGAATTAAAAATACTGCAAACCATTGATATTTTAAGGACAACATTGATTATTAGCAGCTCTTGATCAAAAAATATATAAATTCAAATGCTGTTTATTTGTTTTGGACAGAGATACTTGCTGTGCAACATCACCATGGTTTTGTTTTGTTTAAACTGCTCAGTGTAGGAAAGTTAAACAGTACCTCAGCCATGCCGTCCAGCGCTGGACCTAGTAGCCCTGCCGCAGCCATCGCCGAAGCGCTGGAAAACTCCGCCCGGCAGATCGACAGACACCTGCAGGAAGACCGCTGCTTCCCGGACCTTTCCGAGCTGCTCAGCGTCCCCTCACACAGTATGTAAACACAATGCTGAAGAGTGCAAATTTGTATGTTAGACAACAATTTCTTTATGTTTTACAATATAACAATGACCTAAAAACAAGAAATGTTTAGAAGGTTTGAGGAACTGTGTAAACGAGTATGGATAATATACTCAAGAAGAAGGGAGTTCAGGCAATATACTTTGACAGTCCCTTAAAACACAATTCCCAACATAAGCAATACCCACAAAAAATGATATGCATTTTTATCTCATATATTTCAAACGTTTGATATTAAATTTCCCAATCGTGCAAGAAACGTAATGTAGCCTAGACGGTGCGCTTGTCTTTTTTACAATAGATGTATTTACTTGGTTGCAATACTGTTTAAGTTTTTTTTTGTCCCATTGATTTTAAGACATGGCTTCCCTGTCTGGTGTATCGGACATGGATTACCCACTTCAGGGGCCAGGTTTGCTGAGCGTGCCAAACCTTCCAGAGCTCAGTGCCCTCCGCAGAGTCCCTCTGCCACCAGAACTAGTGGAACAGTTCAGTCGTATCCTTTTGTCAATTAATGAAGAAAAAATAAAACTGTTGTCTTAAACTCAACTTTTCTAAGATCAATTTGTGAATTTAACAGCTGCCAATATGTTAATGTACTTAACAGTTTTGTAGATATGCAGTGTAACTGTATGATGGGAGTTTTCCCTGAAATCTCAAGAGCATGGCTTACCATTGACAATGACATCTTTATGTGGAATTATGAAGATGGGTAAATACATTTTAATATTTTGAACATGTACATGTAACGTTACATCATGTTTTCTTAATGGCATGCTATGGCCAGTGTGTTACTTATTAGGTGTTTGGATGTAAAGGACACTGTTATATTTACTGACATTTATTTAGTATTGAAGTTTTTCTTTCTCTTGCAGAGGAGATGTTGCCTATTTCGATGGCCTTATTGAAACCATTCTGGCAGTGGGTCTAGTAAAACCTAAACCAGGTTTGTGTAAACACAGCTCAATATTATCTTAATACTGTATGTTTTAATTAATGAACTACTCAATTGTTTCTTTTACAGGGATTTTACAGCCACACATTCACTATCTATTAGTGTTGGCCACATCTGTGGATGTAGTTATCCTGGGGCTCAGTTTTCCTAAGAGCCAGGGTGGTGAGTAACAACCCACCAATTCTTTGTGTTTTTTATTTGTTCATGAGGTGCTTTGTAATGGGTCAACAAAACTGTATGTTACGTAACAGTATGTTCTGTATGTAACACAGAAAACATATGTATGCATCAGGTAATATAACGACAAGCCATTTTGTATTACCAATTGAAACAAAATTTAGTTAATGTAATTTTGTAGTGGTGTACATTCAAGCAGCCCAGTCTAATAAACGTTTTGTCTGAAATCTTTTTTTGTAGGCTTGAATGACAGCATGTCGGGTGGGATGCAGTTGCTTCCAGATCCACTATTCTCAATCCCCACAGACAACATCTACATCCTCTCCATCACATCCACAGACCAGGGACGCATCTTTATGGCAGGAAAAGATGGCTGCCTTTATGAGATTGCTTACCAGGCAGAAGCTGGCTGGCTGACCCAACGCTGCAGAAAGATAAACCATTCCAAGAGTACTCTCTCTTTCCTTGTCCCTTCGGTGCTCCAGTTCTCCTTCTCTGAAGATGGTATGACAAGAAAACACAAACGCATATATTAAACAAAATCTTTTGACGGTTTTTAATTTCAACTATTGTATCTCTCAAAGATCCTATTCTGCAGATTGCAATTGATAACTCTCGCAACATCCTTTTCACTCGCTCTGAGAAAGGAGTCCTGCAGGTATGTGTTTACTGAATTTAATGTTAGCTTGTTGTTGATAAAGTTTGAGTCACTTTTAGGTTGACTCTTTCAGGTGTATGACCTTGGAGCTGACGGACAGGGTATGAGCCGTGTGGCTACCATGTCCCAGAACTCAATTGTGGCAGCTGCTGGAAATATTGCCAGGTACACTGCTAGTAGCTTCCTGTGTTTTTTTTACATGCCACAGTTTGACCTCAGATCATTTTGACAATAATACATTTTTTTTATCTAGATGACTTTTAATTTATCCTTATTGTTTATAATACTGATATTTTTTTTCCTTCTCAGGACAATTGATCGCTCAGTCTTCAAGCCCATTATCCAGATTTCTGTGATAGATAGATCTGAGTCATCAGACTGCCACCTGCTGGCCATAACACATGCAGGTAAGAAAAGAGATAACATGCACACAGAGACTTGCACCAAGCACTGTATCCATGTAATATTTACTTTTGATTTGATTTTTTTTTTCTTTAGGTGTGCGTCTTTACTTTACCACTGCACCATTTGCCCCTGCACTCCAGAAGCATCTGCCCATTAGACCTAGTCTGCTCTCTCTGGTCCATATTCGTCTGCCACCTGGGTTTTCAGCTTCTTCAACCCTTCAGAAACCCTCTAAGGTCCACAAGGCACTACACAGCAAAGGTAACAAAACACGTGTCAAGTTATAGCTGCACAGACTACATGTTTTTAATTTGATATATTCTTTCTCTTGACTTGTTTCTCTTTCACATTACATTTTTGTTTGTTGTAGGAGTTCTGCTAATGGCTGCTTCTGAAACTGAGGACAGTGACATTTTGTGGTGCATCAACCACGACTCATTCCCCTTTAAGAAGCCTCTGATGGAGACTCAGGTAGTTTTAAATCAACAATCAAATAGTTCCTAATGTTTTTCCGTTTGTAAATGTATTGCTCTAATATCACTCTTTTACTCTCTTTTAACTATTGCACATGAAACAGTTCTTTAATTAAGTTTTCTGGGATATTTTGCAGATGATGTCTAATGTAGACGGCCACTCGTGGGCACTTTGTGCAATTAATGAAGAACGACCTACCAAGATTTTTACTCCTCTGAACAAAGAACTAATCCCCGTCACTGATTCCCCTGTGGTAGTTCAGCAGCATAATGTCCCCCCTCAGAAATTTGTCCTTCTTTCTGCCAAGGTTAAAGTCCTTTAGTTAATAGTAACATTTATTTTACTTTTATGCATTTATATTGGGTGCTTAGAGTCTCTCTTGTGCTTTGTAGGGGAGTCACATCTTCCAAAAACTCCGTCCAGTGGACCAGCTGCGTCACCTGCTGGTGAGCTGTGCTGGAGGGGAAAGTGAGGAGATTGAGCGATTCTTCAAGCTCCACAGGGTAAAACAATGTTCCTCTTTGCAATATGTTTTATACTGCTATCAACGTGAATGCAGGTATTAGAAATGTGTCCTAGGCTGACATGCCACTGTTCTTTGTAGGAAGAGCAGGCTTGTGCAACAGCATTGATACTTGCTTGCTCTACTGCTGCTTGTGATAGAGAAGTTTCCCAGTGGGCAACCAGAGCTTTTTTCAGGTAAGAAGAGACTATTTAAAAACACTTTCAAGGATTCTGTTACTCGTACAAATACAAATACAAATATAGCTGTGGAATCATTTTATCCAGATATGGTGGAGAGGCACAAATGAGGTTCCCTTCGGCCATGACAGGTCCCAGCACTGTTGGGCCAGTGATGAGTTCTCCAGCACCAGGTTTGGATTTTTTACAAAGTTAGAGGGCTCAAAAACACCCCATTAAACTGCCTTCATATGTCTAACAAAATACAAAATGATTCCATTATATTGTCCTTCAGGTATAGTGCCCCCAGCTTTTGGAACCCCATTTACACCAATGCACTCTGCCCCCATCACACCCATGTCAGCTGGACCAGAAGTGATTTTCTCTGGAAAACACAATGGCATCTGCATTTACTTTGCTCGCATTCTTGGGTAAGTAATAATAAAATCTTGGCCTGTATGGTTAAGACGGTTGGTTTAATGTATTGTTTTTGTTCTTTGCTCTATTTAAACAGAAATATTTGGGATGGAAGCCTTGCTGTTGAGAAAACAATAAGTAAAGGAAACCACCATGTCACTATTGTAAGGATTGTAATCATACTTATTTGCCCCAAAAATATGCATATACATCTTTGTGCTGCAAATTAGAATTTATGTTGTAATGGGGAAAGTGACATTTTTTGTTAAAAATAAATGTGTTGTTTTGTCAGATGGAAAGCAGTGTTGACTCTTTTGACCTGGAGACTGTGCTTTCGGAGCTCTACAGTCTGCGAGAATTTCTAGATAAAAACTCTCAGTTTAATCCATCCTCTCTTGATGCTGTAAGGTAAGAGGTGCTGACTGGTGGGCTTAAAATAGAGTTAAGTTTTCTGTGTAGCTCTAAAAATAACAAAACTAAATCTACAAATTCTTAAATATTTTGAATATATTTGAACTGCGTGCATTAAATCATTTCACACAGTATTTTCACACCCATTGTTTAAACATGACACAAGACAAAAATATAGACATGTAAATAAAAAGAAAAAACTATAAGACAGTGTTGACTAATTTTGCTTTTGAATCCTTCCTGTGATAATCGTTTGTTCTCCCTGTCAGTTTTAGCTCCCCTGCCAATTTGCAGCAAAGGCTTCTGGGTTTTATGCGTCCTGATGGTGCAAACTCTCAGCAGGTTCAACAGGAGCTCCAGAGAAAATATCACAGTGAGTTACTTTTTCACTTTTGCCCTACATTTTTCTGTCAATGTGATATTATAGATGGCCATCGACGTATTGCCTTCTGTAAATTTGTATACAGAACAGTGTTTTTTGTGTAATAACATGTCTTTTCATCATTTTGTATAGCCAAGGCTCAGGTTTATGAGAAAGTGTCCCTGCAGGGCATCCAACAGTTGGTGCATCGCTCCTATCAGACATTAGCCCTCTGGAAGCTTCTCTGTGATCATCAGTTCGGCCTCATTATGTCTGAGCTGCCCAAGGTGGGTCACACCTGGTCCATGTTGTTTTTCTAGGGTGTTTTACTCATTCTGTTTATGTCCTTGGCTTTACAGGAGATTCAAGAGCACTTGAAAGGAGTGAGTTTTAAAGATGTGGTGATTCGGGGCAAAGAGCTGTCTGGAGCGCTCATCACAGCTCTAATAAATGTCTACATCAAAGATAACGCCTCTGTGGATGCCATCAGTAATCACATGAGAGACATCTGTCCCCTGTTGTACAGCAGTGATGACAACGTTTGCTCCAAGGTACAAATTGTATTAAATAATATTTGATATTATTGTTGACAATGACCTTAAATGGTATGTTTTCCACACAGTCAGTGTCATGGGATTTGATTTTTGCTTTGTTTTCCACAAAGGCTAACGAGTTACTGCAGAGCTCAAAGCAGATCCAGAGCAAGGCAGAGAAAGAGCGAATGCTTAGGGAGTCTTTGCGGCTCTACCAGCAGATTAGCCAGCACACAGACTTGCCGCTAGTCTGCTCCCAGTACAGACAAGGTAGGAGCACAGTAAACCTTTCTATCGTCCCTGTTTTATTTGGCTTGCTTGCTCATGTTAAACTGTTTCAGTGCGTTTCTATGAGGGCGTCCTTGAGTTGTGTCTCACAGCTGCAGATAAGAAAGATCCACAAAGGCTTGGGCCTCACTTCTACAAGAATGGAGAGCCAGAGGATGACAGAGTGGGACAGCAAGCTTTTCAAGAAAGGTAAATCCAGATGAGTTAAACAAAGCTCTACTGAATAATATCAGTGATAGTTTAGGGACAGTTGTATTAATCTAAACTCTTTTTCAGACTTTCATGTTACAAATGCATAACAGACACAATGCAGGAACTGGTGAACCAGAGCAAAGCAGCCCCACAGTCCCCTAGTGTCCCCAAGCAACCAGGACCACCTGTAATGACCTCTGACCCCAACATGCTTAGTAATGAAGAAGCTACAGCTCATGTGAGTAACCAGTGCTTTTTTACCACAGCACTGCATATGATAAAGAGATTCTAACTGTGGTTCCTTTTAGTTTGAGCAGATCCTGGGTCTGGCTCAGAGATCTCAGGATGAGCTCTTTCACATTGCTCTGTACAACTGGCTCATTCAGGCTGACCTGACCGACAAGTTGCTAGAGGTAATCAAATATACAGAAAATTAGTATTGCACATTGTCTGATGCGTCTTAAAAAAGCTTATTAATGTTGTTGCTTTGCTGCCCAGGTCAATTCTCCGTATCTAGAGGAGCACCTCATGCATATGATCAAACAAGACCAGAGTAAGGTGCACAATATGGACCTGCTTTGGCGCTACTATGAAAAGAACCGTAATTTTGGCAAAGCAGCTCATGTTTTGGCGCGCCTTGCTGACATGCACAGGTTTGTTCACATAAATAAATAATGATACTATCTGTGCAACATCTTTAATACATGCCCTTGATTAATCACACAGCACCGAGATCGCTCTGAAACAGCGTTTGGAGTACATAGCCCGGGCTATACTGTCCGCCAAAAGTGCCTCCTGCATCTCTGCTCAGGCAGCTGATGGAGAGTTTCTTCATGAGTTGGAGGAAAAGATGGAGGTATAAGTGGTGTAGTACACGTCATAGATCATCCAGACAGTTTAATCTGTCCAGCATTTTCTTAACTATCATTACTTCTCAAAGCTGGTGCGTATACAAGTCCAGATTCAGGAAACCCTCATCAGACAGTACTCCCACCATCCCTCAGTGAAAACTGTCATCTCACAGTTGGACTCTGAACTCATGGACATTACCAAGGTATCATTAAAAAAAAACATCTTGATGTCAATCAGCTGCCTTTGTAAGTGGCCCACCTGGAATAACATTGTCTCGTGTTCATATGTGTAGCTCTATGGGGAGTTTGCGGACCACTACAAATTGTCTGAGTGCAAGCTGGCCATCATTCACTGTGCGGGACACTCTGACCAAATCCTGGTTCACTCACTGTGGCAAGAAATCATGGAGAAAGGTTGGCGCCAACTTTTTACATTCTGCCAGTTCTCTGGCGTATGACCATTGAATGTATGACATGTGTTTTTGTATCTCGTTTTAGAACTGGCTGACACTGTGGTCATGAGTCCAGTCGATAGGATGAGGTCCCTCAGTTTCAAACTAGTCTCACTGGGAAAGATGTATGCTGGAACACCAAGATATTTCCCTTTAGGTGAGCCATTTCTGCAAATAGTCATTTATAATTGAGCTTTAATTTTGCTTAATTTATTTCTCTTTATGGTCAAGCAGAGACTTTACGTTTTTACACGTATAATTATCCTGTTTCAACTTGCTCACTTTGTAGAGACGGGGATCCATTTAACATTTTTGTGGATATATTGAATTGTTAATATATTTTGAAATTTAATGAACATTGCTTGTGTTTTCAGAGTTCCTTGTGAAGTATCTGGAGCAGGAGGTTTGTCGGCTCAACTGGGATGTGGGATTTGTCACTGCCACAATGCAGGAGATTGGGGTACAGCTGCCACGCCTCCTGGAGGTCTATGACCAACTCTTCAAAACACGGGTATGTGATAAATGCTTTAAATCTATTTGAGTATTGTTGTATTTAGTAAGAGCAGTACTTTCCCTGTAAGTTTCCCTGTAACTTATCATTTGTTTGTAGGATCCCTGTTGGCAGCGGCTGAAGAAACCGCTTCACTTGGTGGAGTGCATTCATGTGCTTTTGTCTGGATATGTGGAGGACCCGAGCAGAGTGCCAACCTATGACAGGTAAGCACAGCAACTGTGTTAACAAATCTTTTTAACACACAAACATCTGTGAATATTGTTGCAACTGAGGATGTACATGACTGTCATTTATTTAAACCTTGACAAAAAGTACACACTGATATTTTTCAGAAAAGCTTTCATTTGACAGTATTATAGTGTAAAAACGTCAGTAAATCTAAAGCACACTTGTTTTTGTCGTTGTTTTCAGACGGAGGTTTACTAACGTGTGTCTTGATAACATCTGTGGCTACCTCGTGGAGCTGCAATCACTCAGTCCGAACTCTGCCCTTCAACAAACCATCAGTAACTTTAAGTCATTGCAGGCCAAGCTGGAGAAACTCCATTGAGAGGTGACCTCAATATGTGTCACGATTGGACTTAACAGCTAATTCAATGTGATTATATCAAGAGTCACAGCAATATAAATGTCTACGTCACAGTACTCCCTTTACTGTAGGAGTTCTGTGGCAAGCAGGGACTATGAGATCTGACAGCAGTTTTATAACTTATTTAATACATTTTGATAGTCTGAACATTATTTTGAAATGTAAAGAACGTCATGTTGCCTAATATTTTCATTGTGTGCTGAATATTGAAAAAAATGACACGTGGTAATGTTGAATGTCTGCATAAAAAATATAAAATGATTGTGAGCATTTTCATCCAAAAATCTGTGCATCAGCAGGAAGTATTTTTGATGACGATATTAGTTTTCTTCTAAACTGTTCAGTGCGCAACACTGAAGTTATGTGCAAAACTTGGCCATAAAGCTGTTTATGCCAAATGTCGCCGCACACCCTACAACTTTTTGCTTGTGTATGTTGCTTGTGTATGTTTTATTTTGTAAATTCTTAGGACAGTTTTAAACCAGTGCTACACACTCAAACAGTGGCCTGCATCTTTTTTTTTTTTTTTATATATATATACATAAAGAAATAAACTGGTCAATGTCTTTGTGTATTTATGTTTTGAAAGCGAGTGCACACACAAACCTGTTATCAGCAGAAAGCGACCTCAAATTGCAGTGTGCTTTAAATGAGACGCTGCAAAAGAAGTCTAATAATTGATTTGTTTGTTTACATAATTATATTTAATTGCAAGAGACACTGATGGTTTCCTACGGTCGTCACTTAGGCTGTAATTGCTAAAGGTCTTTTTTTTTTCCTAATTAGATGTGCACTGTAGTATGCAATTATGTTTAATTTTTTGTGCTGCGAGTAAATTTCCACGTGGCGCTGGTTTGAAGCAATTTGGTGCACCTGTGCCTAAGCAGACACATCTAATTGTGGAAAGGAACACAATCGGAACAAAGACAAAGCAATTAAACACATCTCTGTGTAGGCCTATGTGTTTATAATTCCACTTCTGGAGGTCATACAGTGCACCGTTATTTGAAATGCATATAATTTCTTACTTGTAAGGACCTATTGTGGGAAAACTAGTTTGTTGGCTCCCATTGATTCTTGTTTTAAATAGACTGTGTGAGACAGCTTTTACATGATTTAATCAGGTTTATGTTAAAACTAAATGTGTCTCATGCTTATTCTTTGTTACCATGGCAATAATGAAGAAATTATTGGTATTTTTATTTTTTTTGTTAAGACAGAAATCATATTTTACTAACAAGATTCAGCCTTAAATTTAGCTTCAACATTTAAATGAGTTGAAACTGATAAAACGCTAATATTATTGTAATCTATTCCATCCAATCATGCATTTTTATTAGTTTAGTTCTATACGTTACATGAGCAGGAAAGTTTTTTCACTCCATGCAGGAAAATGTATGGGATGATGGAGGTGTACAAGGCTCCGATGTAGCCGGCTAATTCCATCAAGAATGGTGACATGTGGATGTTGTAAGAGATGCGCAGAAGGAGGTGAGTCATCCAGCAGATAAGGAACACGCTGGCCACAGCCACAACGCTCTTAGCTGCCCTCACCTGAGTGCTCGAGGTTGTGCTGAGCTTGGCTGGCCTCTGAGTGGGCTTTGAAAGATTTGCTTGTTGTTCAGATTTACTTTGGCCCATGCTACACCCTTTATTCTGAGCATTTTTATCAGCTGATGATCTTGGCTTAGTTATTGCATCAATATAATTTCTGTTTTCAGCGCTTTTCTTCCCATCTGTTTCCTTAGTTTGAACAGCGTTGTGACCTATGCGTCTTTTGGTTTGAAGGAGAGTAACAACAATTTGGACACTGATAATTACAATCCCAGCAAGAGGGAGAGCATTAGCCAGAATTAAATAAACAATGTCATATGTTTCCCCTGCTACAGCATCAGGAAAGTAATCCACACAGTCTACTTTGCTTCCGTTCATCCCTTCGAGTCTGAAAAAGAAGAAATGTGGAATACTAAACCCTACAGCCACGGTCCAGCTCCCAGCCAGCAGACAGGCCACCAAACACAGGCTGTCCAAGAGCACAGGGCCCCCTCCTCGTTTAAGGGACCCCACCAGCTTCTGATGCCAGAAAACACTGATGAAGAAAGTGGTAAAGATGCTGCTGGTTTCAGACAAGTCAGCACAGAAAAGAAACACTCCGCAGTAGGTTTCCCATAAGAACCAACTGCCAGCAAAGTTTGTGATAGTGTCAGGCATGTCCACCCAGTAGTTCGTGATGAGGTTGGAGACTGCCAGGTTAATAAAGAGGATCTCATTAGTGCGTACTGCAGATTTGTTTCTCGGCAGGGAGCGTATGGCTAGCCAATTGTTTCCAAGAATCCCTGTTACACACATGAGAGCTCTGATAAGGGATTCAATCAGAAGAATTGCTTCCATTGTTTCAAGTGAAAACGAATGAACTGGAGTCAGTAGCCTACTCTCACAGTTGTACACAAGGTTTGAGACATTTATAAACAAGTTCAACAAGCCCTGCCCAGTGCTTCTGATGATCTAATCCCACTGAGACACGGCTGCACTGTGTCTCTCTCAAATCAAATGAGGAAGGGCCAAACAAGTAAATCAAATCAAATATTATTTAATGACTAGCTTCTCATGTTGTGTATCGTTTTTTTAGTTCGGTTATCGTTCTGTTCCTTTTTTAGAAATAACTTTTAGCTGTCACCTTACACCAAAGACTGGATAAAACATTGTAAATAAAAGACAACAGACCTTAAGTTTGACATTAATGCCTTTAACCAAGCCTACGTAGATTTATGAAATACCATACACAGAAATGAGACAAAGTGTATAAATGTGCTATGTTTGGGGAGGTAGTACCATATTTAGGATAAGAACAATGAGCATCAGTTGTTTGTCTGTTTTAATAATATTTACAGTGATTATTTGTGGGAATGGCACTAGATTTTTGAGATTTGATGGAATTTATTCTTTCATTGTTTATTGCAGGAGAAATATGTCTGTCATGTGTCTACTCGTGTGTATGGTGTTCTTTAAGCTCCAAAATAGCACAGAAATCACCAAATTTTGATTAGTATCTTTCACATTGAGTGAAATATTCAAAGACAGCCTATAGATCCTATTTAGCCTACTTGAATTTTTCTTGTGCAAACATACTGTAGTAAAACAATCTAATTTGATGCTGATGCACCGAGTAGTGCAATAGTGCAGACACAAAAAAGACAGTATTTAAAACATACTGTGCATTAAATAAAAACATTAGGCTACAGTTACTTTGGTAGGGGTTCTGTAGTTATTAGGTGGCAGCCTATGGAAAGAAACAGTTTTTTTCGGTAGTGGGCTAATTGCTTTAAGTTTATCCCAAAGGACAGTGGCGTAAACAGGTGGTGGTCGGATGGTGAGCATCATGACTCTGCTGAGGTTATGGGAGCTGAAGATGTCTTCCAGGGAAGGCAGGTGGTCCTCTCTGCAGCAGATCACCTGTCCTACCACCCACCTACTCCCCCACACTCTGCTGTTTTCTCAGCAGAAAGATTGTCGCTTCCCGGTCTTCTTTGCAAAAGATGTGGCATGTGTCGACCAGGAGAGGTTCTCGGTAAATGTGCCCAAGGAACCTGAAGCTCTCTGGACCCTCTCCTCGTTACACCGTTCACTCTTTTTCCTTCAAAAATTATCATCTCCCTGGACTTGGTTGCTTTTATTGACAAGCCTAGACCAGCATCATTATAGCCTAAGTCCTGTTCTTGCACTTAAAAAAAAAAAATAGTCATAGTCAGACATTTACAGAAGTTGCCCTGCCAGATAAGCAACCATTGTATTTTATTTTCATAATGTAGCATAAACAGTTGTTATAGCACAGGCAGTAGGCACTATGTCATCTTAATATATATTTTTTCCAAATAGCCATTAATCGGTGCCAAGTCTGAAACTCGGCTGTTGCATGTAGGCCTGCCAGTAGCCTACCACGAGACGGTAGGCTATCCTCGTGTTAGTTGTGGCTCGTGACCCTGTTCATCGGTTCGGAGTGTCATGTAGGAGCGCGTGCATGGCGTCACTAGTGATTAAAGCTCCACCTTTAGGATGAATCGCAGGCGGCATCTGCCCCGCTGCTGCAAACCGGACAAACGGCACTGCACCGCGGGGCACACAGCTGTTAGCTTTTCCTCCGGAGCGTCCTGCTTTCTACTTACCTCAAAATGGTTTTCTTTTGCCCGGCAGTCCAGACATAAAACATGTCTTTGTCAAGGGCATACTTTACTGACCGAGCACTAGTTTTTATTTTTTTTATTTTTTTTTAGCATGAGACGCGGATGAGTGGCGGAGGACAAGATGCCCACCAGTGGCGCAGACTCGCTCAAACCCAGCGCCTTCATCCCAGTGTGCACCGCCGCATGTCTCCTGTTCGGATCCACGTCCCTCTTCTTCGTTTTTACGTAAGTACACAGCGTAAAGTTAGCCTACTCAAACCTTCTGTGGACATTCACGCGCCTCCTTACTCCCTGGAAACTGAAAATGTCTGCTTTTGTGGTTAAAATGATTTGGAAACATAGCCTGGAATATTAAAAGCGTAATGAAGCCCCATCTATTTTACACGTTGTTTTTTTATTTATTTATTTATTTATTTTTTCAAATTTCCTGAATCACACTGGATTTTAAAGAGTAGGCTGTATGATGATGCCTGGCAGATGCAGCAGGGCCAGCTCATCACTGCTGACCTGGTTGGACACTCTTGGCCAGGCTGACTGCCCAATGCATCCTGAGGACTCAAAGTAAACACAGTTAAGGGGATAAGCCCCTCATAATCAAAATATAGAGTTTTTATTATCACATTGTCAGATCACAGTGCAGCCGGGGAAAAAAACACACACATTCAGTAAAAGTAGTTTTGATTTGTTGCTTTTGTTACTTATATATTGACTTAAAATAAGAAACAAAAGTAACAGTTTTGTTCGTCCAAATTCATTTTTTGGTTTAAAGAACCCTAATTTTCACACTTTCGCACTTTCTGAACAAAGACTTCTACCTCATCAGCTCAGTGCAAGTCTACTGAACTTTGACCTCTGAAGCCATATCTGCCCTAGTTTTCCCTGTATTGTACAGCCGTGCATGTTTCCACAGGAAAATGACACCAGATTGAGAGTCTGGGATTAGGATCCTCCGGCCAGTGTGATGTGCGATCCCCCTCCTGGGAAAAACCTGGACAAGAATTTTATACTTATTTTTTACTAGGACTTTTTTTTCTCAACCCCTACCACAATGTGACAAGACATCCTGCACATTGTGATGGAAGATAATAATAACTATTATAATGTACTGACATTGGACCTAGAATGTGTTAGACTGGTTTGTAAATTAAAATACCCCATCAGGACCATTTGTCCCAAGTGAGAGTGAAATCAATGGTCTGCTGATGTGATGGGCTGAAAAGACATTACTTAATTGGGAGCTCAGTGCTAAACCAGCAAAACCAGGGCAGTGCTGGTGATAAATGAACAAACCATAAACAGATGAATTAGCTTCTTATGGAAACAGTGATGGATTTGTGATAAAATTACCCTTTGACCTTATTATTTCAAATTAACACAATGATTTGTTTGTGTGGTATAGTTGCTTTATAATGTAACTCTTCATTCAATTTTTAAGCAACTTTTAACACTATTATATATACCCTAAAATGTTACCTGCATAGAATAAATATTTTATTCATGTCTGCCCTAGGTCTGCAGTGTTGTTGTTTTATTTATTTATTTATTTATTTATTTATTTATTTATTTATTTATTTATTTATTTATTTATTTATTTATTTATTTTTTGTCCGATAGTTTTAGTTCTTGCTTGGAGATAACTTGGGTCATATAAATAAATGGTATATCAATCTGCAGCTAAGTCATGTTTTTAAGTAACTTCCTTCTTCTTTAGGAGACCGTAGGAACACATTGAGTGAATGTAAGTGAAAACTGTTCAATAAATCAAATTAAACATCTAATAATATTATGTACAGTCTAATGTTATGAGGTTTAATCTGGCCTTGCAGTCCTTTTTTCCATCTTGACCGACTCAAATGCCTCTCGTACTGTAGAGGCCTGTATCTACTCTATTTCCTCCTTTTGTCCCTTGACCTTTATTGTCTCAGTGCTTGTGTTCACGCCCAAGCGTTTTGTGCATTCTTAACCTCAGAAGGCAGCAGGAGAGTTACTCTATTAAAACATTTATTTTTGTTCTGCAACTGACATGCTGTAACTTTCAGTGGGTGATAAACTGGATTAGACAAGGCACAACAAAGATAGACCTGGTAACATTTATGAGCAAATATGTTCTTATGTTATCTGAATCTGCTCGTTACTTATTATACACATCATTTCAATTGCACTGTAGCACTGTAGAGAGCTTGTGAGTGCACTGAAATATTTCCCTGCTTGACCGACTGCGCGCTGTCTGCTGTGCCACTGACCCACTGCAGAAATGAGGGCTGTTGGCAGATTTGAGAGCAGCTTACTGTTCAGTGTGATTTAATACTGCTCTGCCTGGGCCTTTTCATTAGGTGGGGCTTGTCTTGTGGCGCTGTGGCATAATGAACTGTCGCTCCCTGTGGTCCAGATGGTCTCAGACCAAATGATGCAGCTGTATACAGGCAGCCACAGTCTAATCTGGTCCTAAGAAACACTCTCATAGCTCACGCTCTTTATTACAGTCCTATATAAGGCTAGTTTCTCACTTGACTGTACAGCAGGAGCCGGGAGAGGAGAGTAGTTATTACTCATCATTTATCAACAGTGGCTCTAAAATACAATTGGTTTGAATGGGGTAAAGAAGTTGATTATTTATTCTCTAATATTTAGCTCATAATTGAGTATGATCTGCAACATTTTACCTAAATGTAGACTGACATGGTCTTATTGTCAGCAGTGACATCTAATGTTACTCAAAACTATAATAAGCATTTTTCTGTCGCTGTATAAAATGTGTGTGTAATTCACCAAAATAGTGCAAAGGAAGTTGAACTTTGGATGATGTTGAAGACTATAAAATCATTTAGGACAATATTTGATCCAACTACAGCAGCTCACCGACTAAAAGCACAATGTGTGTAATAATTAGCCTTAAATATCTCACCTCCACTGTTTATTGTAACTGATTAGTGATATTAGTTGAAACATTTCAGACATGACCGTGTTCAGGGACAACTTAGACACAAATCCTTTGGAGGGATCATGTTTTGCTCCTTAATCTTTTTGTCATAAGGATCTTTATAGTGTGCTGAAGTCATGGGAAATCTTGTCATATTTCCAGAGTTTCTTCAGACACTGTTGAATCTCTCACAGAAAGGCATCCTGTGCTCTGTGTGTTTAGTATCTAATGTGAGGATTCACTGAACGCTGGACTGGCAGAAATGGTCTGTAATCCAGAGTTTATAATCCAGGGATTACTGGGTTTGCATCTGGCATGGCATCATCAGGGGGAACCCCTCCCCCATTGACTAAAACCTGCCCTGGGTTTGGAGCTGCAGAGAGATAAAGTGCATAACTGAAATGAATGACTTAATTTTATGTGTGTTTGACTTTGATAACATTTTTCTAATAAATTGTGTGTTTGAGATAATATTGAATGAAATTAGACATATAATCTGATGGGCTTCTTATAATTTTGTGCACAAAGTTACATAAAAGTAACATTATCAAACATATTTAGCCATGTGAACTCAAACATTGTCCTACAGTTTATGTCGGTTAAACGTGAGACTCAATTAAACACTGTTAACATAATCCAGAGAATCAACCTGATCAAACTGGCCCTTCAATAATCTGACACTGAAAAACGTCCTCTGATTTATTATTCGACTGTGTGAAAGTGAGGTTGTGACTTCAGAAAAAAGGAGCACCTAAGTATATATTTCAATTAAATCTGTGAGAATTGAAGACATGATTCAGGGCCCTTCAAATCCTTATATTCTGAAACTAAACCTTGTCCTATATTTTTTCTATTTTTGATTCCTCACACACACAAAGATATTAGTGACACGCCTCATTACACTGTTCCTTCCTCTAATCTCAGGTGTATTGGATAAATTAAATCATGCAAAAGAAAGCACACATTTTTGCTTATTGCCAGCACTGTGTCATTTGCTCAAGGTTACATCAGCCCTAGATCAGCAACAACTAATTATAATATAACTATAATAGCAGCTAGATTGAACTCTTATTACTGTTGAAGCATTTGTCACTGAACTGACACAGCCAGAAGAAGAAATGGAGAATCTGGTTGTTTTGGGGAATTTCTGTCTGAAATCAAAGCCTGTTGCTCAAGGCATCCCATAGGGGTATTTATTTATTTAAAAATGCCATACTATACCAGTGCCAATTATCCCTTCATGTTTATTCACGGTTGATAATTAAATTCAAAGTACTTTCTCAGCTCAAAAGAGTGTCTAGACCTTACAAGCCTGAAGTGTGTGGCAGTGCTGCAGGCTGTTGAAACAGAATACCAGCACCCTGTTGTTAAATCCCTTGTTGACACACTAATCTTATACCACAAACAATTACTTTTGAGATCAGCTTCTCTCACAATAAATGGGATGAAGATTATCCCTCAGTATCTTTGTTCTGGAAGTGATTCGTGTTAACCTCAACCTTTAAGGATAACTCAGCTGGATAGATTTGTGTACTCCAAACCAGTACGTGGACACGTACATAGTGAAACATTTTCTGTGTGTTAAGGTGCCCGTGGCTGGCTGTGACCATCTGCCCAGTTGTTCCACCATGCTGCGCTGTCCTCTTCCTATTTGTGCTGGCCAACTTCACCATGGCAACCTTCATGGATGCTGGGGTTCTTCCCATAGGTACAGGAAGTGTTTTTTTTGTTGTTTTTTTGTATCTAGGTATGTGTTGTTTTCTCCCAGTTGTGATTTAGCATATATATTTTATTTCATTCAGCAAATGAGGATGAAGACAAGGATGAAGAGTTCCGTGCACCGCTTTACAAAAATGTGGATGTGAAGGGGGTCCAGGTCCGGATGAAGTGGTGTGCTTCATGTCACTTTTACAGACCTCCACGATGCTCTCACTGCAGCGTCTGTGATCACTGTGTGGAGGTTAGTGTCAAGTATTTTCCACTGTACCTTGAATTCACAATATACTCATTAGTTTTGACATATTATAATGTTATCATCATATTATTGACAGGACTTTGACCATCACTGTCCGTGGGTGAACAACTGCATCGGCAGGAGAAACTATCGTTACTTCTTCATGTTCCTCTTGTCACTGACGGGTCACATGATTGCTGTGTTCAGCTTCGGCCTCATATATGTCCTGCATCACACGGATGATTTATGGGAGCTGCACTGCACTGTCACGTATCCTATGTTATTGTATATCTCAAAGTATGTTGTTGTTGTTGTTGTTTTTTTTCCTTAACTGTGTTTTCAGTTTGGGGGTGATCAGTATTTCAGGGCTTTTTCTTATTCCAGTCCTGGGGCTCACTGGTTTCCACTTGTACCTTGTGTCCAGAGGCCGCACTACCAATGAGCAGGTTGGATTTCCTCATTGTAAAAACACATACCCAGCAGATCCAAAATGGTGCTTTAAGCAATATTTAGTTTAAATCCCAACCATCACTACCACTGTTAATATAATTGGTACTTGCTCCTTCATACCAATCTTTGACTAAATCCTTTTTTCTAATTAGCTTACAGCAGGAAATAAAGCCCAGACCAAATAACAGTGATTTGAGGTCATATTGCACATTCATACTTGTAAGAAGTGCTTGAGGCTTTAATACCACTTTTTAAATGTCTCAATCTCAGGATCATTCTAACTTGTCTCGGTCTTGGGATTCTAAAATTGGCAAAAGACCAAATTTTGTTTTTTGTTTGCATCATTGTGGTGGTTGGGTGGAAAGTTTTTTCCCAATTCATCTTATTCTCTCTTATCTTATCCTGCTATGTTTAATGCACCCGTCTTTATCCCTAAAAGTCCTGATTATGTGGAGTGGAGTTTAAATAGTTCAGCAGTTCCAGAAAATCATTTTGTATTACAATGACACTCTGTGGCCTTGGCATGTAGTTTGTGTAAGCCCTATAAAGAGTTGCTTATCTTTGTTAATAAAACTGTCTGCAGTGAATAAATATGAAGTTCAGATTTGTGCTAATGGTTTATTTATATTCCCACAGGTGACTGGGAAGTTTCAAGGAGGAGTAAATCCTTTCAGTAGAGGCTGTTGTAAAAATCTGGAGTATTTGGTTTGCAGTCCGATCTCTCCAAAGTGAGAACCATTTTTAATGCTTTATAGTGCTCTAAAATTCACACTTTGAACGCTGTATTTTTTTCTTTCAGATATACAGGAAGACCGTTAAAGAAAACAGCTATTCATGTTCACCCTCCCTTCTTAAGACCAGAGGTCGCCCGGCAGATGCCTCTTAAAGTCAGAGACAACGGAATACCGAGTCAGGATGGGCAAAAGAAAGTATGCGCTAAACAGTTTCATCAGTTAATTCAATCATCTCCTCCCCCCAGCGTCAGTCCTCATTAACACTCTGTACTCTGAGGAGAAGCACTTGAGAAATGCCTCATTAACAAACGATGGCCACAGCTGACAGGTGATCTCATGTCTCTTCTGGTCTTGTTTGTTTTTCTGCCCAGCGTTCATCAACCGGAGCTGCTGAACTGTCCGACGTGAAGCAAATGAAGTCTCCGCCCCCTCTCCCGCCGAAGCCAGAACACGGCCTGTTGAAAAGCCACTTAGCTGCTTTGGACAGTACGGGTACATTTTGTGATCATTTTAGCATAATGTATTTCTTACACTAACGTTAACGTTATCTCATTGCCAGGCACGTCTATTAACATTTATTAAGTGTAACATGGCTTCCCTTTCAGAGATGGGACACCACACCAAAACCATCATTCCTGTGTCCATCCCCACTGTCCCACAGCTGCGTCCGATTTTAGATGCCATTTCTAGAGGGTCATCACCCATCCCCCCAGAGCAGGTGATTTTCAGCCTTACACTTATGTAGGTAAGGTGCTTCGGAAATATATAGGCCTACTTTTGCACCAAAAGTATGTACTCAAGTTAAAGTACTGTTACTTTAAAAAGTGACTCGGTATGTAAGAGTGTAAGAGTAACAATGTATTTTTAATGGGCTTTTTATGCACTAGTGAAAATAACCATGGTGAAATATCCAAGAGGAATAAGAGAAAGGCATGCTCAACACCAATAGGCTTATTAAACATGGACAAAACATATACTATAGTCTCTTTCTATGATTTTGATATGTTTTTGAGAGTACATTTGTTTTGTTTTACAGTTGCTGAAGACACCTGAGCAACAAACAAATGGCCGAAGTCCAGAGAGATCAAAAGAAAGCCCTGTAAAAGGTGTCCAGCAAGGCCACTTTTCTGTCCAGTCTCAAACCAGTCTTCAAAGTAACGTCCCATCCAGTGCGCTGCCACTCAGCTCTCTGACTCTCAACTCTCGATCTCTAATGCTCAAACACAACACTCGGCATGGCAGCAAATCCCAGCTGCCTTCTTTGCATACTGAAGGTGTGGGCTCCAACCAGCAACCTGGCATAATGTCATCCTCCAACCTTCTCCCAAACCACAGCAGCCTCTCTTACGATAACCTCATAAACTCCCCTGACCCACAGTTGACCAAACGAGGGGGTCCCACTATGAACTACCACCCCCACTTCATGACCTTTGCCTCTGATGGGACTCTTGTACAGCGCCCCCCTCTTCCTCACGCCTACAGCCCTGTATTTATGGGAGCCGCCAGACAGTCTCCACAACCGAGAGATCCGTCACCATCTCCGCAGGGTCTTAACTCGCGCGACCCCTCTCCTTTGTTCCAAGGTTTCATACAGAGAGATTCCTCTCCTTCATTTCAAGGCCTCATGTCAAGAGACTTAGCATCCCAAAGTCTGACCTCAAGAGATGTCCCCCCTCCGTCTGCAGCTGCACGCTATGACAACTTCTCTAAAACAATCATGGCATCGATTCATGAGAGACGGGAAATTGAGGAAAGGGACAGAGTGCTGCGACTCCAGGGCAGGTCTCAGCCTCTCTATGGTCCAGACATGGGGATCTATGACATCCCAAATAGAAGAAGTTTACCTCCAGAGAATATCAGACCAGCGGGCTCCCGTGGGCCTACCCCTCCTGCGTATGGGTCCAGGGAGTTTCTCATGAGTACAGGTATCTTGGGCTATGGCATCAGAAGCTCACCTCTCTCCAGTTCGTCCACGTCCTCTTTGACCCGCGGCCCGAGGACGTCCACCTCGCCACTTCAGAGCAGCAGCAGCCTGCAGAGCAGAGGCAGGACATCCTCTCCAGGGTTCGGCCCTGCTGACAGACTGACCCAACAAATGCCCACCTCTACAGCCACATTGCCGCGTATACCCTCCATCTCCACTGCTCCGTCATATGCCACATACGCCACAACGAAACGCTCCGAGCCCAAGGAATCAGCCACTTTGGGAACCCTCAAATGAAACTACTCTGTTTTAGGTGTGAATGAATCATCTATGCAGTGTTAATCTCAGTACTCACAGCTTCTCGGTACTTTGTAAATAAGAGGCCATTTGGGGCTTTCCCATGTAGGAGGGGTGTGACAAACAAATACTAAGCGAAGGAATATTTTTAGCAATATTTGTGCACATACATATGGGTTTAACGGCATCTCGAAAAGGTGACTCTCAGGATAGATGTGCCTCCTCACACAGACGGAGCTCTATAAACTCAACAAACCAGAAGAGCTTTGTGACAAATTATAAATACACTTTCTACAAACAGTTTGTATGTGTTTTGATATGTACTTTTGTGATATAATGTATTACCACATTATCTACTTGGTCTTGCTTTACATAAACCCTGTAACAGAATTTTGTAGCAGTTTATACAAATAATAAAATAATTTTGTAATTTTGATTTTTTTTTTGTTGTGTTTTATGGATACTTGACCACAATGACAACATGACAACATCTGTTCTAGTCATTACCGTACATACATTATTTTCTAAATTTACCACTAAACCAAAAAACGAATTACTTAAGACTGATTGAGGCAACAATCTACATTTTCAATTGTGTTCAATAAAATAAAATAAAAAGTCTCTTTTTAACACTCATAATATTCCTAGTAACTGGCACTGACCCGTTTTACAGATCACCCATTTCATTTAGGGCACACGCCTTGTATATGTCGCCCTCTAGTGAGCAGTTACAGCATTGAATTTGGTCAGGCCCTATCCCAGTGCTTCAAAGCTATTATTATATATGAAATATTTTATAATAAAGGCGTACGAAGGTCCATTGATAAGTATAAGATGTCTCTTTACTCAGGTGAGTTTTGTATCACACTAACTTTAGGATCTAGTACAAAAATAGTCTTCTCATCCGACTTCTTTATCACACCCAACTCATCCATCACAGTGTCTTAGAGGAACTTTCATTACCTTCAGCCATGACAGACAATCCCAGATTTTTGTTTGGGCATTAAAGACAAAGACTTGACACTTTGAGGTTGGAGCTTTCTAAGTGAGTTATTGTTGTACTTGACCTTTGAGAAAAATGAAGCACTGGTATGAAGCTGGAAAAGCCAGGATGAGTTAAGTATCTGCCAGAGATTTACAGCTTTGCTAAATGAGTGAGAGACCTTGTATTTGGTCTGTGAATTCATTGGGTTGTAAAAACAAGTAAAAAAAAAAAAAAACAAAGGCTTTGAGAGAAAAGGCGGTTCAGTCAAAGTAAACAGCACACTTCATTTCTTTAGAGAGCGGCACTTCCTGTCAGAAACATCTAACAACATCGCAGATCACATTAGATGGCTTTTGGCTTTGAAGACAACAACAATGAATTCATCCAAGAGACATACAAAACTGTGTCAGCGCCTGAACTATCAAAGGATCATTAGAACTAAACAATGAAGGCATTCACTGTTTAACTAGTAAAGAATCACATCATAAAACTCTGTATGCTTATTTACACAAGCAAATGTTCAAGGCAAGGGTCTTTGTGTTGTTTTGAGGAACCATCAACGCAGGACAGGACGTTTAATACAGTGTAAAAACACAAATAACAAAGGCTAACGCATGGGCTAGTTTAATAGAATTAAGTACAACCAAAAGTAAGAACACCGTATCCTTTATTTGACAGTATGTATCTTTGGCATGTCAGTCATACCTCAGAGTTTCAAACAATAAACGGCCACATAGACTACTTAATATGAAAAAGAGGGCAATGTAAGCATTTCAAGGTAAACAAAGATAGAGCCTTGAGGAACCCCTGGCATCAGTTCAGGCAAGAAATACCACAATATATTTTTGCTTCACCCTCTTCACAGGCTCTTTTGGAAGTATACCAGTATTTTATTTTCAGGGGTTGTTCCATTTATAATTGATAACTGATAATCAGTCATGAAAATTATTTTAAACACTATGTCTGAAAAAGACAAATCAGGTGTTTTTCTTCAGCATCACTGCCTGTTGCCATGGATTTCCTTTCAATTACTTGCATTATAATTTGCCTCCGGTTCTCAGGAGACACAAAAAGAAATCTTAACTTCATCTAGTGATGATTTTGCATTAACCTCCAGAGAGAAGGTCATTTTACTGTAATTTTTCTGTAAATAATGTAAATGCGTGACTTTACAGCACTGACCTACATTTGTGGCACTGCCTCTCTTCCCAAAGCGGCGGGGGTCTCTGCGTCCCCCAGCTTCTTTCTCTCGGCTCATTGATATGCCTGATCATCAGAGGCATCGCTGAACTAGCTGATTGTCATTTTCAGCTGCAGAGCCACTGATGCATTTCATTTCCTCCCGGGGCTCCGTTGCTGTGATTAAGCACTTGCTGCAGTGACACTTGACAAGGAGGAGTTGGATTAATGGCAGTCTGGCGTTTCTTTCTCAGAGGGGGATACTTTACAATATTTACATTATTTATAAAATCACTGTGAAGGCACATATATCAGGAAACGTAGGGTGTTTTATGAGTGGCTGCTGCTAAAGACTGCCAGAAGAGAGTCATTTTTAAGGGAGAACTTGGACTACAGCCCTGTCTATTTTTACTTTCTGCACATAAAATCATCATTGCTGAATGTGTTTATAGTGCATTTGAATATGTAAATATGAAAATAAAAGCTGACCTTTCCTTTTTTTTCAAACTGTGACCTTTTCTGGTATTTCACAATCATTATGCGGTGTGTGTGAGTGTGTGTGTGTGTGTGTGTGTGTGTGTGTGTGTGTGTGTGTGTGTGTGTGTGTGTGTGTGTGTGTGTGTGTGTGTGTGTGAAGCAGTGCCATCTGAAACACCTATGAGTAGGATTCCACACACTGCTGGCACGAATCCCATTTTATTTTGTCGAACTGCATATATGTTTTGTCTGTGTGTTAAATGAAATTAGCCTCTGTCAGGATCAACAGAGCAGAGGTGCAGTGCTGGGGCTGATTAGAGAAGAAATGTGCACCGACTGCGTCTCGGTGCTGTAACGACAGAAAAAAAGCATGAGAAACGTCCCGCTGAGAGGCAAAGACTGTGTGGGCATTTGGCTGAAACAAACACGGTTCTATATGTTCCATGATGCAAAAGATCCTCTGTGGGTGTTGACCGACTGTTATAGTGAACCAAACACACGTCGTTCACACTGTATTTATATTACACTGATAATGAGGCCATTGAAAGAGACTGCTTGTTTACTGACATGACAGGAGAACCAGAAAACGTGTACATGTCAGCCCTGTATTCTTTGGGTAAAAAGCTTTAATGGCACAACATTCAAACGGACACTGTTGTTAAATGAGTCCCTCCAGGGTCCAACTATTTGAAGATAGGTTTTGTGGTATCCCGTCCATAACTCTACAGACTCCCGTTATTCATTCAAACAACCAGGTTTAAATATAACAGAATGTAAATTATATTTTACTTTACCTTCACTGAATATACAGTATTAGGTTTGTTTTCAGTTTATAATTCAACTTGTTTTTACATTTTTGATAGCAATAACTGTAAAAACTGTCAGGAAATCAGGCCTAACATTTGATCTTAAGATTTGTGTACTTTCAGTCCCAATTTTTTTACAGCATGTCTTTTTTTGGCATTTCTGCTGCCATTAAATTATGTTTCTGGCTTGTGTATGTATACTTGAAGATCCTGTATACTGTTGAAGAAGGGAGGCATTACGTCTCATTTTGCAGCTCAACCACATTTGCTGAGCTAAGGCGAGTAGCAGTGGAAAAGTCAGCTGCTCTGTTGCACTTTCACATTGTATTTTGGAAAGAAAGTTATGATTGTTTCAAAGCTGTGTGGGTGTGTGTACATCAGCATGTGAGCAACTTTACATTAGAGCCGCACTCTCAAGCAGACGCAAGAGTCCAGCCGTAAACATAAATTTAAAAAAATGCCTTCAGTGCAATGTTGATGGCACACACACAAACAAAATCCTTGGTGGCATCAGCAAAGAATGCATGAAAGAAGCTGTGTTTTTTATAAAGTATTTTCTGCTCACTTTATTAGATAGTAAACAGTAGAAATTGCTATGAAATATGGAAGGAAGGCAAGGGTGATAACATTCAAAAGTCCCCTCCGGCACTAGACGAGCCACATGAATACAAAATTCACATATTCACCTTGAGGCACAAAACTTTCCAACTTGCTGATTTTATTATTTAGAAAACGCACTGTAGGCCTTTGGGCTTGTTGACTATATATAGGATTTATTTTTATTAAAACACTGTGGATGCCCTGTTACTGATCTGGCACAAAGACTGTTCACTTGTGAATTTACAATTACAAATGAAACCTACGGACATTTTTAACATTTGAAATGAGTAAAGCACATTTATGTATTTCACTGTAATAACATGACTGCACAGAGAAAAACATTTACCCTCATAAGTCCCTTCATTTTCTCAACTGAACATATTTTGTCCTGTTTTTTTCACAAATGGCACTATTAATCTCAGTCCTCACCGTAAATAACAAATATTTTTTTTGCCAGTTTTAGAAATTAAAGTCTCTATGTTTAAGTTTTTTGTGTTTTTTTCCCATCCTAAACATGAAAATTAGAATATTTTTTGTACAAAGTTAAAGTTAAAATTAATGGTTGCCATGAAAACATTAAAGGATTTCAACACCAAGTAATTAAAAAAAAGAAAGAAAGAAAACAAAAATCAGATGTGTATTTTTTTTATAAAAACTGATGGGACATAAGTGGCACTATTTACTTTTAAATGGATATGACAGACTTGAAAAAAAAAGTCATAAAAAATAAAAATATACCCCAAAATTCACAGCCTGGCCAAATTGTATACCATCAACACAGAAAACACAAAGAAAATGTTTACTGTAACCTTTTAGGATAAAACTCTAAACAGATTTATCACTAGTCAACTGGTTATAGTAGAATCTAACTGGAATAAGTGTATGCCAATGACAACTTCTGCCCATTGGTCCCCTATTCACCGATATTGTCGTTATGCCAGGGCAATAAAATGGTGCTTACATCCAGGCTTTTTGGCTTTTACTGCAGTAGTAAAACAATAGTTTTCAGATAGCATTAACGGACGCTGTCATTTTTTTGTACCATATATATTTCCACTTTTGGAGCCTGCCCTCTGGTGGACAGAGGCATATCGCTCTATATTGCCCTTACTTGTGGACCTCTAAAGGGGTTCCATGAGAGAGGTTGTGGTGTAAAATGGCAGCTTGTTTTAAACTCAGAAGTTAGTGAAGCCTCATGTGAAGCCATGTGGAATAATCTGAGCATTAATTAATCTATGTAATCTATGTTTAAAAAGATTAATTGGTAAGCCTTACTGAAAAATGTCCAAAATGCTTGGAATATATTATTTAAAGTAAATGGAGGGATTTAATTTCTGAACAGGTAAACAACCTTTAATGAGTGGAATCTAAATGAGTAGTAATGAAATCATACAAACAATCAAACGTGAGAAGATAAATCACAACAATGTAAACGGTCAACATGATTCAGCACACAAACGTGACGGACATTTAGGTCGCGTGTGCACCGAGGCAGTCCATGTAACGTTAAGGTCAGACTTGGGTGATAAAAGCTAAACTGTAATTTGGTGGTCTAGAACTGGAGGGTCCACTTAGTGGGATGGACTGCATAATGAATTCACAGCTGAGGTCAGTGGCCCATGCTAATGCCCCAGAGTTAAAAAGCGGTTCAGTGAAAATGACAGAGCCTGCGGCCCAGAGACGGTGACAGGACACAGTGTGTATGTCAGGTGAATACAGAGCAGGCCGGCCACAATCAGTGGCTTCTCTGCTCAGGGTCCTGTGGTCCTTAAAACATGTCGAAAAGATCAGGTGATACGGCCTTGGTACAGATTCAGCATCCTGTTTTATTATTAAAGGTAATTAAACTTGAAATAATTTCCGATGGTGTACTCCCTCAGAAATTACAATAATGGTGTAGTCCTAATCCATCACTTCTGACATTTCCAGCCCTGTGAGGGCTTATGGGAGTCTCATTTATTTGGAGAACAATTCTGTGGAAGTAAACCTGATATTAAACCTGATATTAATAGGACCTGCTTTATGCTTCTGTAAATATCCTTTTCTTCTATATATCTCATATCATTTATTTCATAACCTATGACCTTTGACAGCTGAAATAGTTGTCTGCTTCTGTAACTTCCAAATTTATTTAATTTAAATAAGCAACAGACCAATCAGCTGCTACCTCTGCCACACCACCTGGGGGACAATTTACTGTCGTCCTGTGATCGACAGCTTCTCTTTAAAACTTCTCTTTTAAAGCATAAAACTGAATGCTTACCTGGGCTATGTTTATTAAGGTCTTCTATGAGCTCGACCATCTACAATGTTTTATTCAGTGAAATTTTTGTGAATATTGATCCAATTACAGTTACATTGAGGAGTTATGGCTGTATCTTCATGTATGTATGTTTTCCCACATTTATAATAATGCTGCATTTGTGTGCTAGTCATGGTTTCTCAGCTAGTTTGTTTCAAACAGAGCAGTGCTGGTAATAAAGAGGTAAGGGGTGTGCTGTAGAAGTTCTGAATCAATTTACAAATAAATGTACTCAATAAAAAACAATACATTATCTGATACCAAGCTTGGATCCTCTGCTTCCAGGGCAAGCACTCTAGTCTGTGAGCTAATCTGCTCCTTTTCACAGCTCCTTTCCTCTCTTCTTCTCTTCAAGTAAACACCTTGTAAAGTGGTAGTTTTGAAAAAACTAATTTCTCCTATCTCCAAGGTTATTTGATTTCACACTTGTATCCAGTGCTTAATTTGTAAAGCTGGAGGCTGGGGAACACAGACAGAGTATTTTGGGAGAATGTTCCTGCACAACAGAGCTGGAAGAAAAGTCATCATGAAATGCTATGAAGGCTGCATAATAGCTACTATTAATAAATACTGTACATTTCACTTCTAAACAATAAGCAATGGGCAATTTCTACAGCTGAGGTTTTAAGAGAAGAGAAAAAAGCCAAATGAATCGTGCGTCGATGAGGGGCATGTTCCCCCGTGTTTCACAAATTGAGCCCTGATTGGATAATGACCGGGCTGTAAATGCCTGATTCTGCCAGATACAACTGCTCCACAGAACCATCTGTGAGGGCTCCTGTTGAAAGGGTTTGCAAAAGGTCAGGAATGAATACCTCCTTGAATATTGCAGTTATTCAATCAGAGCAGATCACTATCTTCAAATCTTCAAACGCCCAAACCTTTCAGTGCTGCCACCTCATTGGACACAACGAGCCGGGGTTACGATCACAAATACTTGGCTTGGAACAGTTCAAGATTGATTTTTACTGAGTTTGTAAACTCACAAATCTCACAAAGTGCAAGGTTATTCTACTGTATGTTATTGCACTGACAGATGTGTCAGTCACAAAGGATTTTAGGACATGATCAGATTGTTTGGTTGGCCAGGGGCGCAGCTCTTAGCATAACATCTTAAATTAACTTATTAGAGTCCACCCTCAGGTCCCCTGAAGTACCAGCCTCATTGACGTTCATTAGACTGGTGCTCTGCGACCGGGGAGTGCATTATATACATTAGAGATAAACCAAAAAAAACAATTACGTTTGATATTACATTAATAAAACAAATAATTAATAATTTAATATATTTATTGGCATTATTTTAGTCCATTAATTGGCTCATGCTTCACCGCTGCATTCCATAAACTTAATGGGGGAGGTGCCCAGCGCCCCCTATTGACTATTGCACAGTTTAATTAAATAAAACACATTGGGCAAAACTATGTTTTCAATAATTTGCACTCATCTCTAAATCATACTCCTGGCATTTGTCTTTAATATGAAAACATCAAATTAAAGCTCCACAGAGCCCACTGAAAAGAACCATTACTTTCCATTTGTGATTTTATATCTTCCCAGATCTGCATAAATGCTTGCTTCATTTAAGACATGTCTGCTAATGGCATAAATAAATGGATTCTTTCTAAAAAAGTGATGTTATCTTTCAAAGGATGTGTTCATGAACAATAGCATGTCTTTGCAGGGCTGCCATCAATGTTCTCATGGTTTTGAGAGAAGTATATGATGCCACCAAAAACTACATAGCCCATTGTTTTATTATTTATTTTTATTTATTCATTTTAACAAGAAAATTAACAAACAAACACAGCTCAGCACGGTCCAAGGACACAAGAACAAAAAAAGTCCACTGCTAGTCCACCACAGCTCAGCCCCGAGGCCACAGCAGCGAAGCAGAGGTAAGGGGTTGAACCTTCCAAGAACGGTCTTTTAGTGGAAATACTATTCCAGGGGGAAAAGCTCCATGACATGTTTGTGCCAGTTAGATATGGAGGGAGGTTTGTCACTAATCCACGACAGAAAAATGTTCTTTTGTGCAGCATATGTGAGGATGTCTTATAATCTGTTGGAGCCTGAACCAACATTATTGTCTCTATAGCCCAAGAGCAGAGACACGGGATCCACTCCAGATATTCTCTTCAGGTCTTCCAGAACGTCCGTACAATGACTTTTAAGACATGACCAAACACAATGAGTAAATGTTCCTTCCACTGATTTATATTTTAGACACATACGTGACATTTGAGGGTTCATTTTGTGCCTTTTACTTGGGGAAATGTCTAAACTGTGAATCTTCTTAAGCCTGGCACAGTTACAGACAAATATTCTTTTTGTTTGGTTTCGAATATCAAAACTCACACCTAATTCAGTTTGCCACTTTTACGTCACATCTAATTTAACCAGTGCATCCATCTGATTCAACACATAAAAACAAGTCATTGTCTTTTTATCTGGGCACTTGAGATGTAACCTCTCTATTGTGATAATGTGACATCAGAAGTAAGTGTACTTTTCTTAAATATGATGTCTCAGACTTGGAGAAATCTAAAGAAGTGGCTGTTGGGAAACACAGCCCCTTTCTGTTATATTTATGTTGAGGATTACTCAAGCATCTCAAGTTCTATTAAAGTTCGGAAGAGGGCTGAGATTGAAAGGCAGATTAGTGCAGAAAGTCACGGGTAAAAAACGGGTTGAGTCCCAAACTGAGATTCATGGTTGATAAGAAACTGGCCAAGCGTCTTGGATAAAGCAGGTGTGACAGTGGCACAGGTGGCAGTGAAGCATTATGGGAACACAGGAAGTGGAGCAGGACACAGGAACAGCTGGGCTGCTGCAGGGAAGGCACAAGGCAGGGATAATATGTCAACAGAGCAGCCTTTTGTGGCTTACACTTGACACAAAGGCTGTGGTGCATCCAGTGTAAATTTAATAAGCAACAATACATTTAAGAGCTCTTTAACAAAATGACAGCTTCAAGTGTTTAGGGAAAGTCAAATTGACAAAGAAAAAACGATTGTTGAGACACAAGTTAAATGATTTACACGTGGTTAAAACGAAATGGTTGGTTGTGAACAATGGCATATATTAAATCCATTTTTATCTGCACATGCTTGTTCTCAAATGCTTCATCAGTTCGTCTGCAGATGGCCTTCGGTGACCCACAACTTTTAAAACACTTACTGCTGATATTTTAATGGAACTTGGATTTATTCGAGGGTAGAGATGAAACAGTGGGATAACAATAGACACTTGCAATCTTTTTTGGAACTAATGGATCTGGCTTTATATGTCAGTGAATGTGAAAAAGGCTGTTTCACGGATATAGCTTTGATTTAACAGGGAAAAGATCAAAAAGATGTCTTAATTAAAAGAGAGGTCCCACATGTTATCTGTTCGCTTCCTTCTTTCTTTTGAACCTGAATCGTATCGCATCAACTCAAGACTGGATTTGATTAACTTCGTGTTACATCAAACAGAAATGAAACCAGTCTTTAACACACTGCCAGAGTGACTGTTGGATTTGTCCAAATGCAGTTGAAACAAATCCTGCCAAGACCAGTAAGACTTTCTAAATGCCCCTGGATCAATGGTATCGAAGGCTGCTCTTAAACCAATAAGACACACACACAGCTGATAGAGAGGTCTGCTCGGTGGATTACAGCACAGCATTTTTCACTTGAATTATTGCACTTAGATGGGAGATTGTGAAATGTCCTATTCATTTTGTACCAACTGGTTAATGGTTTCTTGTGATCTTTTGTAAATGATGTAATGCTTTCATTTGAAAAGGGAACTTATGCAAGCTTTAACAGTGGCAACAGCTAAAAGTGATTGAAAGAAAGGCACTCCCCATTTACATTTTAGCACAGTTTGACATTCGAAGGAATTACATACATATGTTGGTGCATCACACTATTGATACTCTCAATCTTGTACTCGCCCATCCCTTCACCCCACCAACCCAGCATCCCTGCCCCTTGCTTCTCTGCACAAGGGGTGACATAGTACTTTTCAGCGCTTCAGCTGCATCTGCTTGTGTGTGCCCAAAGGGGAAACACTATATATGTGTATGTGCCAGGCAGAGTGAGGGGATTGCGGCTCTCTGCGCTTACCTAAGCCATTCCCAGTGCAAGGCAGCACACATGTGTTGAATCAGCACCTTCCTAATAGCGTGCACATTAACTGCAGCACAGATCAGAGCAGCGCAAGGGGAGTGTGGTAATGACCGAGCCACCTCCATTCATCCTCAGCTTTCTCTGTGTATTGTTAAGATGTAAAGTGGCAAATGCTGCGTCTATACTGTTTGCGTTTGTGGGGAATTGAAGGAAAATAGAATAGCAAAGAGAGGGTGAGCAAGGGAGAGAGAAAAGGGGAGGTGGGAGATAGAGTGAGGCAGAGGAACGAGAGGAGCGAACGTGCTGGCAGAGAGCAGGGAGGAAGGATGGCTGTTCATGTTTGAACTGCCTCTAATGCTCAAAGGGAGAGTCAAGGGGAAAAAGGAGTAAAAACAGGAGGAGGAGAAGCTTCAGCTCAGCAGGAGACACATCTTGTTCATCATTTGTTTGGAAGAAAAGCAAATTTGGCAATGCCTGCCGAAGTGAAAGAGGTGAGTGTATAGTGGAATGGCTCTATTTGCACTCTATGTACCCTCCCTCTTTTTGTTTTGCAGTTTTTCTTTTTCTTTCTGCAGAGGAGCATATAGCCACAGTTTTATATTGTGGCTCTGTCATGATGAATGAAACAGGCATCAGTTGCTTCACCTCCTCTCCCTCTCTGCTGCTCGGTGCAGTCTCCTTGTGTGTGCTCACAGGGACATGATGCTAACAGCTTCGTCAAGTCTAAGCATGTATAGTTCTAAGTGCCTACAAAATGTAAAGGGAATTGTACAAGAGAGAGAAAGGGATCATCTTTGATTGTCTTATAAAAGAGGTTGTCCCTCCTGGGGGAATGCTGCACACACTCTGGTGAATGTATTGCCATGATGTATCAGAGAGACATTAAATCTGACCATGCAGCATTTAACTATTTGAGGAGCAGAGAGCAAAAGGGAGGCTCCGCATAGAAACTTTGTAAATGGATAACCATATGTTGTTTTCTTTCTAAGCTATGTTTTTCTTGTTTTCTTCTTGTTTTTTTCTAAAGAACCAAATTTAAAATGCTGAAAAAGCAGAAGTGAGGTCTGCATACACTGTATCCTGTTTACAGATAAATGTTTCTGGCCTTGATGCTGCCATTTTCATTTCATCATATAATGCCTTGTAAACCAGCTATGTTCCATCATTTCCACATGCATCACCAGCACTGTAATTATTACAGGGGCCCAAATTAAGTGTGTAGGAGCCCATCTTTGAAAGTTTGGATAGCCCTACTTTACAAGGACTAGGCTGCTTGAGTTGTGGACTGGCTATCTACAATATGTTGTTTTGTATTACACAGTGCCTCGTGTGAATTTACAGTCAGTGCTGAGATCATATCCTGGTTCGACAGACAGAGCAGATGAGTTGTGACAAAGTTGTGACTAATGTCTTCTGACATCACTGAGCTGATGTCATGTTTTATTAAGCCGAGGAAGCAGAACCACCCCAATCCAAGATCCTTTTGATAAAGACAAAACGCCTGTTAAAGTCAATCTTGCCTCAAGTTTGATCAAGATCCAGTGAGTGCCCTGCAGAGTTGTTCATTTAATTACAACAGAGTCCTTGCATTTTTCTTAATAAACCCCTTTCCTTGTTTCCAACTTAACTGGATTTGTGACAAGTTTGAGTCATGTCTGCTCGTGAGTGTTGATGCCCTTGAGTTGGTCACTAAAATATAAACTCACTCAGGTATTAGCTACATGTTTTTAACAACTAGGCCTTGATGCTACGAGCCGAGCAGATTGAAATGCAGCATGCCGTCTCCTACTTGGCTGCGTTAAATCGGCTGCATGTGTTTTTAAGGCTAAGTCAAATTGGGAATCATCATCTTGACCTATTTGGCTGCATGTGCCCACTTAGTGATGGTGCAGTGAGTTATTTAAATGAGCTTTGACTCACAGTTGGTTTGGCCTTCCCCGGAGCCTGAATCAGAAGAGCACAGTGCACACAGGCCTGCATCCAGCCCCTTATCATCCTCCAAATCCTTAATCAAGCTGTGCGTAGAGGACAGTAGTAGCCTGTCTGTCTTTGGGCCAGGCGTTCGTTTTAGTGTCCACCTAACAATATCCAATCAACCTCCCCCAGAGCTGCTTGAGCCAGGATCGTCTCCCTGCTGCCAGTTTGTCGTCTGTGAACCTTTCATCTCCTCTGACACCTCCTGTACAGGGATGTGAGAGTCTCTCGTGTTTTGGAAAAAGCAAAATAAAGCAGATTGACTCTGGCTTAGGTCTAAACTCACCGTAGGATGATTAAGAGCAGGCTTCTTCAGTGGCCTTAGAGAGAGCAAGCACTTTTAACAGTTTATTTGTGTTTTTTCACACGCCTTTATCTCAGTGCATTGTTCGGCATATTGCAGCAGAGATAATAAACTCTGTCATATTTCTTGAAATGAAAATTGATTTTGGACTTGAACAAGCTACTGTACTTTAAAATGTATAACAAAAACCATAATACATCGTTGTTTATAGACACATTAAACATACAGCGAGCAATTTGTTCCTTTTTTTTAGGACAATTCTTAAGTCAGCATTTTTCTAATATGGCTTTATTATTAAGGATTTTGACAGAGGAGAATTGTTAGTGCAGACTAGAAACCTTTGGCCAATCACATGCTCACACACATCTCAGTTAAAGGATGCTCCTATTGGTTGGTGTGCACCACTTGTCAACATTGAATCAATGGCAGCAGAAAGTCCTACTGGGAAAGAAAAATAAAAGTTCAGGAGAAGAAAGGAGATTTTGGTAACAGTTCCAGTAATAACACCATTAAAATGTGTTTACTACCTCCAACTTAATTTCACACCAGAATACTAAATAATTAATCCACTCTTTTTTGGAGAAGAAGAAACACAAACCCCAGCTCCCTCTCTGAAATAAACAAGTGGTGTCATTGCCATAAAACCCTGGCTTTACCCCTCCATAACAACTTGCTCCATTGAGACTCCAAGTAGTCTGCCCTTATACAATTTTTTATATATATAATACGTTTTTTTTTTTTTTTTTTTTTTTTGCCAAATTAGGATGAATTGCCTGTAAGCGAGTTTATTTCTTCACTATACTGCCATCAGGTGTTGACAAAAGAAATAATTTTACAAAATCCCAAATCTATGTATGATGACTAGCCAACATTTAATTTAAGTTTACAAATAAGGTCCAAACTTCTGGTAATGATAAGCAGACTTGTTGGTATTTTAACATAATGTCTTTTTTAAAGGTTTTATAATTTGTTGGTCAACACAAATTTCCACCCATAATAATTGATGGTATGTGCAAATGTTTGAACTTTTAATATACATCACTTTTTCACATGTTTCTATTTTGACTTGATTGAGAAAGTGCTACAATTGATTATTAACAGTCAAATAAATGGGCGCACACATCAATCTATGCTTTTTTAAACACATTTTCATAAATATCCTGCCATCTCAATAATGAACCTTGAAGCTACCAAGTACCAAGATGAAGATAAACATCAAATAAATAAAGTGAATGGACAGTTGATAATGAGAATAAGTAAGCGGTTATCCCTTCAGGGGTCACTGCAGCGATGTTGGGTTGCATGAGTACTTTTTACGGCAGATGCCCTTCCTGATGCAACCCTTTCCATTCACCCGGGCTTGGAACCGGCACAGTTAGACTGAGGCTGGATTTGGTCCCCAGTGAATACCATTCAAACCCCAAAGCTCCCACACCCAAGTCCTGTGCATTAACCTCTCCACCACAGATGAGCTATTGTGTTAATAATGCGTATACAGATTTTTATTCAGATTTTATGCCTTTAGGTCAAACTGGATAATCACTGTAACTTATTTTTTTAGGATTACGGTATGAAACATTTTTAGAGATATTTTCTGAAAAAAGTAAAAATTCTCACTTTAATCTCAGGACTGTAAGGAAACGACTTCAGTGAAAGAGTCATGATGAAAGAATACAAATTGTGAACATTTATAAAGCAGCTTAACAATGGTCTTGGTTTGGGATTGTATGAACTGCCATTTTTATCTGTGTTGTTAACATTAGTGACAGTATTGTTTTAAGCGATAATACGGCCATAACTGTATCTGCTGCCACACCATTGGTTTGAACCGGCACCGGTTCAAGAGCAGATGCTTCGTCTGGAGCAGTACAAGATGGATTTTTGTGAACACATGAATCCAGCTTCACAACCCAAACCTTCTGACTGATCCAAAACATGTCATATTAATGTAAATTTTACTAATGCTATGTTATGCAGTGTTAAATAGACAAGAGAAGACATTTATTTTAACAGCTGCCTCAAAGGGCTTAACAGACTAGTTAAGCTTAACGCACTAGCCAACATCCCCTGTCCTTAGACCTTCCATTAGGATAAGGAAATAAATGTAATGCAAACCCAGGGAAAAAGAGAAACCTCTGGGAGAACCACTGGAGGAGGGATCTACTCCCAGAACAGACAGGCCGTGCAGGAATGTGTCCAGGACAGTTGAAAACAACATAGAAATACACATAGAAAGTATATTTACAAAACCAAAATTATATTGGCAGTCCATTATGTCCATATGAGAGAGTTCAGGAAGCACAGAGTTCAGACAGCGACAGTGGCTGTCCAGTGTCCAAATAACATGATCTGTTCTTTCTGTGTGGTCCAGTGCAAGATGGGGATTGCAGCACAAACATTGCCTACAACATTTACTTTTACTCCTACAAACTTCAGACAATATGTTATCATTTTTCAGCCGTCAATCTAGAGCCAGTGTCTAGGTGATTGTGCTACCCGTTTCCTTTTATCTTTCATATCAAAATTCTAACTAACCCTTTATTTATTTATTTATTTATTTACAGTGGCCTTAATCCTTTTTTGTAATCAAGGATGTGAGTCATTTTCTTGAGAGCAGGGACAACACCCATAACCACAATGAAACAACTGCCATTTTAGATGCCTTAGCTTTATGATCCCAGCCAATTATGTGATAATCATACACTGCAGCTGCTGAGAGGCCAGTGTCAAGTGCATCCATTTTCCCATCATCTTTAATGTGTGGTTTTACCCTCTAACCATTTCCACATAGTTACCAACATTAGAGCAATATGCAGACAGCTGCTGAATTAATGCTATTTGTGTTCTTCAGGAGCACATTTCGGAGGGCCCCCCTCTGCTGTCCTTGTCCCAGGAAGTGAAGGAGGGAACTCAGGACACCCCGAGCCCTCAGGACAACAATGACGAACTGGACACGCCCACTTCGATCACCTCCGCGGTGACCTCAACCAATGAGAGCTCCACAGAGACGGACACCCCCCAGCAGACGGACACTGAGGTGAAAAAAACACTGCTTAAATTTGGCCCATGTTTTTTTAAAGATATTTCTCAAAATAACCTTGTACAACTAAAATATAAACTAGTTACAGTTCCTATTCTCTAAATATTACTATTAGTTCTCTAAATGTGATAGTTTCTCATTAGCAATAGCCATGGCTTTAATTAGCATAGCAATTAGCATGAAACTGTGTTGCAAGGAAATGTTATAATAGGTTGCTTTGTTAAAATTGTTCATTGTTAAAAATGTAATGTTTGCTTAATGACTCACAAGTTTCATTAAAAAAAGAAAGGTTAAAGACTACTTTACAGGAGTGTTGAATAACAATGATAAAAATAAATATTTGTCAAATAGATTGTATTTTTATGAGGTCTTGCAGTTTTCGCTAAAAGGTGTAAATATAATTGTATAATTAGCTTGCTAACTTTCTGGCATGAAAACACTTCTGCACATTCTATTACTTTATTACAGATCAAACAAGAAAAGTTCTGTCTCTTGGCCACTGTCAGACAAATGCTACAAGAAATGAAAAAAACAAATTCTGTTTACTTAAGACAATTGGCTTTCCCGCCGCTTACTACAAACCATGGCTGGACATCAGTTTGTTTAATCAGAGACACATCTAAACTCATTTTCAACTAAATGATTTCATTATTGTTTGGCAGCAAAGCAGAATTCATTATTTACCGTAGGGGTGCAAAAAGCCAGGAAAGTGCTGAGATAATAGTGATGGATCATTGCTAAGAGAACTTTGTGGTGGGCTGTATTGTTGAAATGGAAAAAAAATACACTGGGCTGGTGACCAAGACATGTCTGGTCTATTCCCACCAAATAAAGAACTAAGAGTTCCTGCTCTGTCTGTAAACACGCCAATTTGGTGGCATTTCAAGAAACAGAAAGAGACCTGTGACCTTCCAGACAAATCTGATTATTAAAGACTGGCACCATTTGTGATTGGTCTACTTCTGAGATAATAGTTGGGCTGTGTATGTTCCAGCAGGAAACCAAGACTGTGGATCAAAAGGTCAAACCTGATCAGACTGAGGGCCAAGAAGCTCTAAATGAACCTCTGGAAAACCTGCAGACACTGGGTTCACCTGAGCTCACATCCACTCCAGTGGCTCAAGATAACACCCCGCTTGAGCTGCCAGTTTCAGAGGCAAACGCCACCCTGTCAGAGTCAATCACGCTGACCACAAACACTACCACTACTACGACCGCTCCACAGCCGCCCCTGGTCCCACAGCCGGAGACCCAACCGGTGCCCCCTGAGAATCAGAGCAGGGTGTACACTCTCCCAGATGGCTACAGAACCATTGGGGGAGACTTGTGCGTTGGATATGGTAGTTTGTCCCGTGCTACGCTTCATGGATATTGGCCATCCAAGAACTTCCAGCCTGGAGCCCACTACACCCTGCCTTTTCTCAGAGACAGCTACACTCCCTCAATCCTTGGTAGCCAGACTGAAGAGGACGGCCTCCATGAACGAGCAGAGACCCCGTGTGATGTGAAGCCAGATCACCCAGTAACCTCCTACCCAATTCTTGGAGGAATCCACCAGTTTAGGCCCATCACCACAATGGAGCTCCTCAGAGAGCCATCGAGAACCAGGTAACATCTGTACCACACATAAATTATACCAAACTCAAAATGGCTTTATGAAAAAAATTCCAGTAATTGCCCTTAAAATGTCTATTTATTTTGAGTGTTATACTGAACAGGTGATGAAAATAAATAATTATATCCATTGTATCATAATCAAAACAACTAAGTCTTCAAAAACAGTTCCTAATAAAACAGAAATGAAAAAGCCAGAAAACCGGAAGAATAGACTAAGCATTTATGAGCCAGACAAGCTAATGCATAGAAAATAAAAAAGCATTTAGATTAGGAGCTGGCATGGAGATGGCTAAATTCAGTGACAGTGTAATGACTATTATAAAGATAATTCTAAGGCAGGGGTGGACAAACTATGGCCCGGGGGCCACATGCGGCCCGTTGGGCTGTTCAATGTGCCCCGCCGAGCATTTACTAATATTTTATTGATGATTAAACACTGCATATATTTTGCCTTTCCCTTCAATATTTTGCAGCAATCAGTTGATTCCACTACACAACATGCTTTATGCTATAGGCAAAATAAACGTGTTTTTATTGAGCATAAGTGAGTTCCCTCCACAAGAGTTCCATGTTCTAATGTGTGCCCTAAAGGGAAAATAATTGTCCACCCCTGCTCTAAGGTAAAGCTAAAGTTTAAATATAAAATATGTGCAATGTAAAAGCATTATTAATTTTCAGATTTTACTAAACAGATTAAAAAGTGTGCATATGAAGGGCAGAGCACTACACACACACACATTACATGCTACAGCAGTCGCCTCTGTCCGGTGAGTCAGTGTGGACAAAACTGAGACAGATGGACAGCAGTTAAGGAGCAGCTAGTATCAATCAGGAATGGCAGTCTGCTGCAAAGTCAATAAATAAGAAGGCTTCACCTGTTATTTGCTGCCAGAAGCTTTCCCTCAGTCCATATAAAGTGACAGAAATGTTTGTACAAGATAGGGGCAAGTCACCTAAGCCATTAAACTCACCACTGCTTAGTTTGTTCTCAGAAATGTCAAACCCAAGGCTATTATACATGATGGTTTGTCTTTACAGAACTGGATATGACGATGCCTTCATGGCACAGCTGGAGGGGAACTTGAACCCCTTCTTTCAGGCCATGTGCCGAGCTCAGACCTTGCAGTTTCCACACAAACGCAGCAGCATGGTCAGCCTGGACAGCATCCGCAGAGACCCCCGCTGGAGAGACCCAAACTTACAAGAAGTCATCGCAATGCTCAACCACCCGATGGACCCGGTCAAGTCCAACGCCGCGGCCTATTTGCAGCATCTGTGTTATGAGAACGATCACATCAAGCAGGAAGTCCGGCAGCTGAACGGTGTGCCGATATTGGTGGAGCTTCTTGACCATCCCAAAGCTGAAGTCCACCGTAAAGCTTGTGGGGCCCTGCGCAATATATCTTTTGGGAAAGACCACAATAACAAAATGGCCATAAAGAATTGTGATGGAATCCAAGCTTTAGTCAGACTGCTGAGGAAGACCAGCAGTGTGGAAGTCAAAGAGTTAGCCACAGGTATATCTCAAGTTGTAATTTAATACTACCACTAAATACAGCTTTTCAAATTTATTCTGTCACTCACTGCCTTTCATGTCAGCTGCTAAAGGCGTACCCCACGTAGCTGATATAAAAGGCAGTGAGAGTCCACACAAGCAATTTAGAAAATCTGACACTGCATTCTCACATAAATTAGACTCATGTCCTGCGTTTGCTTTGTAAAAATGTGTATAAGAATAAAAACATACTTATTTGCCTTATTAAATAGTAAAACTATTCTTTTAATTCCAGGAACTCTGTGGAACCTCTCCTCACATGAACCTCTCAAGATGTCCGTTATCAACCATGGTCTTCAAACGCTGACTGACGAAATCATCATCCCGCACTCTGGCTGGAGGAGAGAGGCAACCGATCCCTCCAAACTGCAAAGTGCTGAGTGGACCACGGTCTTCAAGAACACTTCAGGATGCCTGAGGTAAGCTTGGCTGCGTTTGTTTGAGGAAAGACAAGTTACTACTCATTTAATAAATTGGCTGGGCTCTTGTGTGCAGGAACGTGAGCTCCGATGGGGCAGAGGCTCGGCAGAGGTTGAGGGAGTGCGAGGGGCTTGTGGACGCTCTCCTTCATGCCCTTCAGACTGCTGTCGTTACCAAGGACACCGACAATAAGGTCCACAAAGACAGCAGTAAAAAGAAAATGTTATAAGAAGAAGGCCCCTGAGGAGAAAGTCTTTATCTATTATATGTTTATAGAAACTCACCCTTTAAAAAAACAATTCAATGTAAAGTGATTTTTGAAAAAAACTATTTTACAAGACACATGTTTCTGTCGTTACATTAGGAAACAGGAATGATTTTCATATTCAGCAGTTATTTTTAAGAAGTCCACTCTTACATTGTACTGCAGGAATAAGTTTTCTTTTAGTCTTAGACATTATTCAAGAAAACAAGAAAACAAGCTTCATGTATTTAGTTACTACATAAGAGCATATGGTAAAAACAACAATAACATCTAATAATTGCATTTAAAAATAAAGCATTTTCTCTCCTAGCCTCTCTCACTGCCCCTCAGAGTCAATTTGACACTTATCTCTTACAATCACTATTGCAGTAATGCATAGCTCACATTGTAACAATATAACAATAAGTTCAAACCCACTGTAGTGCTCACTGTGTTACATTCAGACCAGCATGTCTACAGGCCCACTTTTTCTTGTGGTGTAAACGTGTACATGTTAACATGTTTATGTTTCAGTGGATTTTTTTTATTATATGAGTGTGTACAGTATAAGTAAATGACGTTCTGATGAATGTGTTTTTATAGTCTGTAGAGAACTGCGTGTGCATCCTGAGGAACCTCTCCTACCACGTTCACAAAGAAATCCCAGGAGCCGAGCGGTTCCAGGAGCCCCACGTGATGAGATCAGCAGGATACCAAAAGAAGAAGAACGAGCACGACTGTTTTGGAGGAATAAGACCTAAAGGTTGGTAGATGGTGACACCAGCACAATCCTAACGTATTCAGCTTGAATTCCTCCCCTGTGCGTTTCATTACATTATTTTACATTGCCTAAAAACTTACTGCAGGGTGTATTAAATAAAACTTTAATTTAACCTTTATTTATCCAGGAAAAAACAAATCTCTTTTGCAAGGGAGTCCTGGCACCATGGGAGGAGGAGGGGCTATTGTACATGTCTTTAGTGGTAGGGGAAATCTACGCAGGCACTGGGAGAAAACATGCACTCCACACAGAAAGGACCTGCCCAGGGGTTGAATGCAGGACTTTCTTGCTGTGAGGCAGCAGTGCTAACCACTCAGCCACTGTGCCACCAGATTTGCAGTTGAATTTTTAGGCTTGTAGCAGCTGCTGGCTCCACATCCCTTTTTTGACACTCCATGTCTGAATATTTCATAAGGCAACACTCCCGGGAGCGGCTGATCGATTTTCCTCTGCAGCAGGTGTAAACTGACAAAACAAAAGCTGTCTTTTAACTAAATACATGGAATGCCATTTTAATAGGCTTTTCAGCAAATTAAACAAATGTCGAAGCCAAAAGTTTAACCCATTAGTACCAGTTTACGCCGTCTCTGTGTCTCTTTCCAATCTAATCTTTGACACCACTCTTCTCTTTTCTGCTGTATTCATTAGAGGAGTGGTTCAATCAAGGTCAGTCTGCTCATTACTTCTGAATATTTCTCTAAGAAATAATATTGTGCCTCCGCGCCACAATGAATTAATTGACATTAACGTCTGCTGAAGGTAATGAAACTGGTGTCTGTGTGCATGTGTGTATCTGTGATGTACAGGTTGGAAAAATGGATTTATGGACAGAAAATATGGTACATTGGATTTACCAAAACGTCCAGAACAAATGAAAGGTATCTTTCAGATTTAAGATAAAAGTGTTTGTCTAGTCTGGTTTGAAATAGTTTTATCTTACCCCTGCATTTATACTAAACACAAGCAGTGCTGTCTACTTTATCTGGCTTTGTATGCATGGCATTGGCATGGTTTAACTGCTTTGCATTTGAATGCATTCAAATAAAAATGTATAAATCAGGCTTTAGCTTCAATCCATTTGCTTAGCTATGACCCAGGTCTGGTTTGTGTAATTTAAACAATACAATGTTTATGTCACAAGTCGTTTATATCCTGTATCTGAATCAAATGTAGATATGATTCTTTGAAATACCACCAGTCAAATGCCACTTTGCCGTCACTTGACAAATGCTAGCCTTTCCCTGTGTTTGGTCCTTAAAAACCATACCAATCAAGGCACAAACCAGACCTCTTGAAGGTGATCATCATATGATTAATTATATTGTAGGCTTTGCAGAGCACTCAAGCCACAGCAGAGGTGTTCAGTGAAGGATAAGTGTGGAAATAGGCATCAGTCATTTCTTTGCACTGACTTCCACTGGATAAAAACCTTCTCACACCTTCTCTGTTGGTGTTGTGCGTTAATAGTTTTTTTTTGCAGGTCAGTTTAGGGCTGTGTAAGCTGATGGCAACCTTATGTAAAGCCCTCAACAAACAAAACCATTGGCGATCAGCAATAATGCACATTTCCCAATGTGCATTATAGCTTGTCTGAATTTAGCCTCAGAACACACCTGTTGAGAGTGAAGTACAGAACGTAAATTATAACAGAGGTCTGACACTAGCACTGTATGGCTGTGAACAGTGTATATGAACATGCTGCTGTCAAAAGAGAAGCAGGGCTGAGATTATGCCTCCCACGCTCCAGCCAATAAATGCAAATCAGAGTGACAGGCTTTCCGGGTCAGCTTCATACTACTTGTCAGTGATCCAAGCCTCACTTTAAACAAACAAAAGCTCCTCTGTGCGGGAGTCATAATTTTCTTTAACACATTAATTAACTGAATCCATATGCTTGACCTAAAAAAAAATAGAGGAAATCAAACTGTTCTGACGCTGAATTTCAACTGTGGCTGCGTGTTGCAGGACTGGAGCTGCTGTACCAACCTGAAGTGGTCAGGCTCTATCTTGCTCTACTCACTTGTAGTCACAACCACAACACTTTAGAGGCGGCCGCAGGAGCGCTGCAAAACCTTGCTGCGGGACAGTGGGCTGTAAGTACACAACACTAACCTTGTACTCACATTCACACGGGAGACGTCTTCTCTGTGAAACCACTGCTGCTGCGGAGAATTATTTATAAAGTATCACCTCAGCTGCTGTCATAGTAACTCAGAGTCCTAAAAACTGCATTTGTTATTACACCATATTAACGTATTTAGATGGACTCTTATGTAAGAACATTCATTTAATTTTAGGATGGTTCTATCCACATGCAGTAAATTGCTAGAAATTCAACCCACTTGGTTTCACCTGCATAAAAAGGAAGCACTTAACTCCCACAGACTCTCCCTGACTATCATTAATGTACTTTTTAATCGCAGGGTTTGGATTAAAGCAAAATCTCAAAGCTGTGAAATTGAGTTGCACACAAGAGAGCAGTTAACTGAGCTATATGTCTTATTTATTATTTGCTTTTCAATTTATTTTTCAGACTTGCAATGCGCTTGCAGTGGAATTAGTGGTAATATAAAGGCAGAAGGGAATAGTTAGGATAAGGAGGTGTTCCCTAAAGCAAAATCTCACAGATGCTCTGTAAAAATTACTGACATCCTTCAGCTGTTTATGTTTTAATGCTTGTGCTTGCAGTGGTCCAGCTATATCCGAGCCACAGTGAGAAAAGAGAAAGGGCTGCCCATTCTGGTGGAGCTGCTTCGATCAGATGTAGACAAAGTGGTGCGAGCTGTGGCTATTGCTCTCCGCAACCTGGCCATGGACAGAAGAAATAAGGACCTGATAGGTTTGTACTGTCATTTAGTTATAATTTAAGTTAAATTTATATAACTCGATGACTTGATGTTTGATTTTGGCATAAAATAAAGAATATGTCTGCAATTACAGCTCAGATAATCTCCAAAGAGATCCTAAGACAATACAATGTGTCCATGGCTGACACAGCACCTAAAAGTCTATGCTTCTGAATTGGCTGAGCATAAACAAATTATTTGTGGCATGGTTGCCAAGCTATTTTTGCTGTACTTTTCTCTTCTGCTCTACGTGCCTCTGTACTTATTTTGTCTCTTTTAATGCAGGGAGCTATGCTTTAAGGGACCTTGTGGGCAATCTGCCATGTGGACAACAGCATCCAGCAAAGAATCTAGAGGGAGACACTGTTGTCTCTATTCTGAACACAATCCATGAGATCATCACCGATAGCCCTGAGAACGCCCGAGCACTCATACAAGGCCACGCTGTTCAGAAACTGGTGGCCATCAACAAGTCCAGGTATGATACAGAAATGCGTAAATGTTGCAATCATGAGTAGTCCCACTTAGGATGAAGGACCCTGCCTGGTTTGCAGTATTGCTTGCTACTGCTGGCACATGACACTCCTGGATTTATTTACAAGTATTCTGGAGCTGTATTTTGTTCTTTATAAAAATGTCTAATGGCTTGTTGTCAGCCAATCAGCGAGGGAGACCAAGGCCGCTTCTCACGTTCTGCAGACAATATGGGCCTACAAGGATCTGCGACACACACTGAACAAAGCAGGCTGGAACAAAAGTCACTTTAAGGTAAGACATACATTTCCTCTTCATGTAATTCTCTGGAAACATTAAAGTTGAATGTTCAAAAAACTTGTTATTAAATACTTGTTGATTGAACATAAAATTGTGAGCTTTGTGTGTGAATTATAAAAAAATATCAAGCTGTCAGGCTCTGAAAGGAAAAAAGGCCATGGATATGTGCTTTTATTGCACTTTGTGTAGTGCAATAGATTCTGCCAAAACAATAAATGCCAAAAAAAAAAATCATTCTCGGTACACGCTGGGATGCAAGACTTTGAAGTATAACAGGGCACTCATAATTTACCATTTGCTTAAAACGTGTATTGGGTCTCTTGCAAATTTTTATTTAGTCCATAAAAACACTTGAGTTGTTAATTTGTTGGCAGTATTGCAATATGATTATAAATATAAGCTCCTGAATAACCAATATCTCAAACTTTTTTATGATCATTTACTGGTGCGTCCTTTAAACAATGAGAAGACACAGCTCAGACTCGCCATATAACAAAATCTTTCAAATTACAATACAAAAAGCATACTGTTGTCTTCATTCAATTATGTACTTATTTTTTCTCCTGCAAAGCCAACATCAACTGGAGTGACTAAAAAATCTAAGAATGGAAAGCAAGGGGGCGATGACATTACCTTGCCGCTTATGGACAAAAACCAAGGTCAGTATACCATTGCACTTACTCCATCAGCAAAACGTAATTAACCCAATCACCAAATGAGAGACTTGTCCTTTAACACAGATGACAAAAGCACATTTTAAACATAGAGTGCTTTTAGTCATACCAGGGACAAAAACATTAGCATGTTCAGGCCCGGACCATGTTCCTCTGAAACATAGCCCTAAACCAATGATGTGCTGCCAAGGTTACCCGCGTGCCGACTTATTAGGCAGAGCGCTCCCTCCCAGAGGCACGGCCAGCTCATGCATCACCAGTCACATCTCATTTGGATGTTTTTCCAAAAGAGCACCCGCTTTGCCACAGCGACATCAACCTCAACTTTAAATGAGGGTCCTAAATAGGGATTTTCTCTAGAGGCTGTCTTATGAATAGTGACGATAAGTACGTTTGAAATGTGAACACAGTAGGTATAATGTGCGCTCTCAAGAAATAGTTTTATTGCATTGTAGCTGTTTCTTGTTTTTAACTGAAACATTTAGGTACAATGCTTTGTTTGAAGGCACTGAATGGAGCTAATCGTATTTATTGCAGGCGGCTGGGTGTTCTTCTGAAATGGCTCCATGTTTTGTCATTTCACGGTTTATGTATTTTTTGCACCCAGAGCTCCATCTTTGCTCTGCATTCTGCGGCTGATGTGATTCTTTTTTTTTTTTCTCCCACAGATGTCTATTCCACCTTGGAGCCAAATGACAGAGTCAGTGATGGGAAGGGGTCAGTGGCGGAAAGAGAGGCTCTTCAGGTAAAATCATTTTCACAGATGACAACACACTTGAATCACACTTTCACTTTTATTGCCGGTATGAGACTTTATGATCTGTGCTCTATGTAAAGCTTAGGCTATTGTTTTCCTGATAAAATATGCCGTATTCCCCTTCAAAGGCATTACATTTTTGAAGCATAATTGTCTGATTTATCCCATATCCAAAATATATGTGTTTGAAAAAGTATAATTTTTAAAAGTAGATCAGTGTCACAAGTTTACCACATTTTTTTTGACCCTGTGAGTACGAAAATGGTAATAAAACAGTAAATAATAAATGTATACAGTATTGGAAGCTCACTTCTATTCGGTCTTGTCCATTGCCTTCGCACAATTTACAGAATTTTCAACAATAGGTTTCAGTAAAAGGTATATTCACATCAGCTCTGACTACTTGTCAGATACAAATACTATGTATTTTAATATTTCAGGCGATTAATGAGAGGAAGCACTTCATCAGAGCCGGACGTCCCGCAGTGGGTCTAATGGATAACAAGCCGCCTCCATTAGACTCCTGGGTCTAGAGACAGTGACAGCGGGGCCAGTAAAACCTAATAAACCCTGTAGAGACACTTTTCATTTGTGAAATACAGACTTGTGCCATTTTATCATATAGACAGACAAAAAAAAAAGTCAATTCCTTTATTTTACCTGAAAATATGTGCCAAACTGTTACTTTTATTTATAAAGGAGATTATTTGGGGTAGACTTGATGGATTTTGTCATTTAGGAAGACGTACATATGATGTAGCCTAAATATGCAAAGTGTGATCTATAATGACTCCAAAGAATATATTACATGTACAAGATCAATTTTACAGATACATAAGGATGAGCTAGTTTCAAACTGTCTAGTTTTAAAAGGACTGGATTATCAGTCTGGTGTTGTTCATTACCAAGAGCTTTGGGCTAAATATCTTACAATATAAGGTTTAAATCTGTAATTCACTGTGTGTCTGAGGGTAGGATTAGGATTCCCATCAACCTATTAATAAAACACATGCAAATGATTTGGTATTTACTTTCCTCTGGACCAAGCTGCCATCAGACAAGACTAGGAATGGTCTTTAAAGATTTTTCAAAGGCAAAACGTGATTGTAAATGTGTAACAAAGGACTGTTAATAATTTAAATGAAGGCATTTATATTGTAATATTTATTGTAATACCCATGTTATTAATCAAAGGCCATACATGTAATAGCTAATACCAGTTATGTGATCCTACATTCAATAAAACTCTGCTTTGCAGTGGTCTATTTTGCATTGCTATGTTGAATGAAAATAAACATAAATTATTACAATAATATTTGTTTTTGTCTTTTTGTGGAGCAATCATGTACACAGATCTGAATATCTTAGTGATTTGTAAGCTTTTTAAATATTCCAAAATATTCTTCACTTCTTTACTAAAAATTCAACAGTAAATAGTAATTTAAAGTTCTGCTGCATAATTGGCCAGGGGCTATACTATTTTACAAAATACTGCCATCAGGTGTCCGTAAATGTTCATAAATGGAAGCATACATTTGTATCTCATGATGAGATGTAATCATGAGTTTTCAAATGACAAACTGTGTTATTGTTTGTTGTGTTCTGAGCCAGGCACACTACAGGTAAGAAACAAAATGATAAATCCCCTGTTGGATGTGAACTTTGAAGCATAATTTCTATTACAAACACAACAACAAAGTCGAGTTATATAAGATGTGACAAACACAAACACTTGTCTGCTGCCAATAAAGAGTTTAACACTATGTACACTCTTGAAACATATCAAACAACTAGCTGTACAGTACCCTGTCAAAGTAAAGTATAGGCTTAATAAAAATAATTAGTTATTCAATAGCCTTTTAAAGCAATAATTGCAATTATGTGAGTAATTATTAAAATTCATAACAACACATTAATGTGAGCCTGCAATGCAAATTAGATCAAATCAGCTCCTTTAGCTGCCTAATGGAAGCATTTACTCCTGTTGAAGCTCAGAGAGTGCTCTACACTGGCCTCTTGTGGAGATGCCAAGCATTAATAAATTACACAGTTAATTGATGATTTGTTTCTAAATGAATTAGAAACGACCTCATATAAAGGGATTGATTAAGAAATAAATCTATGCCACACCTTGGATAGTTTGCGTTGATTGTTTTGCCAGACTATATTAGGTTTTAAAATGATTTGCTCAACAACTCAATTTACCTCCACATTCTGAATGGAAAGAAAAAACCCATCTGAAACTATTGGAACAGCAGCCTCCATACTTGTGCAGATGTATATGGCTGGTCCTCTCTCTCTGGAGGGGAGAGAAAGGGAGGAGGGCTGAACATGGCCTCAGTGACATTTCTGAACATGTCAGCACAGCACATTGGACAGCACAGCCCTGCCCTCAGAACCAAACCACAAGATCACCAAGGGCAAAGCTGTTTTTTACTTTGGGCCACACCACCAACCTGTCAACCATCGCAGCCTTCAACTCTTGGCAGGTCTCTTCCCCAAAGGATTTGTCACATCCTTTCATTTGATAGAATTTTGGACCTAACCCTTTAATCACTCATGGCCTGTTGGGTTTTCTTCTCTTATTGGTTTATTGATAGTGTGCTGCTTTTAATGTTGAATGATTTGAGTTGGAGCAGCCCCATCCGGTCTACAGAGAACCATCGCAGGCTGTTCTTCAAGAGGGATGGTAGTAGAAATCCACAGTTGGACCCTCAGGACTTATTAAGCCAATTTTTGTCTACACTAAACCTCACAGAGCAGAGGCCCCAGACCCGGCCCCCAGTCTCTGCCTTCAAGGAGCCACCAGAATACATGCTGGAACTGTATGAACGTTTTGCCAATGACCGCACTGCCGTCCCTTCAGCCAACATAGTGCGCAGTTTCAAGAATGAAGGTATGTGCTGATATTTATATAATAATAATAAATAATATATAATATATAATAAATTTCCCATACCTACCAAAATACATGCACATGCTAGTTGCAACATATTTATTTAAGAAATCAAAAAACCATGAGAGACCATATCTAATTTTCTGATTTCAGATTCTTCCCTGTTCCGTACCCCAGCTGGAGGTATATGGATATATCCCCTGTTGTTTAACATCTCCACGCCCCACCACGAGCGCATAATATTAGCTGAGCTGCGTCTCTTCATGCATATCCGGCAGGCAGCGCATAGAGGCCTGGACTGCAAGGTGACCATTTACGAAGTCCAAGAGGGTGTTGGATGTCCAAGAGGGGTGCAAAGAGAAGCGAGAAGCAGGGATAAAGACAAGGTGGTGGAGATGAAAGATTTGGAGGAACTGGTGACAAAGCGTGTCAATGCCAGAGATAACGACTGGGTGTCATTTGACCTGACTCCTGCTGTAACACTATGGCGGAAGATTGAGTATGCAAACCACAGATTGGAGGTTCATATCACAAACTTGGGGTTGGCAAGAAAAGGGGTCACACATGAAACCTCAGTGGAGATTGAAATAAATATTGACAGAAGCTTAGGTGGGAAACATAATGCTGCTATGATAGTTTTCTCAGATGATCAGAGCAGAGACCACAAAAAAGAGAAGAAAGAGCTCAACCTGATGATTGAATATGAGAATGACCTTCTGGGAAATGTGGATGAGAGCCGAGCTTTGAGTGGACATGGTAGTCACAACACTGTAAACCAGGAGGAACTGGACCAGCAGACTCTTGTGGAGCTGCAGTCCAACCTTATCTATGGCACACCCTCGAGAATCCGCCGCAATGTTAAGAGAGAGTCTTGTAGGAGGATCCCATTGTTTGTTGATTTTAAAGATATTGGCTGGGACACATGGATCATCCAACCGCTGGGCTACGAGGCCTATGAGTGCAAGGGGGATTGTTACCCACCCTTGACCTCGGAGGTCTCGCCCACCAAACATGCCATAGTGCAAACTCTGCTGAGTGTGAAGAGTCCAGAAAGAGTATCACGTGCCTGCTGCGTACCAACAAAGTTAGAACCCATCTCACTTCTTTATCATGAAAATGAGGTGATCACTTTTAACCACAAGTATGAAGGAATGGTGGTGGCCGAATGTGGCTGTAGATAGTCCAGAGAATAATGCCATTATACAGACCTTGAGACTGGGAACTCTGATGTTAGATGTAAATTTGTATTTGTGTAAAAATGTATGTTCAGTTGTTCTAAAATGTTAAATATAAATATTTTAAAGTTGTTAAACTGTATGTTTGGTTCTTAGAAAGTAAAATTTAGTTTCTCATGCTATGACACCAGCAACTATAACTAAGGGAAATAAATCTTATCAGATGCTTCACAATATACACATTTTATATTCATGCTATGTGAGCATTAAATTCAAATAGTTATTTAATAATTAAATATTGTGGAAAGTTGTGTTATTACAGCAGCCGCTAGAATAAAGTGAATTGTCTTTTTATTGATTATGATTCAAAGCATTGTAGACAGAAAATGTCATGGCATTTGGACTATCACAAAACATATTATACACAAACCAAAATGGTATTATGGTGTATGCTTTTTGTATCTTCACATTTGTGCCAATAACCTGCCACTCCATAAAACTGGTTTATTATTTGCACTACCAAGTATGCTTGCTGTATGTATGAGAATGACTGTAAAAACAAAAACTACTTTTACTTAATTGCCTCATTACCCACGCCTAATAGGCAGGTAGATTATAAGCTCTTTAAATTATGTAATTTATTCTCTTCTTGTGTTTTTTTAAGGCATTGTAATCATTTAAATACTGAGACATTTTACTCTTGTATTTATATTTAATACATTTTACGCATTAGAAGATATTTCAGTGCCTTGGAGCTTTTCAGGTATTCCTGACAGTTCTCTTACTTAAAATTGCTGTGAAGTTAGTTGTGTGTGTAACAACATGCTCATGCTTTGAGTTCTCACATAAATATGTGTTAATATAAGGATTGTAAAAAAAATAAAAGAATCTGTAAGGATTTTTTTCATCAGCAATTTATTAACCTTATAACTCGAGTTGTGTTCATTGTAAGTTAATCACATTACTCTTTGCATAAGAGCGTTAAGCCCCATTTCTCTAGCGTCACATGCCTGACGGGTCACTCACTGGCCGCTTCAGTGCCATACTGATAAGGAGGTGTGAGAGCCTGGAGTCTTGTAGACCATCACTCAGGATGAGACGCCACTCCAAGTGGCAGCATTTGTGAAAAAGTGGTGTCAGATTCCTGGTCTCCAACACTAACTGGCTCTATTGACTACCCTACCATCAAGTTGTCTGGTGCCCTCTGAACCCCTCACTTCCTTTTTCTGCAACGGGCAGCATGACTCTCATATCAACCCCTCCACAACAGTACAAATGGAAAAAACACATGTCACATCATCACCTTGTGCTGGCTGTTAACAGTCGGAAGCAGATAAAGAAATGGAATAACACTAGAACATTCTACAGTAACAGTCTCTTCTATGGAGGCTGATTTACATATTCCAAGTGGGCTGGGTCTGGTATCAGTCAGCTGTGATCAGGATGACCTCTGGTGCAAAAACCCAATACAAGTCATATGTGCAAGAAATAAAATAATTTACAATACAAGGCCAGATCTGGATTGTTGGTGATTATTGTATTTGGGGCTTTAATGTATGCTTTCTTTATATATATAAGTTTACAGCTGGATAGAAAATTAAGTAATAAGTGTTTGTGTAGTTTTTATAAACTGGCACGGCATTATAAACTGACACCTCTTTATTTACCTGATTTATTTAGTTACTGTCAAACGCTTCTATACCTGTCGCAATTTTACCACGCATGCGCAGTTGTACCTTGATGGGTGGAGAGAAATTTGTTGTTTATTTTCGTGGCCAGCTAACCAAAAGCACCGTATTGTTGGTGGCTAATTTACCTTAAAAATTACCCAAGTGCAATAATCCGAGAAGATATCGGAGGACGCTTTGCTTGGTATGTCTTTCTGAATATTAAAAAGCAGATAGTGAATAGTAATGTCTTATTACACAGGAATAAATAACCCATAGTAAGCTAATGTTAAGTTGATGGACCTCTATTAGCGTTAGCTGCTAGCCTATGCGCTAGGTAGCCATCCGAAAATAACAACCGCAAACGAGCTAATATTGATATATCGTTTATTTAGCTACTGTAACCCGTTCCGTATTTGTAACTGCACGCACTTGAGTAGTTTACCTAGAAATAAAATCACTGCAAATTCACAAATCAATCTGTATTTATGTGTGTGCGGAGATAAAAGCCTCACTAGCATTAGCCACACAATGCTAGCTTTATTTACGGTAAGACGATGAAGGCAAGCGCCAACAGAAAATCTAGTCAGTGTGGTCTAGTTTAATTTAAAAATATTGTGGCAGGTCACAACATAACCCGATTGTTTTACAGAATACTCACGTGATATAATCTAATAACATGGGATACATGATTTAAGTCATAATCACGGTTTTTGTCAAAGCTTTGTTAACACCGTGCTACACAGGAACAATAAAGATAACTTTGACCTGAGTTGGGCTGCAAATGTAACTTGTATTTTTTCTTGTTTGTTTTACTAAACCACCATTCAACAAAAGGAAAAAGACACAAATCACACAAGAACACCGTCCTTGGTTTAGTGACTATACTGACCTGTAGAATATAAACTTCAGTAATCATTCATGACGGAAGGCTGTCAAATGTTATTTCATTCACATTAGGTTATGTTTCCTGTGTGGGTGTGAATTAATTCAACAACTTTCCAATACAACCTTTAAAATTTCCCATCAATTATCAAAATTCACACACAATATTAATTTCTTGCAGTGATCAATAACAAAATACATGTTATTTTGTCATCAGGTACACCATCTGTGGATACAGTGGCCAAGTCTCTCTTAAGGTTGAAACCTAAGGAGCAAGATGTCAATCACAAACACTCCAACTAGCAATGATGCCTGTCTGAGCATTGTGCACAGCCTGATGTGCCATCGACAGGGAGGAGAGAGCGAGAGCTTTGCAAAAAGAGCTATTGAAAGTCTGGTGAAGAAACTGAAGGAAAAGAAAGATGAGCTGGACTCTCTTATCACAGCCATCACTACAAATGGAGCTCATCCTAGCAAGTGTGTAACCATTCAACGGACCTTGGATGGCCGTTTACAGGTACAAGTGCAGATATATTTTTGTATACTGTTCTGCTTTTATGTGAGGTGCCTTGTTTTAGTGCCATGTGAATAGAGATATAATTCTATTTCTCTTTATTTATATGTTGTAGGTTGCTGGGCGCAAAGGCTTTCCCCATGTGGTCTATGCAAGACTCTGGCGATGGCCAGATCTTCACAAAAATGAATTAAAACATGTGAAATATTGCCAGTATGCCTTTGACCTAAAATGTGACAATGTATGTGTCAACCCATACCATTATGAGAGGGTTGTCTCCCCTGGCATTGGTAAGTAATAATACAGCAAGCTTTAGCTTATTTTTTCAGTTTGAAGAAATTAAAAATTATTCAAATGTAATTGATAATTGCAGTCACATGCTCCAATTGTTACAAATAATGTACCTGTTAATGAAGAAAAGGTTAAAGCAAAAGCATCTGGCTCAGTTTTCAAGGAGTTCACCTTGAAAACTAAATCCACATGCTTTGACCTTTTCTTCAAATGACCTGGATGTCTGAGAACCGTCACAGACGTGTGCCTGTTAATGTTTTTCTGCAGATTTGTCAGGATTGACCCTCTCCGGTTCAGGTATAAAGTTATTCCTTCTATACTAATATACTTTTTGACAAACAAACTTAAATGTTTATCTTCTTTACAGGTCCACTTCTAGTAAAAGATGAGTATGACTACGACCAGCAGTCCCATTCCAGCTCTGAAAGCCACCTTCAGACAATCCAGCACCCACCCTCAAGGCCTGGCCCCCAAGAAACCTTCAGCACCCCAGCACTTCTGCCCCCTGCAGATGTCAGCAGCTCGGCTTCAACCTCTGCTTTCTCTACCATCACTGCTGGCCCCTCAAGTGAGACACACCTCCTGAATGCACATGTTAATGCATGAACTCTGTAAATATCATTTGTAGATACAGTATATTTAAGTTGACACCACTAATTGCACAGATCCTACTCCCAACTGGAGCAGAAGCAGCAGCTTCACCCCAGCAGTGCCTCAGCATCAGAATGGTCATCTCCAGCATCATCCGCCTATGCCTCACACGGGCCATTACTGTAGGTGGCTTTGCTTAATAGTATCTGCTTATTTATAATGATTTGTATTTTTTTTTAAATGATCAGTGTAACATATGGATGTCTTCTTACAGGGTCAGTTACCAATGAAATTGCATTCCAGCCTCCCATTTCCAATCATCCAGGTATCTATCATCAATTTGTTTAAAAGCAATCACTAACAATAACAGTAGTGGAAGTGTTTTAACAAGAGCTTGTTTGTTGGTTTGCTCCAGCTCCAGAGTACTGGTGCTCTATTGCCTACTTTGAGATGGATGTCCAGGTTGGTGAGACATTCAAGGTGCCCTCCACTTGCCCCATAGTGACGGTGGATGGCTATGTGGATCCTTCCGGAGGTGATCGATTCTGCTTGGGTCAGCTGAGCAATGTCCACAGGACTGAGAACATAGAGAGAGCCAGGTACCTAACAACACAATGAGATCTATCATTATGTTATTGTAACAGCAAAGTAATTTTGGTTAATTTGTCTATTTCATTTTTTCTTCTGTGATGTCTAACAGGCTCCACATTGGGAAGGGCGTGCAGCTGGAGTGCAAAGGTGAGGGAGATGTGTGGGTGCGCTGTTTGAGTGATCATGCAGTGTTTGTGCAGAGCTATTATCTGGACCGTGAGGCTGGACGCGCCCCAGGAGATGCCGTTCACAAGATCTACCCCAGTGCTTACATCAAGGTGAGACGCCATCTATTTAAAAAAAAGAGAAACAGAGATATGTCCTGGTAATGCCGTCTGACTCCCAATGCACTGCAGCGTAGTGTTGTCACGATACCAACATTTTGAGTTTGGTTCAATACCAGGCTTGAGTATCATGATACTAATACTAGAACTATACCTTAACATCAACCTGAAACATCTAATCCTTCTCTCTTTGTCCTGCTCCTTGCAGGCTGTTGAGCTCTGGCTGTATAAATCTGTAAGCTTTTAACTTCAGCCAAGGATAACAACAATCACGATTAAAATATTAAAATAGATAAGTCTTATTCCCCAAAGGGAATGTGTGACTAATATTTTCCACACTCTGCTCTGGAGACTGTCTATAAGTGAGCGGCAAATGACATTCAGATTAAGAACTACAATAAAATACACACTTCAATGACAGACCTATAGCCTACTCTTTAACATCTTTGTTAGTTTGTGATTTCGCTGTTGCTTGTTATTTATGCAAATTTGCCACGCAGCATTATGCACTAACACAAGCCTAAAGAAGCTTGAGTCACTGCCACAGTCTCAGGACACACAAGCACCTAAGATAAACTATTATTTTTCATCTGTACACTGTCAACACTATAAAACCAACAAAGCCTCCGGTGTTGCATTGCCTTGTTAAGACAAGCATGGATTCTATCACTCTCCCATTCGTTCAACTCCATTTACATTTTTGTCTTTTTTCTGAACAAAACTGCTGTATTTCTTCTAAAGTTTAGTTTGTAATGAGCCTCTCCTGAGGGTGAGCTGAGTTCTGTCACAGTTCTGTCAGACCCAAATGCAGTCCTGGTTTGTAACTCTCCAGTGGTCGGCTACAGCTCGTCTGCGCTCCACCGCTCATTAGCTGCTAATTGACTTGTACTCAAGATTGTTATTACAATAATACAGACTTGTAACACACTTTCCTGTCAAATATAAGATACTAATCAATCAGTACAAGATGTGTTTTTTTTTACTCAAATGTGTCCTCAACAAAGATGTGAACAGGACACAACACGTGCTAAAGTCCAGCTTTCATCACGTTCACGCCTTTCACTCAGCTCCAGTGAGGCATGACACGACAGAGGCCACATGCAAAGTAACACGGAATAGCAGCTGTTAGCTCTTTTTGATTTGTTTAAGGATGTTTAAACAAAGGCATTAAGAACATATCTGTCGGCGGTGGGCCCTCTCTCTGTTCAATCGTGAGCTGCTACTTGTTGACACTGCACACGTCAGATTTTAAATGAAGTATCAATACCAAAAAAAATTATGTCGTATCATTTAAGCACCATGGTATTGCGATACTTTTGAAGTAACGATACACTGTGTAACTCTACTGCAATGCATTAATTAAAAGATATAGTATTTGTCCCCCTTTTTTTTATTCAAATATCTGTAGCTGCACTTGGTGGAGATAAATTCTTTTTACTAATGATATTTATTTAATGTGATGCCATTTGTTGTTGAGTCATCAGCTTGATTGTTCTCGTTCTGCCAGGTGTTTGACTTGCGCCAGTGCCACAGGCAGATGCAGCAGCAGGCAGCAACGGCTCAGGCGGCTGCAGCGGCACAGGCAGCAGCCGTGGCTGGAAACATTCCTGGACCGGGCTCCGTGGGAGGCATTGCTCCGGCCATCAGTGAGTGTTGTCACCACTGCACTTAGCCTCTCACAAGCAGATTACTGCGAGTGCCTGCCAGGGATCATGCTCAGTCAGAGCTAAAACTAGAAACTTATTAAAATGCATTATATTGTGATCAAAAGAACCCAAAACAGCATGATTATCAAGATTAGCAAAATATTCTTTTTTAACAGGGTCTTTGTTTGTCTTTCAACACTGAATAATTTTGAGCCTGCATATTTACTTTGGCCTCTAGTGCTGCATTAATTAAAATCTTGTGCCTCTCATTTTCTTCAGGTTTGTCTGCTGCTGCTGGCATTGGTGTGGACGACCTGCGCCGCCTGTGTATTCTGCGGATGAGCTTTGTGAAGGGGTGGGGGCCTGACTACCCTCGGCAAAGCATCAAAGAGACCCCCTGCTGGATCGAGATCCATCTACACCGAGCTCTGCAGCTACTGGATGAAGTTCTGCACACAATGCCCATAGCTGACCCCCAGCCTCTTGACTGAACTAAAGGATTTAAACTGTATATACAAAACTAAAACACAAATGTGGAAGAAAATCAACTGAGCACTCCACCTTTATGTTTGGGCTGGATTGAGGAGGACTGCAAACACAGGAATTCCCATCTTAATGAATTGTGTGAGGAAAGACATTTAGACTGGCACTAAAATCCAGACGCACTACTTGAACATCCACTGTGCTAAGTCTGGGTCTGTAAGCTGGAGGAATACATGAGTCACACTGGGAGGAGTTGCTGCACACTGGAAACATGCTGTCAAGAGGATGCACATTATTAAGACAACCACTTTTATAGTATTGTTCTTTGATTTAAACACTCTAAAAGTCCAAATATCTGATAAAACCAAAGTGATGTACAAACAGTGTTATCAAGAAATAAAATGATAACTTTTGAAAGGTTTGTAACTAATGCTAGCTGAAGTATACTGCCGGTCCAGTCCTCCTTTGGTTGGTCTCCAAGGCTCAGATCATGCAAGTGGAGTGCCTCCCCATCCACGTCTCCTTCACAGATCAGGACTTTTACAAAAAAAACATGTTATTCATGGCCCTTGTTCTTGTAAAATGTAATCTATAATATTTTACTGACAGTTCTCATTTGATGGTTTTTGATTTATATTCTATCTTTTTTGAAGAGTTGTTTTATTAACACCAAAAGTATTTCAGAAGCCCTTCTTAACAGCACGCTTTTAAACAGTGTAAACATTGTCCTGCAAGGGATGTTTTCAAAACCCTTGTTTAATTATGTATTCAAATATTTTGAAAAGAAAGGGTTATCATCCCACTTTGAGGTAAAATAATGGACCGTGACGTTAGATGCCCACTTAGTGTCCATTAGCACTTAATTCATTAGCAAGTATTTTGTCTTGTTTTATAGTTTCAAGTGTGGTTAGTAATTGTATCCATAAAACTAGTATAGTGCATAAGGCTTTTTTATTTTTTATTATTGCTTATGACCCCCGCTGAATATTAAACACTTCCCTTTTGGAAGTGAATTAAATGTTTGAAAAAAGATCGGACATAGTATGGGCAGTCAAACGTGTTCCTTCTGATGAAACTAAAAGCCTATTGACGGTTTAACAGGTAAAATTTAAGTAGACAAAAATCACCATTTTTTTATTTGAGTAGGACATTTATTCCAACAGATGAGTAAAAAGCAAGTGTGAGAGGGAGAGTAAGCCATATTAAAGCCAAATATATAAAAGTTAAAAGGTCCTCAAACTACATTCACATTAGTATTATGTTGCTTGTAAAGGCTTGATTTTCATTCGGCTCGATTGATCATACATTTTCTTATCGGGCTCTTATCAGCTCTGTTACAACAGTATTTTCTACTCTTTTTGCTACGTTTTACCTTGAAAAACCATGAAAAGATAAAAAAAAGTTGTACAGTTTTTAGGAAACGCAAGTTCATGCTCATAAAATCTACAAATGTCATGCATAGTGAAAGATGAAATGATGTATGAATAAAATGAAATGGGCTAACACTGATGAAGAGTCATGGAGTATATTAAACAAGAGACACTGGGTTTGAACATGAACGTTTATTACTGCAAAGACAAGTCACAAATCTTAAGAAAACAACACTAAGAAGCTAGCCTGAGCTGAGATCTGAAATATTCAGAAAACCAAACTACATGTGTCTGTTATAATTCCTATATTCATCAATATGACACACTAACTGTTTTTTATAAATATAAAAGTCCCCCAATCATCCTTGATTTTTTTTATGTAAATGACACAATACAAATCACCCTACACGCATTGGGTTGCTCGCCAGTTTAAGAAGATACATCATATGAAAAACTGAACAGCACACAAAAAGAAAGTCACATAAGATTTGTAATATATATTATCAAATATTATACATTATCCAAAAAGTGGGGAAAAAAAAAAATTCACAAAGCACTCAAGTCAACATATGAGAGAAGAACTGTTCACCAAAAGAACAAATAGAATTAGGACACAAATAAATATATTTTGATATTTACATATTTTTTGTCTTGTGTATTAAAATAAAAACCTTCCCCAAATGCCACTGCCAAATGCTTGTGCTTGCATTAGAGCGTGCTACAAATGGCCACGACTCACTAGTCACTGTCAAATGGCACTTGAAAACATTCACAAAGATAAAAAAGAAAAAAAGAAAAAGGTCAAACAGGTCACAGCATTCAGAAAATAGCATTTTGACAAAAAGAAACACGATCATAAAACAAGTCTTAAGAGAGCATTTTACATACAGTAACCATCATTAACTGTACAATAAAAGGCTGTATGCAGCTAATGTACCAGGTGTAAACTAGTCAATGTTTGCATTAGTCCTATATCCAGTGAATAGTAATAATCCAGTGTCTATTCTTTCCAGCCCTGGTTTCTTCAGTGGCAGCGCATGTGCAATGCAATGCTCGCCTTTATCTGTGGCCCACCAATGACCCCACAGTCACCCAGGCCATCTGCTCTGGCCTGAGTAAATTAAAGGCACCGGAGTCTGCTATGGGTCATTGAGGCCGCCATGTTAATCAGAGTGAGAGGCAACATGATGTTTATACATATCAGTTTAGTATATTATAGTTGACAAGAAGCTCCTTTACGAACAGCCTTTACTAAAACAATCTCGAGTCCCCAAATCTGAGGACATTGATAAAGTACAACTGTGTTGGCAGCAGTAGCATCAGTCCAGTGTTAACCAGGCAGGCTTTAAGATCCAGAAATCACTGTCTGGCACGTGCAGTAACTCTATGTTTAAATAATAAAAAAGGAAAGAAGCTAGCAGCACATAGTTAGACGTTCAAGACCAGAAAGCACTTTTGTTCCTAAAGCATACAATTAAAAGGTTAAAAATAAAATGTATAAAACTACCTCAGGCACAAAATAAGGAGCATCTACACATCATTGTGTTGTATTTAACAATGGATCTGAAAAGTTCAATTCTGTCGTGGTTTATTACTTCGGTCTCAAATTTGGTAGTTATTAGTTAAAGTGAGCATATGTTATAGTAGGATTTAATTGTGAAATAAAAACTAACCAATAAAAATGGTATTTGAACACTTTTCATTTTTCATAAGAAATATAAACTTGTCAAGAGTGAGCGCTCATTGTCATGAGAGACTTAACCGGCAATTTCAAGCCAGCAAGATAACGGCAAGGCTACAGAATCAGTGTGTACCACAGACTTAATAAGGGATACGGTTGTAGCTTAGGGAGCGCATAATTGGACTTTACCAATTTCCCATGGTGTCTTAGAAAACATAACCGTTGACAAACTCAAAATCAAAATAACACAGAACCGTATTTGCACTTTTCACCCTTTCTCTGCTGATAAACAAAAGACACAGGAACACATCCCAGTCTTAAAATAACAAAAAACTAAAACTTAGAGTTTTAGATTTTTCATTACAGCAAAAACAGTACCAACTTTTCTTCCTTTAACAATGTCAATACAAGAAAAAAAAATCCCATTACAGTCCTGTACAGTAGTTTTCAGTAAATTATTCAACACAACATGAAACACAATAAATACCAATAAATAAACATTTGGACAAAATAGGGGGGAACCTATAAAACAAGCATTAATCAAAATAATTAGTAGCAAACTGTTCCTTCTTTGAGGATTAATCCCACTTTTCTCCACAGCGTAGGCTATAAGAGTTCAAGTATAGATGCAGTCATGTAATGAGCAGTTAGTTCCAATGCCTTTTCTGTTCACAGTCTATGAGCACATTACAAAAGAGCTACCAAAGAAACAACCACATATTAACTGAACATCCAGATAAAAAGCAACAAATATATGCAGTGTCATCATTTCATATACTATACATATATATACTTCTATATATCTCTTTGAATATCAGAAAATATCAGTTTGATCTATTGTACAAAGGTGATCTCTTAACAGGGATTTTGAAGGGCTAAAAAGTCAAATCAAAACATTGTCAAAAGTGTGAGAAAAGCAATGCAGATTTTCTGTGGCATTGGATTTGTGCAGTACAGTGGTGTGTGTGTGTGTGTGTGTGTGTGTGTCTGTGTGTGATAAGTTTGGGTGACTGCTGCACGCGTCAAAGGGCTGGCACCACTGGTTTGAGGTAGGGTGACTGATGGATGTGTTCCAGCACGCAACTACACAGGTCAACAAAAACACATACACATTCATTCATCCATAACAAAGGCTAATGCAAGAATAGGCCTCAAGAGGGCAGAGTGAGGGCAGGAACAAGGCTAAAACTATGATTCAGATATGTTAGAAGCTTAGTAGTGCTGATCAGGAGAAAACAACAGGTACTGGTGCCTGCATCCCTTGGTCTCAACACTAATGAGCCAGCCCAAATCCAGCCACAAGTCACCAGAAAAACCAAATGTGTGGCTGGGGCAGAGGAGCTGTGCACTCTCCACACCACACAGTCAGCACTCAAGGACAGCTGCATTTAAGGATAAGGCACTATGATAAAGCCGAGGTACATTAAATCCCTGACATTCGTTTTGCTATGCAACATGGCACTGTGGGACAGGAAACGGCTATGAGGCGGCCCAAGTGGTCCGATCTCAGCTTCCTCTGGATGGATTGTTTTTGGTCCTTTGTAAACTTAAGAAAATTCAATAGGAAAAAAACAAGAACATGCCCAGTCCACTCTACAGAGCATCTAAATGGAAAAAGGCAAGCATTATGCACCGAGTGCATAGAAAAGCTAGCATAGTGAAACTGGTTTTGTACAGCCGGTCTTCTCAATCACATTTCTATGTACACACAAGTAGCAGCACACATTTCTCTTTAGGGATTTTTTTCCTTTCTCGTTAAAAGATGACTTCCATATATATAAGAAAAACCTTAAAAAACTACCCCTTGATTTTTTTTTTTTTTTAAACATAGTTATTGATTTCTTTGTCAGCTACATAAAATACTCATATTTTATCAAGCCAACAGTTGCATGTTTGCATGCCAGTTATGAATCACTTTTCAAAAATGAGAATGGATAATTGGAAAACAAAAGCATAACAATAGCACCATAATGTTTGGGTAATACCAATTGAAAGAACAGTAAATGTATGTACATCAGGAGAAATCTGGTCTGAGTGGATGACTTTACTTCCCTGGGACTAGTGACATGGATTTGAGCTCGGAGACATCAGGTAGTTTGAAGGAATTAAAATTTCCTTCGTGATAAAAAACATTTAAGGGGTCACATTAGTTCTTCTCCTGGTCCCTTCAAGAGGCTGCCACATTGTATTAGGTCACAGACTCCACATCCATGACACCACATCCATAATAAAAGCAGTCAGACATGGACAGCACATTGTGGCTTTAGTATCATCAGCAGCACTCAACTGACCAGGCTGAATTGGGAGAGAAGAGTGTGTCCCCACAAGTGCAGACAGACAAAGCATGAGAAGACACAAACATCTAAACATACAAAAGAGAGATATGTGGAGGGTGAGACAGCATTAACAGGCTGCCCTAAGACCTTCAAACAGAGGCGTAAGTGTTGCCCGTGGCGCTGCAGTGGCGAATGGTAGGTGTACCCGCTGACGGGGTCAGGATCTGCTCAGTGTGGTCTTGTGGAGGCTGGGGCAGCGAGTGGAGGACACCTGGCTGGACAACCCCAACCACAGGGTGAGAGCCATCCTCCATAGCCCCAACCTGGATCACCTGGATTACCTCATGCTCTGACTTCTCCCGCTTTGCTAGAGGTTCACCGGATTCCTCTGTGTCCTCCTCCAAGTCACTGTCCATCCCACTAGTCTCATCTAGAAACAAAATGTTTAAATACCAAAACACAAATATGGTTAGTGTAAGTTACAAAAGTATTTGAACAAAAATATTTGCACTAATGGTGTGAATTGCTATATTTTTGAAAAAAATTAGGCACCAACCTTTTTCAATGTTGAGTGTTAGGGTGTTCAGACAGTCAAACTTAAAACAAAGACACAAGGCAGTGATTGGTACATGAAAAAAGAACAAAAAGATGCTCTTATTAATAATTATACCTCGCCCATGATACCAATGGTCGTCTCCCCAGTGGCCTGGGCCACGCGGTGCTCTACCAGGTAGAACATGTACTCATCATAGAGCAGGCGGATCAGGTGGAATGACCCAAAGCTGGCAGCACTACGTAGAGTCAGATCCCTGATTACCATAGAACTGAGGGAGGAATCAAACAGTTATTCTAGAGTCTGCACATTGAATAAATACTAATGTAACATGCCATTCTGTGTTTTTGGACAAACCTGTAGAAGGACCATTTGAGCAGAAACTGTCGAGCTGCTCTCGGGAAACTGGGTCGATGCTCGTAGGGCTTGAGCACTTGAGTGACCACATTGTCCAGCCAGGCTGCCCACTGCTCCAGAGAGCTCTGCTGCTGAAGCGTGGCTTTAAAGTCTTGTTCCAAGTGCTGCACTACTCCTTCCTCACATTGGCACACCCATGATGCCTGCTCCTATTTATCAATGATGCAAAAGGACAGTGAGTTTATATATGTAGAAGGCAGCAATATATTTAATCATAATTAGTTAAAATTATGTTCTAACACATGTTCAGAAAGAAAGCTGGTCAGACCTGTACGTTAGCAAAGTCAACACGGTTAAGATCACTCAGCATCTGGTTGATTTGGGAGGTGTTTTGCAACACAGCACGTGCCGCCTGAGCCAAGTGGTTCAAAGATGTGTATCTGCGCAGGGTTTGTGCAAAGGCACTAACAGCGGCAATCTTTGAAGAGACAGAGACGAGGGCCTTATATATGGAAGGTGCTAGAACATTTCTCCAGTATAATATTTGTGCAGATAAATACATTGAATTCTCCTAAAACATTATTAGTGGGTGTACCTTTCTTAAATGTTACATTATAAAACATCAATCAAAACTCCACCTTGGTCTGGATCATTCTTTGTGGAATGGCATTCATGGCATTAGTGAGCCAACCTTCCAGGCTTTTGGCAAAGTTGCGAATGGCTTGAGTCAAGGCACCTGAAGGACGAGGCAATAGTTTCACAACTCTTTTGTTTAGACAAAACCAAACTGGACCAATCTGCCATAAGTCACATAAATTGTATGCATCAACCATGATCACAGAGGGTGATTTATTGTAATTCCTACTCCTGTCCAGTTGACAGCGAATGTACAGTGGTGCTCATACCCTGGTGGCAAAATGTGATTTTTTTGGACATTTTTCAGATAAAAATGATAACTTTTCTTTCACTCATAGTTAGTGTTGGGGTGAAGCCATTTAATGTAAAACAACTGTGTTTACTCTTTTCAAATCATAATCACGACAATAACTACCCAAATGACCCTGATCAAAAGTACTCTGGTGATTTTGTCCTGATAACATGCACACATGTTTACACAAACAGGTTTGAATGGCTACTAAAAGGTAACCATCCTCATCTGTGATCTGTTTGCTTGAAATCAGTGTGTGCCTATAAAAGTCAGTGAGTTTCTGGGCTCCTGACAGACCCTTGCATCTCTCATCCAGTGCAGCACTGATGTTTCTGTATTCTGAGTCATGGGAAAAGCAAACAAATTGTCAAAGGATCTGCTGTAAAAGGTAATTGAACTGTATAAAACAGGAAAGGAATTTAAAAAGATATCCAAGAAATTGAGAATTCCAATCAGCAGTGTTCAAACTCTAATAAAGAAGTGGAAAAAGAAAAGGTCAAGTAAACCAACAAACATTTCAGCCACAACTGCAGGAAAATAGTTTGGGATGCAAAGAAAAACCCACAAATAACATCAGCTGAAATACAAGACTCTCTGAAAAATGTTATGTGGCTGTTTGAAGATGCAAAATAAGGAGGCACTTGAAGAAAAATTTGCTGCATGGTTGAGAAAGCCATTACTACGCAAATGCCACAAAGCATCCCGCTTACAATACACCAAACAGCCCAGAGACAAGCCTCAAACATTCTGGAACAAAGTCATTTGAAGTGATAAGACATCTGAAAAAATAAAGAGCCTCATCCACAACTACCACAAAAGACTTCAAACTGTCATTGATGTTAAAGGTGGAAACACACGGTATTAAGAACTGGGGTATGTCAAATTTTTATCCGGGTCTTTTGGGTAGTTTCTGTTGTCATTTTGATTTAAAAACAGTAAACTAATTTGTTTGACAATTAATGACTTGACCTAACCACTAACTACGAGTGAAAAAAAGTATTTGTGTTATAATTCATATTCCCCTAAAAAATAGTTCCCCCCAAAAATAAAAAATAAAAATTGTACAAACTATTAATTATTGTGAATGGTCCAGTTTTTGTCACGCTGCAGACAACACTAAACAGGGCAGGCAGACAAATCTACAGCAATTAAATTAATTAAAGTTATTATTTTTTAATTCCTTTTGTAGTCGGAATCAATCGGAATCTGTTGATACATAAAATAAATGATATGTCTTAAGCTTGTCGTGTAGCCTAATTTCTTAAAATGAGTAAAACGAAAAGCTATTAAAATATAATTAATGTATAAGAATTAAAAATGACAGGTAATAATAGATTATGATGGAAATTTTACAACTCTCTCTGTCAAAATGACGGCAAGTGAGAAAGTATAAATAAAATGTCCGTAGCACTGGTGTATGAATGTGTGTGGCTGTGGAGGTGTGTTTGGTGGTGGTAGGAGAAGGTTGAGCGCCGTTTGTGTGGCAGCCCCCCCTCTCTGTCTGCCCCAGGAGTGGATGTGTGTGAATGGGGTGAGTGGAAGCACGATGTAAAGCGCTTTGGGTGCCCGAGAAAGGTGCAGGAATGAGCTATATAAATGCATGCCATGCCATAAAATATGCAGCGATTACGTGTTAAATAAGTCTTATTATATTGTATATTGTTATGTTTTGTCAACTCGTAACTTGCTCCACAATTCACTCGTCTGTTCCGCTGACTTCATATAACAGCTCTCAGAAATCATAAGAGCAAAAGAAGTATCTTACTGGGAATTGGTCTCAGGACATCAGGAATAAGAATCTCGACAAGGGCCTGGTACATTAGATGGTCGCAGGTGCTCATCCATTTCAGTACAGCTTCATTTCGACACAGAACTATGAGCTGTGAACGAGGGAGCCGAGCTTCAATCTCACTTATGCTGCTGCAAAGAACAAAGAACACAACACGCTGGCTTTAAGTCCAGATAAAACAACAACCATTTTCTCTCGCCTTTGAAAAACTACACTAAAAAAAATACTGACAAACCCAACTCAAGAAAATAATCCACACCTGTTTTCCGTCACTGTGGCACCCTCTACAGAGTCAAGAGGGGAGTAACGCCAGAACGTCTGCCACAACTTTTCAATTAGACCAAACTGGAGGTTAACAACCACATCCAGGATAGCCTAAAAATATGAAAAAAAATGTTAAATTACATTTACATTACAAATACATTTTTTGTATTAATAGAGATTAGATATTGGGATTAGAATCATAATAACAAAAGAGAAATTCAGTTTTAAAATGTCAGGAATTGGCATTTACTAATCTGTCAATCTAAACACACATAACCTTTCCCAAAGTTTCCACACTCGGAAACTTGTACCACTTTAATGTGGCTTTTAACCTTCAATTTCTTTCAATTTAAAAGTTTATTTTTAAAACCCTAGTTTATGATGAAATGTTTCTAATGGCGGAATTTAAGGACATTCATTTCTTTGTTTTTAAATTACTAGATTGTAAGAGAAAAGCAACAATGCAGTGTCTTGACTTTTTCCTAAAAATGTTGTTACCTCACAGTGCTCTCTGTACAGCAATTGGAGAGCTTTAACATCCTCTTGACTGATGTTTTCAGTATTGCTCTGTCCAAGATCTAACTCTATGAAGTCAGGGAGCCCCCGGGATGCATCTGTGGAGGGGTTTGAATTGAATATGAAGAATGTATTTTTGTTTTACTGAACAAATATTGAGTATGGTACAAACAGAAAAGCAGCTGACCTAAGAACTGCTGGTGGTGCTGGCTCTGTGCAATGACCGTCTGCTCTGCCACGCCAGGATGGGGTTGGCCTCCACCTGAATAATTCTCCCCAGAGCTACTGTCAAACTTCTGCACTGGCTTAAATCTGACGTCAAACATGTCAATCAGTATCTACAGAAAATGTAACTGAATATTTGTGGAAACATTTTTTGCATAATATACTGTTTTGTACCGTTGTTTTTGCTGAACCGGTTGCTGTCTAAGTGCCATATACTGCATGTCTTCTTGAAGTCTGTTGAGCGGAGAATCTGGTTTCACACGTATACCATAGTAATGATATTTGGAGTTCCCTCTGTAAAAATTATAACAACAGACATGCACAGAAGGAAAATAGAGTTAATTTTTTAAGATAAGAACTACAATGACTTCAAAACTTTCTTGAAAGAACAACATTAAAAAGTGCCATCCATAGCTGCTAACCTCGTCCCAAGGCGCCTTGTACGAAGTCCCATGAATATCGAGCGAATGAGTTTGCCAAAAGAAGCTGCGTTTACAGGGTCTAGTTTTTGCTCCTGGCAGTGGCGCAGATAATGATTGTAGAGTGTGGATCGTGGCAGACTTACACCCTCAGCTGTCTCGTAATTGTCCAAAAGCCACTGAAGCTGTAGGAGAACAATGCAGTGTCACTCAAAGGATTCACACACTTGTATGTGCAACTGTGTGTCTGAAACAGCCTCAAACTTTATGGCAGCAATCCTGAAATCCTCAGAGACCTGCAAAAGCCCTTCTAAAGCAGCCAGGAACATTTTAGGTAACAACAAGCAACAAAATAAAGCTAAATAGGAGTTTATAGGCTGGCAGAGGAAAAAGAGCAAGATGTAAGCAAAAGTTAGGCAAGGGCATTTGTAAAAAGCAACTTACATGGCTGTTGAGCAGCGAACTTCTCTGACTGGATAAACCCTCAGATTTTTGGAGCGTCTCAATCGCCATTTCAATCTGATAAAACCACGAAGCACAAAAAACATAATGTAAGAGAAGAAAAACGAAAGAAAAAACAAAACAAAGAAAAATACAGGGTTGACAGCTTTCTGAGCTACCAGCAAAACTGAACTGGAAAAGTCCCAAAGCAAGCACCACAACATGCAAGCGCAGCACCCATCACCCAACATAAGGAAAGAGACTCACTAGAAAAAAATTCTAACTGCTTAATAGAATGCATCCAACATGAAGCGTCCAAAATGTCACATTGATGTACACATATTTTGTGAAGAGGACCAATTGCATGTAATTATCTTCCAATATGCAGGTATCATCTGGGAGCCCTGGTTTTGGTCTTTGCCTTGCTTCCTGATTCCTTTTGTTGTTTATTTTTTAGCTGCTCTACTATTCATAAACCCTGAGGCAACAACCACACCAATACGTGTACTGTATCCCTACATAACACCAGTGCACTTATTACACGTAATTACAACAGAGTTACCAAAAGCAGTAAAAACACATTAGCATTGAGATTAGACAAGTATACAGGCGATGGCAGTGGTCGGTGCTGCAGACTTACAGTCGCAGGGGAAGCTCGTGCAGCCTGGGTTGCGGGGTGGGGTCCAGCGTTGTCCATGAGGTAGCCCCCAGAACTACTGCTGATTACCTGAGCCCCTGTCAGGCCTATGCTCATTCCTCCACTGCCACCTCCTCCATTATTGGTCATGCCATGAGACGTCACTACAGTGGACACTTGTGTTGAACTGCCCTGGGTGTCAAAATAGCTCCCTCCACTGTTCTGGCTGTACAGCTGTGGCTCTGAGTATGTGTAAGTTCTTCTGTTTAAAAGAAAAATTAGAAAATAGGACAATAAGTTGATTGATCTGATTAAACCTATTACCAAAAAAAGTATCAATACATTAATTAGATCATCATGGGACAAAGTGTAATGTTGTCAATATGACTCAATCAAATCAACTTGTCTAATGTTTTCCGGCCTTTCGGCTGAGTAATCCATGGAGATGATGAGGTGTTGAATTAAAACACATCTGTATAAAATTACAAAAGGAAAAAGATAAAACAGAATCCAGTTGTTATTATTTACCTTATACATTTGTACAATAAGAGTTTTCATAAAAAATGTGTGTGTAGTTGTTCCACTCCAAGATGACCTTTTGTTCATTTGGTGTCAAATTTTGAAATTTGTGCAGTGATTCTGACTTTAGAGTCTAAGCAATTACAAAAAAACTCTGTGTACTTCATTAAAGACACTTTTACCTTTACTGAGGCATAACTTTCAGGGTTTAAAAGTTTAAACGTCTACAGATTTAATATGCAGTGATTTACATAATATTGGTTTGTCCCATTTTTAAAAACTGTTTTTTTGACTGCTCAGTTGGCGTTAATGATTCATTGTAGATGCCATGATTAGTTTTGGCATCATCTCATTCATGAGAGCCACTTGCTATACCCAGTGCAGTTACACACACACACTGTCTTGAGTGTGTGTGCTTAGTTGGGTAGAGACAGCTTAAGGCAAACATCACCCTGTCCCCTCTGACTCTGAGACTTTTGTTTGGCTTTTGCCTACTTCTGGTCATGTTTAGGTGGCTGAGCTCTCCAGCAAAACCACAACTACATAGCTCCCACTAGAAACAAAGAAATAAAAAAGAGGGAAGAAAATACACTCCCAGTAACAACATGTGCTGATGACATGAAGGATTGTGTGAACAGACCTGAGAGGCTTTTAGTGTTGGGTGAGACCTACTCACATGTTGCCATTGGTGTAAACGCCACTGTTTTCCTCCACATACTGCACCTGTGCTGGGTAAACGTGCTGAACCTGTTGAACAGTCTGGGCCTGGTGAGACACAAATAGCAAGAGTTGGTAATCGCCACATGTAGGTGAAGTACTGCCTCATGATGAATGCAAATTCAGGGAAAGAATTTGACACAAAAGGATGTACCTGCTGTTGGACAGGCACCTGCTGGGAGGAGCCCGTAGGCTGAACAGGCACAGTGGTCTGAAGGGGGACAGTGGAAGTGGAGTCAGCGCCTGCGTCAGGGGTCTGCATGGCGCCTAAAAAATAAATAAAAAAAAATACACAACTTATTGTAACAGAAATAGTGCTTATGAGGAGATACAAACCTTTATTACTTTTTTTTACTACATTATCCAAATCTGACATCTGAATATTTAAAGAAGAATGATTGTTTGATTTTAGGCTTTGTCTTAAAGCTTACCTAAATAAGGCAAGTCTCATTGAGGACTCTTGTGAATCTGTTCTAAATCAATCTTTAAAAAGCCGCACCAGAACATTTCAATCTAAGCACCTGTTTCTGCCTTGTGGTACTCAATGTACTGAGCGCCTCATGCATCAGTGACACATGGTCTTGTCTCCATGTTCACAGCCATAAAAACAAGTTAATTTTTAACTAACTCCAAATAAAAACTGCTTCTTGTTGCTCCCTTGTTTCCTCTTACAGGTGTAAAGTTACTTTAAATGTCTGCACCAATAAGCTGAACAACTTATTTTAGAAACTTATTAATTAACAAGGATTTATAATTGCCTTTACAATATATGATCTGTTGTTTTCTGTTACTGACATTACTGTTCGGCCATTAGGTTACAGACATTTATCATTAGAATAAGCAGCAATAAGCCAGAGTGAACTATATTAGGGTGAACCAACAAACTCATGGCAAACCCTTGTTTGTGAGTTAATAATAGCAACACTCATTTCTTCCATAGGTAGGCCCCCTCCTCCCCATCACAGTTTCCATGAGCAAGCCTCTCTTGGTTAATTAAGACCGCTCTCCTAACAACTTCCAAGCTCTCTAAGGACTACCTGCCCCTTTTCTTCATTCTTTTATGATCACTCTATTGGCCTTTCTTAGTCTTGTGTTGGCTTACCATAAATAGTAAAAAATGAAAATTATTACTTCAGATAGATAAAGGTAAGATAATGTTAAATGTGGTTTAAGAAAGTGCATACAGGTGTGTAGCTTATTTACACCTGCTGCTTTCATATAGCCATCAACATAACGGTGCACAAACAATAAAAAATATAGCTTAAGTGTATAAGACAACTTCTTAACCTTACTATTTATAACGGTTAAAGTTTTAGAAAAAAAAGGTTACAATTTGGATGATAAATATCTTCATCATTACAAATGATGAATAGTGACTAAAATAACCATAAGACACTGCTTAAAATCTTAATATTGTACAAAAAAACTTTAAACGCTGGTTTAAAGTATGGTCCAAACTGAGCAAGCCCACCTATCGACAAAAGGAGCCTTTGCGTCACCCCAACCCCCTCCACACACACCTCAGCCTCCCCATTCAGACACTCCCCTGTGGCCCACTTAAATGCAGTGCACCACTGAGCAAGTGCGAGCCCTACAAAAGACACAGAGGAACAAAAGCCACCAAGGAGGGCAACATTTTGCCCTGAATTTTATTCTCTGAAATCTGGCTAACATTAGAATATAAACAATCCCCAAGATGACAGAAATAACACTTTTAGTTATCATAAAGCAAAAAAAAAAAAATGGAATCTGATTAGACAAGTAAACAATAAAGGTGAAAAACACATTGCAAACATATTCTTTCTCTAATACAAGAAAACAAACAAAAACATGGAACCTGGGGGCAAAGTTAGAGGAAATAGCATTGCAAAAACTTAATCTAAAACATTTTATGATTGATAGAAGCAACAAGCTATTTAAAGCTCTTCAAGCCAAACATACACTCCATCTTTAAAAAAATGGAATTAGACACATTAATTTGCCACTGTTATTAAGTGCAAGGTTTTATCTTGGAAATTGTCCTGTGTTCTGTATGAGTGTTGTATTTATTGTTTTGTAAGCAAAACTTGTGCTGCGGTCTTAGCCAGGACTCCCTTGAAAAAGAGATTTGTAATCTCAATTCGACCGTCCTGGTTAAATAAAGGTTAGATAAATAAAATAAAAAATTTATGTGGGTAATGTTCACCAGCCCTACATTAACACTGTCAGGCCAAGACAAAAACAGACCCAACATGCTGTATTTTGCTAAGCCATGAAAATGGATGACTGAATAATTGAATTAATCAGCCCCTCTTTAAGTGATTGGAAATGCAACAGGATCCAGGCAGCAGGTGGCATGGTACCATTTCTGCTCTGGCGGACTACAGGTAAGTGGCAACATGAGCTGATAACTAGCAGTTCCCAACATCCTGTATGTGTGTGCGTGTAAAGGTGTGCGTGTGTGGGAAGGGGGAAAGTTAAAGACCTTATTGGGGGTATATGGTGTTACATATGAGGACATTAAAATACTAATATTAATAAAAACATGGGAGTTCATTTGACATCGGATAATGACATATTCAGTTGTAAATTTCACTTCTGACAGTGGCATAACAACATCAAAGCTCTAATCTGATAATTGACTTTCTGCTGGTTAAAAGGGGAATAATTTATAGCAATGCTAAATAAAAAATAGATGACCTGAAGAAAAAATAAATAAAAAAGATGACTATTGAGTATGCCCTTGTTCACTACCTGTCTCACAGAACAACAGAAATCAGAGGTTGCAGCTGCCAAGCAGTCCTACAAGTGCTGTGATGCAACATTATGAAATCAAGTTTATAGTTACGAGATCAACCAAGAGAGACAAGAGTTTATAAGATTGTTTAAACAAACCACACTAATAATATTTACTAGTTAATTGGGCAAATGTCAGGTTGTTACAATACAGTCATTACTATTACTATTGTGCATTGTTGCATTACAGTTCCACACAAATTCTGGCAAAAAAACAAACTTAAAATATGAAATGTATGCATTTTCTAAGTTCAGCCAGAAGACAGGGCATAAAAACCTTTTACAGCTAGTAAAAGTACACGAAACTAAGCTATAAGCAATAGTAAATTACGATAGTACGAATGAGTAAGCCATAATGGCTTTATTATTTCTATATTTTGAGTCCATGTATGATTTTCACAGTAGTGACGATTCCAACCTTAGTTTATCAGAAAGCTTTAATCACAACCATCTGATTTCACAAAGAGAGCAGATGTATTGCCAGCGAAGCTATCTCCTCTCTAAGACAAAAGGGAAAGTAATGGCTTAGCTATTGTCAGTAGCAGATATTGTACAGGAAACTAGCTCGCAGCAATTTCTTGTACTAAATAATGTTTGCCTACAATGAAGCAGTACAAACACAAAACTTTAATTATAGAGGTAACAGTAGTCAAAAACGAGTCTTCAGCGCGCAATGTGGGAACGCGACGCTGGCGTTAGCAACCTAGCAACAACAGACACCTGCTCCAGCTGACCAGCTAGCATCAGTCACTAGCATAGACTTGTATTGCACCAGGGCTGCCAAGTCTAAACAAATACACAACAGTCTAATGCTTGAGAAACTGTCCACAGCTAGATTCTTTTTTGTGCATTTGAACAATCAAAACTAACCAGTGACAGCGACCAAGACCTCATCTGTGGTTATTCACGGGTAACGTTAGCAAGAAAGCTAACACGTTACAAAGAAACACCCTCGCTAGCAAACTACCCCAGCCATTCTAAGAGCCTTCAGTCAACATCCGACAAAATACACCAAAGCATAAAAATGCTCCGTTAAAACGCGCTAAAATAAAGTCTCAATTTTGGGTAAAAGTGCGAAATATAATTCAAACCTGAGTTCTGAACTGGTTGATGAAGATGAGGATGGTGGAGGAGGTGGTAATGATGGAGCGAGGTTGTTGTTGGTGGGTTACAGTCGCCAGGACTACGGTGACTATGGCGCTTCTCACTGGGCAACTGTTGCTATAAAACTCACCGGGCGGGCGCAGCCTCACCAGGCAGGTGGGAGGAGATTCATATGCCTTCATACAGGACGGAAATAAGTATTTTAAAATACGTTTTTTTAATTCCACATGTACAGGTCGGTGACGCCCATTATATGGTTATTGCCTTAAGCGTAATTTAGCGAATGTAAGATTTGTCGAAACGATAGATTAGAAGAATCTGACCCTTTATAATAATGAATGCATGACATTTTAAAAGTGTTTCAAATACCATGTAGGCTATAGTGGAGTTGCTAGCCTTGAAGTGAACTTTCCCATATGCCCATTTAAAAAGACTTCCTAAATAGTTTTAAATTACTGCACTTCAAAGTATAATTTTCTTTTACCCTTATAAACTGTACAGAAATAAATTATAGGCTATAGCATAAGGTAGCATTGTGTACCGGCTGTGACAGCGACTGCAGTAGGCCCATTAACTATACTTTCCTAGCACTTATGGGCCTAACTTAATAAATAAAGTAAAATTGAGAATTCAAAATCATGGAGGAAATCTTCTGACTACAACTGAATAATGTGATTTCCAATTTGATAAAAGGCTTAACAAACCACCTGTGGTCACTGTGCAAGCAGCTCTTTTTTCTTTGCAAGACTAAACATATGCTTTTTGGAGAAGCTGTTGTTGTTGCTTAGCAACAAGTGAAACTCCATTCTGAAGCATGACACTCTTTCAAAAAGAATTATTTTCAAGTAAAACAATTTGTCCTTTCAATTTCAACCAAAAATACTGCTGCAAAGATTGATCAACTGCACACACCAGAGCTGCTTCAGCTTCTGACTTGCTGTTGTCCACCAGATTTGTCCAATTTAATTATTGGTAGGCTGCTAAAACTAATTTATTAATTTTAATATTATTTTTGAGCATGTTGTTGCTTCTTCTAAACCTGACATATTACAAAATACTTTATTATCTCTAGATTCAAAAAATTAACCACCATCACCCATTGTGTTTAATTCCATTCGCACAGATTTTAATGTAGCCTAATTCTGGATCAGGCCACTGTTGACAAGTAGGCCCATGGTTATATTATAAACTTCAGTGTTAACCACACTTCAGTGTAGGCAGTCGTTAAAAATCACTTTTATTTTCCACTCTTTACCCATGACCCAATAAATTGCCGCCAGTACAGATATACTGGGAAATTAGTTCTGGATCTTTTCACACATGAAGCTGTTCTGGTAAAATGTAGGAACATTTGTAGTTTTCTTCTGTTAAAAACTTAAGCTAAGATGGCTAGGTAGATTTCTCCCATTTTCTTGTAAATAACTGTTACATGACCAGTAGTAGGATGTTCATTAACATCATTTTGCTTCATGATCTGAGCACATAAGGTCTCTACGAAAATTACTTAATGGTGGTATATTGTAAGGCTGTTACTATAGTTACAAAGCCATAGTTCTAAGAAAAAGCTTAATAACCAATCCCATTAATAGCACTGCTTTGATTGTGTTGGAGAATATGATGCAAAATGTCAAGATGTGGCATAAATTACTTACGAGCTGTAAAAATTGATACAGTAAACAATTAACGGAGCTCTGCCAATAATTAAACATATAAGTGTATAATCAGCAAGTACCTTTACATAGATTTAGTTAAGGAAAATGAGAAAATCTTATCATTTAACATATTCTTTGGTACTGTTTAATGAAGCTGTTGCCAGGTTGCAAAGCAATTTAAAGTGTACATTTTATAACAATATTATCTAAGCTTGTCCTTTGGTGTATGTGGTTGAAACTTGACTTGTACAGTGGTTCCCAGCATTGAAGAAATGTTTGCCTAATTATGAATCAGCATCCACATTTTGGTCATAACCATAGACATTAAAAGTCTGCACACAAGACATTAAAAGTCTGCACACAAGAAAAACACAGACAGTGCATTTATACAAACAACTGGCAAATAAGTGTTCATATTGGATCATTTGAGGGTAGAATTAGCTTCCATTACTCATTATGCTAGACAGGGCTGTTTGTGAGGTTCCCAGCCCATTGCGATTATTGACTGCTGGAGGGCTGTCACCAAAGGCATCAACTTCCATCAGGTGACTCAAACTGGTGTGTGGTGCGATCCCTCCATATTGCAGAGGAGGAAACAGCACATTAATGTGTCCTGAGACATCTGGGAAATAGAAAAACAGCTGTTTTATCTTCATTGTTAAGCTATCATAAGGTCTATATTGTTCTGTGTCTAAATTTTGCATTACAAGAGGAAAAGCAGGAAGGAACAAAACTGAGGCATTCAATCTATTTAAACTTTATCCCAGCAGTTAAAACTTGAGTGTGTGTTTCTGAACACCTTTCAGTGGCTGTTACGTTGAGGTAATACGTTGATACAATGACTGGAGCTACTTGTTTTGGTCCAAGTAGAAAATTTAGTAACCACCTGATACACATCATACAATTCCTCTACACCTTTAATGTGCATGTGAGAAAATCTGTTCAAACAGATTGTCACAACGCCCACAGATTTTCTAATAAACCCTTTAGACGTGAAACTCACACTTGTTAACTTTTTTTCCTGAAGAATGCCTCCTCAGTCTGTACAGTGACTTTCTATAAGGCTTTCACAATCATGAGTACCTGGCTTGTGATTTCCGGGAGGCTGGCAGGGCTGCTTCAGATCCTGACTGTTCTGCAGGGATGTCCCATTGGGAGGAAGTGGGAGGCAGGAGGAGGGGCTGCACTGATCCCCGGGGAAGAGCTTGTGAGGGGAAGGATCAACAAACCTGAGAGGTTTCACACAAATGTAAATATTCTGAACCATCATCTGATTATTTATTATCAATAAATTATTATAGTAATAGTTTATAGTTTCCTACAATTTAACAACAACAGTGATAGCAATGGTTTCATAACTATATAGTTTAGATAAACAATGTGTTAACTGTGTAATGTGCATGGCGGAGAAAAATCTGTTTGATATCATTCATTAAGACAGACAGAGGCTGACAATTCAATGGAATTATACATAATAGCTCAAGTACATTATTTAAAAATAGCTGGTCGGCATTTCCAAGGCCACAAGTGGAAAAGTAGCATCCTCAAAGCACTTTGCAGTCTGCATATTATGAAGTGTATACACTGATGCCTTTTGCTTTTTGCTTGTAGACTAACACAGAAAAATCTTCTAGAATGTTGTTTTCTTTTGGGTCCTTCTTACTCATTGTTTGTGCCATTACAAAGACTAGTACTTTTTGTGCTAAACAGACTCACCACATTTTAAAACCAGAATGTAATAAATACTGTTAAATCGAACTCAGTGGCCAAGTGAGTGGCACATTTGCACATGTGATTGACAATAAGGATAAAAGTTTGAAGGAGTTGGAGAAAGGTATTCTGAGGTGATATGAATGTCTCCATAAAATAGCAACAAGGATTTTACAATCAATTTAACATCTAAAAACACTGCTTGCATCCTTCTCACAATAAACTAGGTAGTATTTCTTAGATTTTACGATTCACTTATTGAATTCCTTAGCCGCTTTTGACGGTGGCTATAGCATCCATTAACACCAGTGGTTGAGACCAATGAGGCAAGGCTATGTCCTCTTTCACAAGCCGAATTGTCTACCCAGAGTCCCGCTGTGAAAGCTTTGGCCTACTGCTGATATGAGAACAATCACAGCCAGTGAGGAGTCGTAAGCATCTGGCTGCTTGGAAAGATAGAAATCCTTTATCACACGCTTTGAAGTGTATGGATAAAGGGATGTTTTCTTATGATGTGAACAAGCAAATGTGTTGCTGGCTATCCAAAATATGTTAGTCTCAACCATATGCACAGAACCGACACACTCTGCCAAACAAGAGAGTAACCTTCACACAATCTCTGGTTTCTAATGGAGCTTTGTAATTATGAGGTTATAGCCATGGAGTCGTGACAACCAATATTTAAGCTGATTGTTTCGGATATGAAAAGCCAGGTCAAAAGACGGACTGGAACCTAAGAAAGCCCTTGTTGCCTTCCTGAAAAAAGCTTACCATGGTAGACTTTTAGATTACTGAATACTGCACTCTATTTGAGAGTAACCACAAAAAAGATTATGGATTGGTTTTACTATTGAAGGGGCACTTTAAGATATCAGTAAATGGCTTATAGTGCGTTTTCCTAATCACTCTATGAAGTCAAATGCTTTGGAAACTATAAGACAAAGCATACCTGTAATTATCTGGAAAGGAGTGTAGCAGAGCCAGGTGGTATTTACCAGGTGAGCCTTTTCCCTGTGGAGCACCTAAGAAACAGGTATGACATTTTAGGGCTGTCCACTACAGGCAAGATCTATCAGATGCACTAATTATGTGCTCAGACAAACCGGAAAATGTCTGGTGTGATCTGCAAGAGGGCGAATGCAGCATGTTGTCTATTTTCATCGGAGGAGAGAGGCTGGGTTGTAGTGGATGGATGGTTAAACAGTCTGTCAAAGGGTCTTGGGCAGCGTCAACAGATGATTTTCTCTAAAAAAAAGTATGTTGAAAAAGTACATGTCATAATAAATGCTTAATATAAACAATTAACTTTCTAAAATTGAGGTTTGCAATAGAAATGCAACTCTCCATTATGAGTCAAACCAGGCTTTTTTATACTTCTTAAATCATTAAAAGTCACATTGATAGACCAACTGCCACAGACATATTGATACTGACAGTAAAAGACTCTAGTTCTGTCATTAATTGATTTCCAATTTCCATTGATCTTTACATTTCCAGCATCTTGAACTCAGTGTCTTAAAGTCACTTTCACTCCATTTGTGTTCCATCAATTCTATAAATATAAAACTGCATATATACTGTAAATATATATTTAACCCTAGTTTAAAGCAGGCTTTTGCTTGTGAAACAGCAGAAGAATACAGCTCAAACACACCACTCCCAAGAGGCATCACAATTACAGCAATGTGTTTAAATTTCTTAATAAGGAAAGCTGTTGATGTGGGAGACACTGTAAAAATGTCTCTTTTTAGTAACTACCCACCTTCTATGTCTGTATCTATGGTGACATAAACCTCTGTAAAGAAAGGCTGCAGCACTCTGATATGAAACTTTTAATATGTTTGCCTGAAGTAGAAAGTAACGAATATGAATGAAGGAATTCATTTCATATGGCTTACTTTCAGTATTATTGGAAGAAATCCGTTGTAAGTTAAGTAAACAGTTAACAGTAAATACTTTACACTTGGCATATAACCTCAGACTGTCAACATCAAATCAGAACAAATGAAAGAACAATCAAATCTGACATGTTAGCAGTTAAGTTCCTATGCCCTTGCTGGAAATCACTGTCAATCTGTGAAAGCTGCATGTCGTTTATCAAATGCAGGAGCAATTATAGCTAATGTAAAATGTCATTTCTTTCGTTTGTTTTTTTTATAAATAATCATAAAAGTTGTGAGAGCACACAAATGAATGTAGTACCTTCTTTCGTAACTGTTGCTCCTTCACTGAGTGTGATTTAACATGTTTCCTCAAAGAGCTGGGATCAGTATATCGTTTTGCACAGCCCGGGACCTGACACGCATACGGCTTCTGCACAACCACAAACACATGACGGCAAATATAGATACATGCAAGCTTTGTTATATTTCAGAGATTTTGAAAAGTACTGAGACTGTAACTCACAGTGTCCAGATGTGTGCGTTGGTGTTTGGCTCTGTCACTGGAGTTGCTGAAGGCCTTGTAGCAGCCTGGGTGCTGACAGACATAGGGTTTCTCCCCTGTGTGGCTCCGCAAGTGGATCTTTAGATTCTCAAGCCGAGAAAATGCCTTCTTGCAGCCTTCAAACTGTTATCACACAACTGAATGGTTAGCCTATCAGCATCAGCCAACGTGGTATCTTTTACAAATGAAGTAGTAAACCATTAATGGAGAAAAAAATTAATTTTGTATCAGGATTAGTGTAGCTACTAAGTTTTGACAAGGATTTTCAGTACAAAAATACAAATGGCAGCATTCTAAAAAACAATTAGACTGACAAATTCTGAAAAAAAAAAGATTAATAAAATCTCTCATTCGTATATTTTATACACGTTATATTTACAACCAGTGACATTTGTCTTTACTGGTAATTGTCGTTATCACCAGCAGGGGTCAATGTTCAAACACAGCACTGTAAAGTAGTACTGCCCTTCATCTTTATCCTATGATTCTAATTTTAGCCTTTTTGTGCAACACTATGTAACCTTTTACCTCAAAATGTGGAGCCTGAATGTCATTAAAAAAACATTCACTCTACAATATATATATATATATAATATAAGAATCACTCTCATTCGGACACTTATCTTACAGGAATCCATCGCATTGAAACAAATTTACATTTACTCAGTTAGCAGGCACGTTTATCCAAAGCGACTTACATTAAGCTTCCATTCGCCAGTGTTACAGCTGGAAACACCACTGAAGGCAAGGTGGGTTAAGTGTCTTGCCCAAGGACACAACGACAGTATGAACCGCCAACCTTATGATTATAAGACGACCGCTATACCACTGAGCCACTGCAGTTCATTAGTCAGTACACATCCTGAAAAATTACATAGTGTTGCTTTATTAAAGTCCTTCAACTTTCAATAAAATGTCTTCATCTATATGCAGTTTCTCCAATAATGCCTGATATAGGGTTTACAATCATCAATGCTCATCCATGTTCTCTGTTATACGGCCAAGACTTTTTTTTTCAGTTCGCAGGGGGTTAGGAATGTCCTCACTATGTCTTAACAAACAGACCATGTCCAATTTTGTTATTCTTCCTCCCAGACTGGATTCCTCACATTCTGATTTAGGCAGTCATCAAAGTAAACCCAAATTGCATGTTTTTACTTCCCATTAATAATTCACTCATTTGGATTCCTTGGCATTCCAAATACGAAGAACGTCATGTGATTTAAATCTAATTTAGGAGAGACAATTTTAGATTATCACAGAATTATACACTAGCAATGTCAATGAATAAAATGTCAAATAATAAAACCAGCAATAGAGAGAAAAGACAAATTGTTAGACTATGGTGACATAATCTTGCCTGTGACAATAATAAAATTGGTAAAAGAAGTAAAATATGTAATAGTTGCAGTCCTACACATGTTGATGATGACAGAAAAAACATTTATAAATCATAACTACGGGAAAAAAAGAATATTGCTTCCACACAAAGCAATGTCTGAAGTTCCTCTGAGACACTACAGAGTGTATAATAAACATAGGCTTTTCTTTTTGTCAAAATAAATCTGAAAAAAGGCATATTTGACTAAATTTTGACATTTTTATCTGTTCAAAATCACTGTACGTAATTTTTTCCCCTTACCTCACCAATCTCATACATAAACATTTAGATGTGAGAGAAAAACACTACTTCTACGTCTGAAATGTAGAATGATTAAAGTTGATGCATTATTAATAGCAGAATGTGGAAAGGCTTTATATAGGTTATAATTGTTCTGTTGCATTGGTAAGTTAAGGGCATGCCACAAGTGAGCCTTGAAGCCAAGGACTTGTTAGCAGAGGCTTCAATCATCGTTAAAGAAATTGTGAAATGACAGGTACAAGTCTGGGCCTGCCCTGTGTATTCCCTGTGTAACAAGAACCACTTTATTGTTCTCTGGTCTGTTCACCTCACCCACTATACGTCCGTTTATCCACCTGCAAATCTTTATATCAAAGAGATGTTCCAGGGTTTTCTCAAACTCAGTAGTACTATTAAAAGAAAGTAGGGAGTAGGGAGTATATGTGTAAAAACAAAATGCACTCTTTGGTCTGAGATGCAGTGCTTTAACAAAAGGTTAAATGTATAATGAGCAGTTTCTTTGTCTCTTGACTAATAACATTTCTGAGCCATAAATACTCACTAAAGATAACTGCCACTTGGGAATTCAGTACCACTTCCATCTTGTGACCCCAGATGCGTTTCTAATTATTCTATGATGATATGGCTGACAGACACATCTAACAACGCTGCGGTGCCATGGCAACAGCGTTAGCTCCAACTGGCAACTAAGTATTTTGGTACAAAAGGTCGGCAGCAGGTATGCTCACGTTAATAATTGACGTGTTGAAAAGCACTGACATGAGGCATACTAAATCAATTCTTAGTCTTATCGAAATTACATGCAACAAAAGGAGCAAATAAAGTTATTATATCATTTGCATATTTTTAGATTTAGTTGGAATATTTGAGGGCTGCCAATAAACAAGCCCTTGATTAGAGGCCAAGCATTTGGACAAAGACGCAGGCCTACAAAGAGCCAGACTTCAGGCCATCACCTTCCCAAAGTGATGGCCAAGTCTGTCAGACGACGGGCTGGCAACCCCTCTGCTGCTGACAGGCCGAGCAGCAACAAGAGAGCCACGGTGCCATGCCAGAGCTAAAGTGCTAGGCCACTTTTGTGCTAATTTAATAACTACATAATGAGTTAAGTCCCATGACAGTTATCCCAGACTTTTGCTAATTACCCTATGGTTAACGCTATGAAAAGACGGGTGATAAATCTGTCGTAAACCTTGACTGTAAACAGAAAACATGAAGGCATTTGCCCGACAAGAGGACTTTTTCTGTAGCTTGGAGCATGAATGGCTTTAGCTGGGTACTGTGAACCTAAATGGAATACTAAGAATTGAAGTGGGCTTTTGACTTCTACCTGCTTTTGTTTTCTGCTTTTTAATTATAATATTTATGGCCACTAAGTGAACCTTCATGTTGGAAGTCTGTCACATATTTGGTGCCAGTAGTTTTCATTTATTTTTACTATATAGTTAATATAATTTTGTTGTTTAAGGTCCTAATGTTGTTTAATCCTAAAACCTTTTATTCCATCTGTGGCCATCTGTGTGTCTGTAAACTCGCAGCCCTTTTTACTCTTTTGTTTAAATTGAAGGGATGTTTTTCAGTTTTGATTTCTCGGTCAATTATCGCTCACAGTTGAAAGGAATATAAAATAAAACTATATTAAAGTTAATTAGACAGACACAATAGTAGTTTGCATGTTGTACCGTGCACTTGTTCGGTTTCTCTCCTGAATGGACCCTCATGTGAATAAGGAGCTTGTATCTGGCATTAAATGGCTTTAAGTTACGTGGGCATCCAATCCAGTAGCATGTGAAATCCTCAGCCTTTCGCTGGTCCACATGGAACTTTTCTATGTGCTTTACCAGCTCATCTTTTTGATCACAGACTGCAGTGCAATTCAGCCACCTACAGATGCGTCCCCCACAGTCCTCCAGCTCTCCCTCTTCTTCCTCCAGCATTGGGACCTGGGGTAAAAAGCTCACTCCATGCCTGAGAGGAGCCATTAGATTCTGTGAGCAAGAGTCCAGGTATGCAGGGTTTGTTCTTTTGTGACGTCTATGAAGGTGGATGTGCTGATGGGAATGGTAGGGTGGTGGAGGCCCCAGTGGAGCAGCAGTTTCTTGGATGGGTGTTTGTGCTGCTGGATGTGTGGGCTGAAGCGGCACCAAGTTCATGCTGATTTGGGTTGAGCTCTCTATGCCCTGCAGAGCCAGTTTATTCTCTGGTAGGCACTGCTGTTCCACCACCATGTTGGCCATTTGGCTCTCAAGATCCCCTCCTGCTTCAAGTCTCTGCATGTGGTCACATTCAGTGTGGGGAACAATGGCTTGTGAGGAGTCTTGTGTGTTGTATGGTTGGGTCTGGGGGATGGAGCAGCCTCTTATGCCCAGAAAATGACCATAACTGTCAAACTGAACAGGTGACAGAGTGGGGCGTGATGATGGAGAGCTCCGGGGGCCGTTGATGTAAGCCACGAGGGACGTAGGTGAGGTGCGTATGATTGAGTTGAAGTCAATACCCATGACATCTGACAAGGGCGAAATGGAAAGAGCCCGCTTCTTTGAGCAAGACTGTTTGGGGCTCCCAACATCGACTGCAAACAGGTATGACGGCAGAGAGGCAGAGGTGCTTGTGCCGCCCGACACGGTGGTGCCAGACATGGCTGTTTCTGGAGGATGGCTGATCTGCTCGCTGCCCTCAGAGGTGACCTGGGTGGAGCACTGCGGAGGACCCAGTGGAGGAAGGACACGGTAGCCATATGGCCAGTCGTGTCTGCCACTGAACACAGACTGTGTTTCAAACAGGCTGAGGGTAGTGGATGCCAACGACTCTCTGGACAGTAATGATCTGAAACACATTGTTATTATCTACTTTAGTCACAGATTTAAATTTCAGCAAGATCTTCACTGTGTAGTGTAATTGTTGTGGCCCACCTGGCGTCGGTGTGTGAGACTGGGACGCTGGGGGCATAAGGTGGGGGATGACCAAACACTTGCATAGCAGGTCCGGACACAGACGAGCACGCTAAGAAAAATCAGTGGTGCGGTATGAATAACCATAATACATTCATTTTAATAGTACTAGATTCAATATTTTATTTATAATCACAACTGAAAAACACACTACCTACTTGGCCCCAGACACTTTCTGCTCTGTTAACCACTAATGAGCTTTCACCTCCTTCTTTTTTTCTTCAGTAAAAAATTTAGAGACAAGTTATTTGCTTGGTTAATTATCAGTAAATAAGAGCGCTAGTTAGTTAAGTATCAGAGCTTGGATATATTTGTTGTTAACAGGGATATACGAAATGTACAATACAAAAACAAACTGTGGTGATTATAAACAAGTAATGATGTTAGGAAAGTTTACTTCATTTTAAAGTGTTGCTGTATTTAACTAACACCTCCTGGATTCTTAATGTAGACATTACCTTTAAAACTGCTAGAGGAGGGAAGCTCTGTTTCCTCTTGTGCTGAGGCCCCTGGTGCGCTGACATGTTTCCCATTGGTCAACACCTGTCGGCGAAGGCTCAGCAAAGGAAGAACAGTGTGGCTTCCATTTTGTTTCCCAGAGGCGACTGTGTGCCCAGAGCCTCCTTTTATTTTGTCAATGCCTGAAGTGGGACTAAGATTTGTCCTATGGGAGGACGTTATGGGAAACCTGATGGACTGGGACTGGTGGCCTCTGATTATGCTCAGGGAAGGGGACACACTGCAAGGAGACACTAGGAGCTGGCACCCTTTCCCACTCATGGCTGAGGAGATTTATGCTCCGGAGGTCTTTCAATGTGTAATCCACTTATTCCTGCGGGATTAATAAGAATAACACAACAGAAAACAAAGATTTTAAGAAAAAGAGTATGAAATATTAAGATAAGACATAAGACAACAGTGAAAACAAAACTACAGAAAATCACTCAACTTAATGCCAACTTAATTTATCATTTTAGCATATTACAATGCACTCAGTACTCAAAGCCCTAAAATATGATCAGGAAATTTTAAATGTGACCTTTGATGTCAAGTTGAAGTGCAAAGCTGTGGTCTGTGTGCATTAACTCACCCTCTGTTGTCTTCCTCAGAAACTATCCAAAGTGACGCCTCACAATCAATTGTTCCCACATTCCTCCACACTGTGAATCTATAGGCTCTCAACTACACGACACAGACGAACTGGGTTTCTCCCGAGGTTTATGAAGTGTGCAGCTCTGAGTCAGCGGCTAAAAGGAACTGTTCAGGTCGAAGCACAGCGTCCCCGCTCACTCCTGTTTCCAGGAACTTCTTTGCTTCCCACGTTTTTGACCTTTTGCCTTTGACACTGCGCTATGCGAGCGACTCTTAACACTTACTGAACCATTTTTTTTTACTTTAATAAAACTCTGGGCCGGCGTTATCACTGTGACGTAAGGTAGGCCAACGTCAGGTGCGTGTGTCGCTTTCTGAGTGTAGGCGCTCACCAACATTTTTCAAACCTTTCTACAACCTGTTGCGTAAAGTTGGGCTAATGGTTACAGAATTAGCCTTTTATAGGTCACTGTTCATTGAATTGAAATCTGTAAGGCTCCTGCGTCCTTCCTAAGACAAAAGGTCCATTATAAATATGAGAACAATAAGGATAGGCTTATTGATAGATTACAGCTCTACAAATGTTTTATTGAACTAAACGTTTCTTTTTTGAGCATGAGCCTAAAGGACGGGGTAACATAGGCTACATTATGAATTAGGCTATAGTGGATGGACCCGAGAAATGTATGTGAATGTTGTGAAGCCTCGTTTGTTGAGTGTATAAAAATAAGGCTATAAAGGCAATTGGCGTAGGCTATAAAGCTATCACCAACTTTTTTTGCTTTTGCCTTTTGTCTGCATGGGGCAGTTTCTAACTACGTTACCCCGTGAGATTTTAATAATTGTAAGGATTGTACAGTAGGCCCTCTTCTGATAACTCGCCTCTGACCCTACTGTCATGCGCAGACGCTCTTCTGTCCCGAGCGGCTGCTACTGTGTTTGCTTTGTGGAGCCTGCGCCTGGTTGCCATGGTGACCGGTGTGTTTGCAGCTGGTGGGAATAGTAGCTCCTCTTTAGGACAATACATGGAGCAGGGTCTAATCTGCTCCATCTGTTAAAGTGACCGTCACTGGCAGACATCATCTAATTTGTAATTTCAGAGACTGGCGTTTCCCCTGTATATTTTTGATTCAGCTTTTTATTTTTTTATTTTTGGAAGTAAAAAGGCTATTAGTAGCCTGAATATTTAAAACACACAGTGCATAGATACATGGAATGATTTTTCTGCTGCTCTTCAACTTGCCCTTTCCACCGAAGTCCTTGTGGAATTACTGTATTATGTAGTTGTACTGCCCTCTGGTGGTAAAGGGGGAACATAATTCATCATGTTTGCCCTCAACCGATCATTAATCATCAACCCTATTTTTTGTCGTCTTTCATTGTCACAACTAATCACTGTTACGTTTTCCTCCCTACATTCTTAACCCAGCACTGCTGCTTGCTTTTCTCCCAATTAGAGTGATTTTTTTACTGAGCTTTTCTGTTCCTTCTTTTGCCAGCAGGGGATCCCATTAGTACAGCGATGAGAGGCTCTAAAGCGTGAAACACATTTTTTTGAAAATAACAGGAGATGAAGGTCAGGAGAATATCTTGTTGATGTGAATGTTTTTAGATCATCCTCACTATGTTTCTTCCATTTGCATATCTCAGAGAGTGACTTCATTATTTAGTTCATTGTTTCTGATTAAGTCATGTTGACGTTCACAAATGTTTTAATCAAAACAATAATTACGATAGTCTCTAGGCTAAATATATTGATTATAATACAAAATAGATTGACCAGCATTGATGATTTCTTATCATCAAAATAATAATTCCTGAACATACCCAAGGTGCATTGTGTAAGCTATAATGTTGTAGGGTAATCCATAGGCTATACGTAGCTCCAAAGAAAGGAAGGAGCCATTTTTACATCACATCCTTCTGTGAGTGCAATTTTTATTTTGAGCACACATTCTTGCATGAAGGTTTAGAGCATATATATGAACTAAAGTGCTTTTGTTTCATTCCCACTGGTTTTGGTCAGACAAAACAGAACATCCCGAAAAGGAACCATAGCTGTTCACATGCTCTAAAAAGGAGTTTGAGGTGGAGATTTACATTTTGCATTTGGTATCACCAGATGTCACTATGTAACTCACACCCCACCTTAAAGTTAGCACTGAAGAAAACTAATCAAGCTCTAACAGAACAGGACTAAACGCAGGGCCTAACCCCAGAATAAACAATCTAGCATAGTTTTGATGTATCTTACAATCCTTTTTTCCCAGAGAAACACTTGACAGAGATGGTGAATAAATCCTTCTGTGTGACATCACCATCCTCTCAAAGTCCAAGACCTCCTTTTCAAAGAGAAAGTGATTTTGCAGCTAAAAGGAAAGAGAAAAAAGGGAATAAGAGCAGGAGTAGTTAGGTTTAAAAAAACAAGAAGGTGAAAATTATGTGTTGACCGTTGGCAAAAAGCTCCATTTGTAGCAGAATTAATGCTCTAATAGACCACTTACTGAAAGTATTTCCTACTTCTCTCCTCTCCTGCGGTGACAACATCAGCACTTCTGGAAGTAGCTAAGCATTCATTCCTGTGTCAAAATGAAGAATCATCAGTGATTTCTCTCGAAGTTATATTACAGAACTCACTTAAGGTAATGCACTCATGCTGTGATTAATTAATCTGCTTTTGATTCGCTAATGACAGTTCAAGTCAAATGCAAGGTTAGTGAAGGCTGTGTTGATCCTTTTAAGAGTGCTCCAGTGCCAAGGAGATAGTATGACTTCATCAGATGCTATTTCTCACTGTAATGGCTCTTATCGTGAGTCACTGCATGCACTTCCTCTAACAGTTCCTAAATCAAGTGATATTACAATTTTGATCCAATAAGGGTTTAACAGATATATTTAAACAGACATCACTTAAAGGGAGTCAGTCTGTAACATCATGTTTAAGTCTGTGTGCTTTGCTCTGTCAAATTAATGCAACCATTTTACAGAACAAATGTAAAATAGCAGTTGATGAACTATATATGAGCCATTTGAATTATACTGAGCTCAGTAGGTTAGGTTTGTTCAACATCTGAGCTAACAAGAGTCTTAAACTAAGATCTCTTAGTGTCCCACTCTGTGCTGTTGATAAAGTACAGCCAGGAGAAAAAAGCCATCCATCTATCGCACAGGCTCCTGTGCTGTCAGGCAGATGAAGATGAGTGTGGAAGAGATAGGCTTCTGAGCATCTCGCGCCTCCATCCATCAATCTCATTCGACGGCTCTAATAACCTTTACAGGGAAGTTGGTTCTTAGCAAAAAGGAAAGGGCTTTAGTATGGAGTGTGTTTTCCGGTCGGCTTTGATTTTGCCCGCTTCCTGCTGCTATCAAATAGGATGACTAATAAAAGACTGCTGACACAACAGGCCCGTGTTCAGTTACAATAGGCCAAGGGCTGGTTTTTAATTTGGGCATACACTGAGGGTAAAGCCTGAGGGTGTAAGTGCTGTAAGATCCTAAGATTATTTCAAGATATTAAGTCTCTGAATCAAGGCAAAGAGAGACAACAGTATTTAATATAGAAAAGACGAGCATAGCAGGACTTTTGGTTTCTTATTCAGTCATCATTGATAGATGTATAATAATGCAGGGATTTTACAGGTAATTATTAGTGACTCAAATTCTGTATTGATATGCAAAGGTGGTTGTAACAAGTTACATCTACTCAGTTACATTTACTTAAGTCACTTTTTGAAAAATAGTTTTACTGCACCATATTTTTTACTTTTACTTGAGTAGATTTGTGAAGAAGTAACACTACTCTTACTCAGTTACATTGGGCTAAACTCAACCAGTGACTGTTTTTTTTTTTTACCATTTATTCTACACATTTTATGCCTTATTTTTATTTTATTTTTTAAGAGATGCCGCCAATGGATCTACCACATGACTGTGTTTCAATCAGACGTAGCCCGGGAGTCACATTACCAACACAAACTGTGGAGGCATAGCACCACAAACTCTTCACATGCAGCAGAAAAAACATGAAAACTGTCAGAGGTTACTGTCTCCGGTGTTAAAAACTAAAGAGGTTGAACAGCTCTGGCCCCATAAACAAAGCATGTTTGGCTCACACACAGAGCAAACAACAGCTAGATTAGATTTTTTTTTTATTTGATTAATTAGAAATACCAGAATTTGAACATTGTTTTATATTTTTGTCTGATTAAATCATTAAAAAAAATCTGACATTCCAATTAAACAGTTACTCTGTACTTAAATAGACATTTAACCAAATACTTTTTTACTCTTACTTGAGTAATTTTTTGAATGATTAATTTATACCTGAGTAAAGTTGTTTTGAAGTAACTCTTCTCTTACTTTAGGCATTCTACAAAAAAGTGAACCATCAGCAAAAAAACAACACTGACAAATCAAATATTTTTGGAGAGTGCCAATAAAACACTTCAGAAGAGAGAAAATCCATTTTTATATTTTTATGTTGAGCCAAAAGTAAAAGCTGCTGCATTATTACTTTATTGTTAAACGGTCTTTACTTCCTTGTCATTGTTTGAGATCACAGCGGTACAACACCAAGAAAACCTGTAAGCTCCCTATGTTTCTCCTAGTGGGGGGTGTAACGGGCTAACAGAGCACGTAAGACAACCGAGAAGGCCCAGACTTTGGAGATAGTGTCATTAGACCCCCGCCTGACGCCCCCTGGTTAGGCTCCTCTCACATCAGTCTTCATTAAAAAGACTGCACTCTGAGCAGATGGTCATTAACAGCACCCCCCTTTAGTCTCTGCACCTTCCATGCACCAGGACACTGCCTAGAGGACACCGGTAGTCCCGCAGGAATCCTACAACACCTCAGACAAGACGGAGGAAGAAAAAGTGATGCCAGAAAAGGCAACTCTGTAATGATCACTTTGGGGTTTTCATAAATCACTCGTGAAATCCTTTGAAAATAACAGTGTGAGGTATGGAGATGGTCCGTGTGGAGGAATAATCAGTATGTCACGCTGATGGCACAGATAGTGACACAACTGAAACAAATAACTTTACAGTACATGGGAAATCATCAATGTCCTCTATGTCCTTGGGGTTTAGTAAAGGGCCTGATGTGTTTAAACGTAAACCTAAAGTAATAGATATATTGGGAATTTACTTAAAAAAAATACATAAAAAATATTGATTGAAAATAGTGATCCTCTATTATATTCTTAAATGACTCATTTCACTTCTTGTACTTCCTGTATTCTGGTGCGTTTTAGATGACATTGTGATGTGTTTAGCTGCTATAGAGTGAGTCAAATTATGAAACAAAACCATGGAATTGCCCCAGTTCTTCAATAACTACATCTAAGTGCTAATAATCTACAGGATGTGTTTCATACAATTAAGCCCAACTCTATTTTGGATTATTCATTTTTCTTCATAAATAATAATTTGAATTATTTTAAATACAATGCTATGTTTAAGGATCTTATACATTAAACTGAAGCATTGTCTTTTTAATAATCTCAGAGACTCTCCGCCAAAATAAAGTGGTTTCAGTGGCTGTTGAATGACATAGCTTTTATTTTGACAGGACCATTGAAAGTCTATGAAGAACCTTTATTCAGGCTTAAATTAAAAAAGTGTAGAGTTTTAGCTACACAAGGGATTTATTTGTAAAAAAGTAGGACTCATATAAAACAAACAAATAAAATACACAATACCATTTATTTCTTTAATAGACTGCATTTACAGTATATCAATCTAATGGTGCACACTGTTTTTTGTGCAAATTTGACACAATTTGACAAATCAAAATTTTGAAGTAGATCAAAGTTCATATGAAAATATATAAAAGCAATAAAATCATGAAATCATTATTTAAGTCAACGTATTTAAAGTGTATTAAAAGTTTACCTGTGAATGAGGAAACAAATCCTCCAATCAGAGACTTCCTTCAGGCACAGCAGGAGAAAGGACTCTGGGTTATAGGAAAGAACCTGCCACAGATTCACAGAGTAGGTTTCATCAGTAACTGACTCTGAGTTTACATTAACTCTCTCTGTGAAACTGTGAAACTGAAAAGCTTGAGTTTCCCCTTTTTCAGGGTAAACATACTCTGAGTTTGGACGAAACCTACTTCTGGAAACTGGGCCAATAAGAGAATGTGCACGTGAATGTGTTTCTGGTCAGGTACAAAACAGCGCTGAAAGAGAGCGTGTATGACAAGCGTAAAGGGCCAAATTACGTCCTTTTTTGTTGTGTTGTACCTAAAATTGGTGTATTAAACGGCAGTTAACATGAATTACTTGCGTAAAAAGTGGATTTCAAACTGCACATGCGTTGTGAAAAGCATGCATCGCTGTTTCCTAGTGTCCTTGAAGGCCACTTTCTCCCTTATACTATGAATAATATTAAAAATTAAAAGTTAAAAAGAGACCAAATAAATATTTTTTTTTCTTAACTCGGCAGTATAGCTTAGTGGGTAGAGCGGCTGTCCTTTGACCGGAGGGTGGGCGGATTGATCCCCGCTCGAAACATCCCAAAACATCATAACATCCCGCTCTCCCCCGCATACTGTCGTTGTGTCCTTGGGCAAGACACTTAACCTACATTGCCTCCAGTGAAGTTCTGTAACACTAGTAATAGTTTAATGTATGTAAAGCGCCTAATGTATGCTTTGAGTGCCTAGTACAGTAGGTGGAAAAGCGCTATATAAAGATTATTATTATTATTACCCAGCCACTTAGTTTGAAGACAGTTTACTCAATCAGCACATATAGCTCAAGGTGATCACTAATCCTAAGGAACTCATGTCAGTGTCTTAAGATTTTCTATTGGATTTTCCTACGTCAGAATCTTTATAGATCTGGTAGCCTGGCAAGCCAGACTCCTCTGGAAAGGATTGCTGCCAGTTTGTTTTCCTCAAGGCGGGTCATGACGTTAGCAAGGCAACAATCTACAAAGAGGTAATCAAAAGGAGGTAGCACACATGCAGTGCATCACGTCAATCCAACATGGCGTGCAGCAAAGAGAGTATACATGGTTTCCCTTTGCTTTGGTGGGTTTCCTCCGGGTACTCCCCCACCAACATCAAAAACATGCTGTGTGCCCCCTGGTGGCAGCTGCCGACAATGAAAAAAACTAGATACCAGGAAAGCAGGTTCATTTTAGTCATATCAGTACCTGTCAGCTCAGTGAGATGTACATACTCCTGTTGTTCTGTTTCTTGACACAAAAAAAAAAAAATGTTTTACCAAATATGGGAGGAATCATTGGTAAAACTGTAAAAGTGGTCACAATTTGATCATGAAGTTGTCAGCCCTGCTTTGCAAGGTTGTAGCTCTCGTGTCTGATATGAGTAAGCTCTGTGTTATCTCCATTTCTAGTCAAAGCCAGTACATCTCCAGCGGCCGCCACCGTGGCTCCCAATTACCGCAGTAATCACTCCCTCGCTGAGAGCGTGGTTTCAGACAGGCCAAAGTATTATCCATCTTCATCATATTCATTATCGGGCGGCAGACGCAGGTGTCCCGGCCTCCCAGTGCTCCACACCATTAGTGACTGATAGACGGGGGGACTGGTGCAGATACTCAATATAATACACAGACTAATGATAAAACACTGAGTCGTTAAATGTGCATGGACTGTCCATGGTGTACCGATATGTGTCAGATAAGTATACTGTACGTGGGAGGTCAAAGGTCATCCGGCAGGAGGTTTGCTGCAGATCATTTGTTATGTCCTTATTACCCTCTGCTGTCGCTCTAACTAGAAGATACTGCAGACAAATAGTCTCGAGCTACCACAGGACGGAAAGGTGACATAGAGTCGACAGTGATGGCATTTTTGTCACCAATCCATCCAAGTCGTACAGATCGAAGAGGTCAGCTTCGTCTCTGTCGACCGGTCACACTATACAAACCGTGCAGCAGATGTGCATTGTGTAAAGTGCGTGTGTGGATCACCTCATTAGCCGGTGCTCCTAATGGTCTATTGTAGCACCAGGCCGACACACAGTTTACATAAAAGCTCATGAGATTTCGAGATTCACAAAACGCTTTTAGGGTGGGATCCTTTTCCTATCCTCTGGCACCTGGCTGGGGTCATTCTATTAGTTGGATTGATTTACATATAAATTGAACATGCTGTACTACACAGCTCCTTAAACTCATCAATTCCAAACTGTATCCCATTATCTGTCTTACATACTTCAACATGCATTTAATTTGTCTTTTTCAGATTATCTTAGGTTTCATTATGTTTCAGCGTTATTTATTAAAATTCATTTAGCTAATAACGCCCACTTGTACGCCCCTTTTTTTTTTTCAGCGACCTACGTATTTTTCCCACTGTGTTCTGAGCGTCTGTGTGTCCTGAGGTAAAATGGGAAAGGGTGGAAATTCACTGGAATATGAAAAGCAATCATATTTTCTGTATCAGTAAGCAGGTCTGCGGTAGCTGGGGGTCATTCTTGCTCTGTGCTGTTGCTTGGGGAGGCATTTTGTACAGGCCCCCAAGGCTTACCTAGTTAATTAAGTTTCTGTGCTATTAGAACGATATCACTTGCGATTTTATTCCTGCTAATTCTCTTCTCCCTCTGAGGGATTGACAGACTGCGTTGCATTCTTTTCTGTAGGAAATAAGTCACTAACACTGTTGTATTGTATATAGTAAACTGAGACACTGTCAATAACATTTTGGACACGATGAGACTTTTGCTTGAGTCCTAAATAATGGGCTTCAAAGTGACGTATTGGTTGAAACAATTCATGAATAGTAAAGGCCCCTTCTGCCAGGAACAACTTTGTAGTCAGGACTAAATTTAAAAAAAGTGTCAAGAAAGTAGGAGAATTAAGCAGTAGAGTTGTCGTGGTGATGACGAGGTGGAAGGAGAAGCTCCAGATATAGCAGTCTGTGGGAGTGTGTGTGACTTTATCAACAGCAAAAGAAAAGAAATTAAACAGAAAATCCTTATCTAGGTGAGAGTCTCAAGATTAGCAAAGTTACAAAGTGATTTAATGTTAAGAGTTAATTTGTCTTGTTAAAAAGGTTTTAGCAGCAAAACGACACAGGTTTGATATATAAGGCAAGAGATTTCCACAGAGGATGCTCGTGCGCTGCCAATGAAGACGCTCTGACCCCTTTATCTTTTGTCACAATGTGTCCAAGTTGCCCAAATATGTAGGTAAGACCAAAATAATTCCTTCCGTTCGATAATATCTGCTCATAATATTATGTCCATCTGTCACCAAGGCTGTACACTAGACGCTTCAGTATATATCAGGCTTGATTTATTATTACATCTTCAAAGAACCACCAGCTTCTGTGTGCGTCAGCCCCGTCACGTTTTGTGCAGAGCAGCTCGATGCAGATCTGGCGACAGGCATTTGTTGAGACTAATAGTGTGGCTGCAGCAGATGTAAGTATGTAATCAAAACATTATGTGACTTGCATACTATAATTAACCAATAATACACACGAGCATGAAAATGAATGTACACTGCCGGCATTTTAATATCCACAGTGTTTACTATAAAGGTTCCCTGCAATCTGGATTTATTTAGACAGATATTATACACATGTCCACCAGCATAACACAATCTTTGCTTTGGTCTAGTATTATATATGATGTAATGACTATTGTTTTGCCTTTGTCTCAGTTTTTTAACCATTTTGCAAACTTGGAAAACCCGCAGTTTCATTTGACATAGTGGAAACCAGATATCTGTCAATGACACTGAGGTATGGTGTCTCTTGTGTCCATGAAAAGCAGTGTCATAAACTTCTGGTTGTAGACAACTTTTTCTGGCAAAAGTATACCTCACTCTGTCACACAATGAATAATGCCATGTCTGTGCAAACATTTTCCCTGTACTTTTGAAGTACAGTGAAGAAATGTAAGCAGACTCCAGGCTTGATTACTTCCTCATCTGGGAAAGGCTTTGTCAGTAACATAAAGTGGTTTGGATATTTTCTTTGCACTTTTTGACCATCCCATTTCGTTTTGGTGCTAAATGAATCAAAAACTTAAAAGTACACATCTTAGTGCATTTGGCCATCATGTGATGCTTTAATACTACAGTAGGGCGAAAAGGAAACAATTTCCCAAATGCATGACTTGTGCAAATGAGATATGTGCCACTTGAAACTGAATATGTTGTATATGAATTACTAAATCTGAATTGCTCAAACTGAAAGAATGATTTTTAAAGTATAAACGCTCCTCAATTATGGAATGCGCTGACTCTTACACTGCGAAACATCTCATCTGTGGGTGCATTTAAGTCCCAGTTAAAAACATATCTATTCAACAAGCATTTCGGATAATCGCAACTATATGTATTATGTGATGTGTATATATAGATGTATATGTAAGTGTTTGTATGTACTTATTTGTGAAATCTAAAGCGACCTTGAGCTACAGAAAGGCCCTATATAAATAAAACTTCTTCTTCTTCTTCTTAAAACTGAATTTAAAAAGCCTAATCTGAAACCAAACGCATTGGTTTCATTTGTAATTAAATTGCAGTAAATTATAAATTTGCTTTGGAACGGCGTTTCCCAAGTTTAAAAATCATTTTTTCAATACCTTCAATTTCAGTTCTACAATTCAGTTTTCTGAGCCGCAAATCCGGGTCTTAGAGAGAGCCTTAAATATCGAGCACAGATTTAGGTTCACTGTGGTCCAATTTTAAAAAGCATTCATTCAACTTGAGCAATTCAGATTTAGTTTAAGTGGCACAAATATCAGCTCATACACTGAGTATTGACTGGGAAATTAGCTTTGGAACCAGCCGTATTGTGTCATAGTTAAAGATTTACAGCACATGTGCACTGTGTGTGAAAAGGAAACGTCTGACAGAAGATTGATGTCCCACACATGGTCTTTCAAAGATACAGTGCAGCCCAACGGAAAGAACTTTCACAGTGAGCTTCACATAAACACAAAGTAGTTTACTAAAGCAGAGGGTTTTGATCTCTGTGGGGCGCCATATTGTGTGAACCCTAGGTGTTAATGTCAGAAGTGCTGACACACTCCTGCACAGGACGACATCTCTCATCATCACATCCATCTCACCTCTACAGTGAGCTTTGTCAGCAGAATAATGAGACGCAGAGCCATATCTAAAACCATATCTGTGTACACCTCCACAGTCTGCTCTCACTGTTCTGACTGAAGCCCACAGACAAGTGTTGGAGATGATGATAATGTTGATGAGGACAGACACATATCCCAGCCTTTTGATTGCTTTCAGCTGTCACTTACCACCTCAGATTAGGAAAGGCTTTATAAAACTTGTGTAATTTATGTCTGCCTGTTTTTGTTTAATTATAAAAAAAAAAAAATGAACACAGTATAATATGACATCTTATAGATAATCTAGGCAGAATTTAGTCAAACACAACCTGTTTGAAAAACCCAAAAGGATCCTTAATATTATTACATTACATTCTTTACAAATAACACAATAACAAGTGTGAGTGGCCAGAGGCCCACAGGTGCCAGTGTGCACAGGTTGGCTGTGAGAAAGGTGGCAGGTAGCTGTTGATCAGCCCCTGGATGAGAGTAATAGATCTGTTTAGCGTTAATCAATGTCGCTCACAGGCTCATTGAGCAGTGCACTCAGCATCCTGCTTTTGTGTCAGAGAGCCTTTTAATCTAATTGGACATTAAACTCCTGTCATTATTCCTCATGCTCCGAGACTTATTTATAGCTCTTTTGCTTGCTTGTCTTTACCTTTTCATTACAGCATGCCAGTCTAAATCAGCAAACTCATTAAAGAGAATGAATCAAAAGAGAAAGCTGATGTGTGGATGAAAAGTGTAATTTAATAAATGTGTGTTAGGCTGCAGTGCTAAGCACATAAGTCATGTTGTTTACGGCTGTAATGTGTTAGCAGGTGAGGGCACTTTAATAATAAAGGCCTTTCACAAAGGCAAACATCAGCGCTGCATTTTAAAACTCAGGCCAGAAGGAGAGGCAGGATTAGTTTTGCTCAGTGCAGTCATCCCCAACACACTCTGCTAATGTCCAGAAGAAATCTAACTTCTAAGCCATGTCTCCGGACACTCTCAAATGTCATTGGTTGTTTTTGTCACAGTATGATGCAATTTCTCCCAAACTTTCATCTTTGTTTCTATGAAATGTTTGTTAGAAGGTCTTTTCAACAATTAAACACTGTAACATAATTTTAAAATGCCACATTTACCCACAATGCTTTACACAACACTGGTGTAAAAAGTGTTGAGTTGATTGTAAACTCAAATTTAGTGAGTCACAAAACATGTTTAAAGTTAGGTGATGTGCCTTTTCAGTTGAATCTAATGAAATCCACTGTATAGAGCAACACAGAAGCCGGTCCAAAACAGTTCAGAGAGCAGGCTTCTGTGGATCCAGGCACTGTTAATATAGGCTTCCTTTTTGCCACATTTACCACATTTAAGAAACAGTAAAAATGTACCTTTAAAGCTTCACTAGGCAGACTGCAGAAAAGAGTAATTTGCACACATTTCTCCTGTACTAGATTGGTTAACAGAGCCAGACTGATATGGCCCATTCCCCTGAGCTTTGTACCTTTACAGACCCTTATACGCAATTATTCATTAATCTCGACTGGAGACATTTATGCACTGTATAAAGCAGTGGGTTTATCCAATGACTTTTACACAGACACTTGGCTAATAGGTAAGATTGTGAAACACACCTTTAAAAACACTTTGAGGTAATACGTTACAGAAGGTAATGACAATTCCCAGGAGACTCCCCAGTCATTATAGTGAGCAGCAGGGGAGCACCTACTCACGGTGGTTTAGGCCAGACCTTTAAATGGAAATGTACTTGACTTGTTAAGAGATGTAATCACTGTCTTTTTAAACTTGACTCTCCCAAATGTCTCATCTTCCTCTGAGGTTGTTTTTACCACTTTCTCCGCTAACCACCTCCTCCTTCTTATTGTGATTAATCTGAGCCTTTCACTGCTTCTTTACATTTTATCATCTCATACTTCTTTCCTTGAGCCATGTTCAGTTTATGCACCACGAGCAATCAGTGCATGCGAGTGGGTGTCTTGTGTTGGAGGGCTTTTAGTTTGTTTTTGTCAATGTGACTTGTTTTTCTTTTGGGGATTTAAAAAAAATTCAATGCCAGATTTCTTTTATTAAAACTTATTGTAAAATGGGGATCAGCTGAACTTACATTAAAACAAGTGACATTTTTACAATCCTGTTTTAGTTGCAGCCTCTGTTCTCACTCCTGCTTCTTTCCTCGTTCACAGTCTGTCCTCTCATTACAACAATTACAGCCTGTGAACATTTCATTAGCCTAAAGTAATATGTCTTGGCTGTGACACACTGTTATTGTGCTGAGCCTGGTGTTTTCATCGCCCCCCCCTCACTGCACTTGCCCCTCCCCTCTGGTCAGCCTCACCCCTCACTGTCACGGCTAAATTAATTGTGTGTTTGTCCTATGCTTTTCACACAAATTAATTTGTAAGAGTCACCTCAGCCAGGAATTTAAAGTGCTGTGTATTTGTATTCTTAACATTGACCACACTGCACTGTAAGAAATGCATATGCTTTTCAAATGTACTTCTATTGAACTTCTAGTTCAAAGTACAAATCAGTAATGTATTATCTACAATAGAATATATAGAATATAAAAGGATTATAAGGACGAGCTTTGTCCAACATATGGTGCGCGGGCCAAAACCAGCCGGCCAGAGAATACAATCCGGTCCAATGGATGAATTTGGAAAGTAATTGCTATTCCTTGTTTTTCCACTGGGGGTCGCACTGTTTTAGTAAGAGTAACAAACAATACACAACACTGAGACCCAGAACTAAATTACAGATGCATAGCCGATGCAACAATGAACATTAGCTACATTATTCTTAGTAAAGTAGCTTTAGCGTCAAAACCATATTGTGAGGGAGACTTTAAGAAAAAATACAAGCTAAAAGCTGCAGAAATCTTGTGCCTGAGAAGCAACAGGCTTTCGCCAACATTAACCTTTTTCGATGGTGATTGATGAGAGCGCTGACATTATAGTGTAATTCTATATAACAGGTACAAACACACTACAAATTAAATTGGGCCCCTGATCTAAAATAAGTTTGACTGATTTTCCTTAAAATTCAAGATGGCCAACTTTAAAAAATGAGTAGACAGTAAATAATGTATTAAAGTAATTGGCAAATAAGAGAAGAACATGGACTGTGACGTGCTTTATAATTTTCAAAGATAATCTACTTCTTTTTTGTTCAGGGATGTAGCCCAAATAATATATTTTTTATTATTTTAAAATGAAGAAAATATTAGGATTATATAAAAACATTTTTAACAGTACAATAAAATAATTTATTTGATCATTTTGATAGAATGTTATGTAATGGTTTGTAATTTAAAACTGAAAAACTAAATTTTACCCGTCCTCGACTAGAATAACACATGTTCTTGCCCAGCTGCTCTGCCTCTGTTGTAAAACACGGCTGTGTGCTGGTGAATGGGGAACATGAGAACTGCCCCTTTGTTCTTCTGTCATTTGGTTCAGAGCCTGCAGGAAGAGTCTGGTCTACATTAACGGCTCGAGAGTCAACGCTGTTTGATCATTAGCCTTCACCAGGTCCTCACGTCTCTTCATAAACATGTGTGGCTGTTAATGAGGATCAATAGCTATGCCTCCACTTAACCTCCACTTTGATTTGAAAGGGTTTGGCGTATTTCTGTAGAAAATCTTTCCCACAATGTGACGATTGGTATAGATGCTGAGCAAATGAAATTAAAGGAAGGATCGTAGAGGGACAGAGAAGGCAGACAACCTGGACAGATATATATATATAAATAAGTAAGGACCTTAAATATTGTAATAATTGTATAAGACAGCAATTCCTCAAAACAGCCATGGATCATTATTGTCAGATAATAGAAGAATAGAAATAAACAAATAAAAAAACATGGGCTGTAAGTACTAAACTAACAGTAAATTTCTCCAGTCATGTTTTCCCCTCACTGCTGTTGTTGCTATCAATGCAAAATAATCAATGTAATTAAAATGATAAATAACCGAAAATGTCTGCCAGCATATATGAATCTAGCAATATGGCCCACTGCCTGCTGGTTTCTCTGTGGAAATGCTCTCTGTTCTCCCTGCGCTTGGCCAATCACACACACTTTGCATGGGAAATTAATTCCATTATTAAACAAGTTGCACTTCAAAAATTTCAATTACCAACAGCGGCACGAGGAGGAGAGGAAACTAATGCATAGCCACCCTAATGCATGAATATTATATTAGGCCAAGAGAGTAATCACAATCAGTAGCGACACAAGTCAAGTGTGCAGGTCCATTTATATACACGACTTGTGGCCAGATGGTTGCCGCGGACAACAGGTTCATTTGCGAAGTCTACTTACGAAGCCATCAGAAAACTGAAATGTATTCAAGTGGTCAAAAGTGTGGGGGCCCAAACCAAAAGGGCCACTCTGTTTAATTAGGGTTAAGAGGAGTAGCAGCGAGTGGGCAGCTCACCACTGATAGGTCTGCTTGTTTCTCTGTTTCTACTTTGTTTTCATATAGAAAGCAAATTCAATTTACTTGCAGGACGCAAAGTGTTGCAATAAACGCTCAAGGTTTTTTAAAAGTCTTTCGGGAAATTGGCCATGCATAAACAGGAGCGAACAGACGGCTGTGTTTTTGACCCCGTAGAGGACAAACACTTACCACTGTTAATTTCCCTGCCTCACATTTTCGTGTGTTTTGCGGACTTGAGCACTCTTTCCAGTTGGGTAAAATGTCCCTCGTCGCCATCGAGCCATGAGTCTGAGAGGGAAAAAAGGTCAAAGCAATTTATATGTGACACATAGAGTTTGATCGCTTTGTCATCGCCTCGGGGGCCAAACCTGCCTTTCTCCAAGTATGGCACACACAGGCTCTGAGACACACACACACAAACACACACACACACAGCAGCACACGCATGCCTGCACTCACCCACACACCCATGAAGCCGCTGCGATCTGCATGAGAATGTGGTTGGGGCTGGCTGCGTGCCTTTGATGCGTCTTTGTGTTACATATGAAACAAATCAAAAGACAATGACAGAGCAGAGGTTGAACAAATGGATGACTTACAGTAGGAATTCCTCACCGCATCAATGTAATTTCTGATTCAACCTGCTAGTTCGTATAGAGGGTTGTCTTATGTATGAGTTGGTTAAAATGACACACAAAAGGGGAATAGAAACAGCAAAAAAAACAAAACAAAAAACAATGTACAGTCAAAACAACAAATCAAGCTGGAAGCTTTTCGACTGACTCTGCAGCTTTTGGACAAAGACGATGGGAGCTTCGCTGGAAAATGTTTGGTTTCTTAAATCTTTTTTGAGAGAGAGAGAGTCGAAGCCAAAAAATATACTTTCCAAATACAGTTGATTATATGTCTTTACAAAATTGCATAGCACAGTGCTGATTCTTGGTTAGAAACATTGTTCCTGGATAATAAGCCACAACACCAAAATACAATTTTAGTTTCAATTATTTGTTGTTGTTCCTAGAAGGATACATTTTGTAATTATAATATATAATAATAATAATAATAATAATAATAATAATAATAATAATAATAATAATAATAATAATAATAATAATAATAATAATAATAATAATAATAATAATAATAATAATAATAATAATAATAATATGTTATTGACTAACGTGGCCCTGAGTGACACATAAAGTAAAAAAGCAAAATTAAAGCTTCCAAAACCTGAATCAGTTCTTTTGGCACCACTCAAAAAATGTATGTAATATAACATTTTTGCTATTTGTCTGGTGGGTTATGAAAATTTCATGGCTTTCTAATAGAACTTTCTTGAAGTGATAAAAAAGACGAAGACCTGCGGTATGACATATATGCCACCTCAGTGTAAGAGATGAACTGGTCCAGATGTGTCATTATTTATTGTGCACATCTGCTGGAGTTGTGGGCGACAAGCAGAAGACGGGGAAAGACCTGCAGGCACAAGCTGCCTGCATGAATCCCAATCCTGCCAATTCCACAGTGATTTATAAAGAGTCTTGCCAACGCGGGCGACAAATGACCTTCACACATAGTTATCACAGGGAGATATCAGCGGACAAAGATTTCTCTATCACATTCCTCTTCCCTCCAGGAACCAGAAAGCCTACGAGTATGAATTTAAGTGTGTGCTGGTGTGTGTGTGTGTGTGTGTGTGTGTGTGTGTGTGTGTGTGTGTGTGTGTGTGTGTGTGGGGTGGAGTATGCTGACACTGAGCTGGTCCTGGGGGCTGAAGCACTGCCGGTTTTGTGTCTGTCATTGTAGAGACATTATACAAGTGTTGATTTCCTGAAATGGCAGAAGATGATCATCTCTGCAGTTTAGGACAGAATCTTCTTATCACTGAACGCAAATAGATGTGGACTGAGAATGTGCAAAATCTTTCTGAAACATTACGTCACCATGTTGAGCTTGCCAAGTTAAAGTTGCCAGATGGCCAGAGTTTGAGAAGACAAAAGCATCACAGTTACCTGTTTTTTTAGCTTGTAATGTCAATAACCAGTAAATTATCACAGAAAACGTATTTTATGTTTTAGTATGAGAATTATTTACTGACACTAAAGCATTAAAGTGAGTAGTGTAAGATAAAGGAAGTGTCACTGAATATAAAGCATTAGAGGAAAGTGGTTTGACTCAGTAATGTTTTTCTTGATGGCCACTAAAGTTCTCAGTTCCTCTGAGAGCAACCACTAAAATGTAAAACAAATTGGTATAACCTATCGCTTGATGGGTGTCCTTATTGCAAAAAGCAAAAGCCATTCCAAACTTGTGTAATATTCTTTTCTTTGAATCCTCCTCTCTGTTTGATTGAGCTGACCTTTCAGTGTGCAGCCGGCTGGTCGTGTGTAGCTGTCTGTGTGCGAGCTGTGGGAGGGTGTCAGTTTGTGGCACTGTTGTCCTGCTGGTTTTAGGCACACAAGAACATGCTGTTTCCCTCATGACTCCAGATGTTGTGTGTCATCATGCCTCTCACTGTCCTTGTTTGGCACCGAATCGGTTTCCATTGCACTTTCTTGTTTAACAATGAAATGCTACTTCATCCAAACCCGCACAAAGGCTCAAGTGCAGTAGCTAAGCTCCACGTAATCAACCATTATCAGCATTTATGAACTGAAATGTTGTCACTTAAAACACTTTTTAATAGTAATTACATCAAATGAACCCCTACAGACCTGATTTTTTTTCTACTGGGTGAAACATTGTCCAGTGTAGTGGAGTGTTAGCAGGAACACTATAATAAGTACAGTATAATGTTCATTCATTCATTCATTCATTCATTCATTTTCTACCGCTTTGTCCCGTTAGGGGTCGCGGGTGACTGGAGCCTATCCCAGCAGCTTTGGGCCTGAGGCAGGGTACACCCTGGACAGTGGCCAGTTAGTCGCAGGGCTAACATATAGAGACAAACATTGACAGACAACCATTCACTCTCACATTCATTCACTAGAATTACAATTACAATTAACCTATACATACATGTCTTTGGACGGTGGGAGGAAGCCGGAGTACCCGGAGAGAACCCACGGTAACACATGGAGGACATGCAGACTCCTCACAGAAAGACCGGAGTCGGCCGAGAATATTCGAGTCGGCCGGGTTTTGAACTCACGACCTTCTTGCTGTAAGGCAGAAGTGCTAACCACTCTGCCGCGTGCACCCCATACAGTATAATGATGTGTGTGAAATCATCTTTTTTATCAACCCACAATGAACTATAGCCTTTTATAAAATGTGTATGATGATCAGATTATGAAAGAATACTTTTCCATTGGGTTAAAGACAAAAACATGTCATGTTCATTGCAATGGACGCGGGGTCTGAAGGGGTTAACACACTTTGCATTTCTTGGGAAAATATACATTTAAAGTTCTATAGAACCCAGTGAAAGTTTCATTAGATGGTGTTTCTGTTTTTACGGGTGCCCAGAGAAGACAAACTGAGCACTGCTGGAAGAGAAGCACACATTCTTTCATGAACATTAATGAACTCGGTTGATTTTGTGAAAGGATCCCTTCAGAACAATCCCCACTGGGCTGGTTCATAGACAACAGAATGCATCTGCAGGGCACCATAGCTGTTCACATGCTCTGAAAAGAGAGGTTGAGGTGAGGAATTGCCATCTGCAGTTCTGCCACTAGATGTCACTGCAAAAGCAAAAAAACCTGATATCAACAAAATACTTTATACCTTTACCAATATAATTGACTAATTTGGTATCAGTAAAGCGATTAAAATACTTTACTATTCATAAATAACCTTCTAAGTAAATACATTTGTTAAATATATTGCCAATTATTGGTGAGCGTACTGCATAATCCTATGATTCACAATAAATATGAATTGTTTGTACAAATATGTGCAGATTTACATTGAATGATCAGAGATAGTGTGGAATCAGTGTCGTCTGATGGAACATGCTTTCACTGACATTTTTCTTAAGTGGCCATGTTGCAGATAAATAAAAAAAAGTTTAGAATCTAATCAAACGTCAAGGGCACCCGCTTTCACGTTTAAAAAGCCTCAATTAAAACTTTTTCACACAGAAACGCTACGATAATAAAACACGCCAGTGCTCGTATTTGTGGGCTATAAAGGCTCAAGCGGAGACTAAATGGAACATACAGTGGCACGTCTTCATCATTGCCGCTCTATAGTTCTACAGAGCGTATTAGTCCTCACAAGGCCAGCTCCAGCTGATACAAAGCCTGGCACCAACTCTGTCTACTCCCTCAGACGTCGCCAATATTTTTTCAATCTTTATAACATCATTAAATGGTGCTGGAAATCGGTGCGTCCCATTTGTCAGGGCCTTTTTTTTTACTGGAGGCTCCTGACACTCCGGTCCACAGATCATGAACCCAATTAAAGCAGGCAATTTGTGTAAAATTTATGATGTCCAAACTGCTCCGCCATTGGCTCAGAGCTCGTCAGCGTTCACCTTTATCACCTTTAGTAGTTCAGTCCGGTCCCTGAGCAGCCTCTGGTCATTTTTTTGTTATTTTTCCATTGATTTATTTGGCTCATAGCAAAAAAATTGTCCAGAGACACAGCTGCTATACTGCCCACTGAGTAGAGCAATACGCTGCTGTTCCATTATGAAGTCTCATGACAGTATTAGATTTGAGATACTCCCTATTTAATTGTGGAAACTGTACATCAACATCAAGCATAACCTTATTACTGTGACATATTTAATTTATTTCCCAATCATTAAAGATTCATTCTATTAAAACTTTGCCATTAATTGTCACAAAGCGTCCATAAATCAGTCAGTTTTTCACTCATTATTTCACATGTAATGGACTAGTGTTTTGAAGTGAAATGAACACATTAGGAGTCATTTTTCACAAGGTCTTTGATTGCCACAGGATACTTTGAGAAGCGGTGCGTGGAGGGAGTCTCATGAATACCAGAGTTATTTAACAAATAGTACAACAGTGTGCAGCGCAGGAGGGGAGGAGACCACGCTATTGTTCCATTTCAAGCCTGTCACTCTGACTGATGACTTCTGGGCCCGGCATCATTCCTCTTCTTTCCTTTCATTGTATTTATGATTTGAAAATGGAGGCATTACAGCGCACAAGCTTCTGCATTAATTCGAAATCCTCCGTTCACTGTGAACAATATTTCTGCCCCTTATGCATTTAAACCATTCCAAGACAGCACATGGTTAAACAAGTGCATTTGCATTTTACACATTTCTCTCTTCTTTATGCTTTGTTACTTTGCAACAACTTCCAAACATTTTCAAAAGCACTACACAGAGTTATAGATTTTTCTTTTAGCCTTCAGGCAAGCACTGCTTTCATGCATTTTTGTGAAGTTAAAAATCTCTACAAAAGGACTTTCAACCTGATGCCAAAGGCGTCACATTGAACTTTATATGAGTTTTTGTTTATCCCACGTTCTCAGATATAAAAGCTCAGATGATGGTTTTAAATGGCAAACTGCAGTGCATTTTTTAGCTTTAATAAAATTACTTTTATCCATTCAATAGATGTTCAGAAGATCCTCAAACTTTTTTTATTCAATTTTTTTTAGGTAGGTGTTAGAACATTAGTCATGCCAAATATCTAGCTCAGAGGTCAATCAACATGGCCCCAGGTCACATTAAATGGACCAGAAATGTGGTGCTTTAAAGAAACTTTTATTTTATTATAAAGATTCGTACAATTGACTTGAAATTTCAGGCTTTTTAGTTTTGTAAAAGGCGTTTTGTTTTACAGAAAGTTGTAAGAGTGCATTTGTAACTTTTAGCATTTGGTGATATAATTATCTTCTGTCATTCTGCTGTTGGTCTTCTGGCATTTGTAGTTGATCTACTTCTTAAACATGGATTGTTAAAGAGAATAGAACATAATAGCACTGTGCAGTGATACAGTATATCACATATGCATATTTTAAAACGTGCTAAGCCTCCCTTAACCTCTGTGCGTGTTTAATCATCTGCTCTCATAAGCACTTATCATCACTCACACCTACGCTCCCCACTGTCATTCTGTGGCACAGCAGAGACATTGCGCACATTGGCTTGCCTTATAATTTGTCCCCAGACAGCATTAATGGGATGTGATGGTCCAGCGGCTTCTTGTCTAATTGTCACTTCTCTGGGCCCTCCTTCTTTAAGCCAAACTGTCTGTCATTTATTCTGTGGGGACAGTGAGGCAGCATCCATTCAGTGTGATTAATTAGTCTAAGGTAAATCAATTTGTACTCTTGATTGATGTAAGTGAAAGAACATTTATGAGCCAAGACTGTTGATATATGAACAACGTTTCCATGTGAAAGTTATGGTGTTGAGTATGAGTCGACAAAACCCTGAGTTTGCAACAAAAGCAAACGCAATCATCAAGAAAACTCTGAAGTTACAGGGAAAGCATGTGACAAATTCTGCACTGTCAAATAAATAATCACACATGAGCACACGCATCAGCTCCTTTATTGGTAAAATAAATAGAAGATGTTAAGCCAATTTGACATACAAGTACACATCAGCATGCATTTACAGCAGCATGTCAGAGCAGCCAGCCACACTGACGGAGGCATTGCATTAACGCAGAGACCCATCTGGTAGCATGTGCCACTGTAGCACTCAGCGGACCTGATTTCATTATCTCAGCATGTTCTCCGTGACCCGGAGAAAAGTGACATCTGATTTACCTCAAGATCAATTTGTATGTAAATCAGTAAGAAACTAGAGGGCATGGAGGGGTGGCATAACAAAAGCTGTGTTTGAGTCTATGAGCAGGTTTGTGAGTTTGCCTGGGACAGCGGGCCCCACTGAGACTCTAATAGAGCTCATTTAAGTAATAGGACCCTTTGGTCTAAAGACTAGTGTCTCTGAAGAGAACACTGTACTTCCACTTTACATTCAGGGCACTACATTTGACTAAATGATATGCTATTCTGAGTTTTGAAGCTCCTATAGATATTTTTATAGACACACATGCAGCTATGCCGGCTGGAAAATGACCTACATGTTCAAAAGCCTGAGGCAAAAAAGGATTAAATACCACTGTCTGTTCTTTGTTCATTCAAGAGGAAGTAAAAAAAAAGTTTTTTTTAAATGATAATTGTTTAATCTTCACACAACAATACTGTAATAAAACTATATCTTTCATATCCATCACAACAACCTGTGGCCACTTGTGGTACTGCAACATAAAGTTTTATTTTTGTGAGTACAAATACTGACAAGGCAAAATACCATTTAAGACTTTTTAATTGTTTCTAATTACAAAAAATAATTACCTTTAAATTGGCACTACCCAATTTTCTTTTTGCTGTCCCATGCTCAAACACCCCTCACCCCCAAAAGCACCCTGGGGTTCTCCTCCTGCTTTTCTGTAAAAAAAAAAAAGTAAAAAAAAAAAAAAATCCACCACAAAATACTAATATAATGCACCAAACTGAAGTTGCAACATCGACATGTGTGATTGAATTATTGTCAAAATTGATCCCATTTCACGTTGCTTCCCTTTTTTTTTGTGCTGTTTCGCTGTGTTAAAAAACATAATAAGTGCTTGTTTTCACAGCCGATTCCCATTTCATTATTCTATGTATGATTCTAGGTGAACAAATGTTTTTTCTGTATTTTGTTTTGCATTCACAAAGAAATCACTTACTCCAGTTTAACTTTTCACTAATGAAAACCAATACATATAATGATAGTATATTATATTCCTGCACACACCACCACCATACTGCACCTTTAATGCCTTTAGACCTGTTGTATGAGTCCAACCGGACTTTGTGCACAGAGAAGCCCTGTTTTGTTGCTGTAAAATGTTAGTGCTACAGTAAATTGAGAGAACACATTCGTCTGCAGGTGGTGAATGCCTTTGCCTCACAGATATTTTGGTCAATCCTAGATTTGAAACCCAAGCAGGCTCTCCCTGAACTTTATTGGATCACATAAGAAGTGCCAGTAGTTTCCCAGAGGCTTGTGCTCTTCACTCGCTTATTTTCTTATCGCCGGCTTGATCTGGTGTACTTTCACACTGCACTATTATTGTAATCCAAATGATCACCATCACAGGAATTCAGAAATGTCTATTCTCACTGAAACATAACTCTATATCTTCCTGTCTATAGTGAAACGTCTTGATTTCACATTTGTCTCAGTTACCGACACCACTCTGTATCTGTATTCATCATACTCTTACACAGATACATGTATTCTAATACTTTAAAATGACCACATTAAACACGAGCACAAGACTGTAGTGTAAAATTGCATCTATAAATTATGTCTACGGTAGTTTCATTTTACCTGCCACGTGAAATGGTCTGAGTAGCCAATGAAAACGTGCCAATCCCACAGCCATATAAAAGCTCTTTCTTTTATTAGACGGGTATATCATCTGTGGCTGACACTGACAGCTGAGATGACAATAGCTGCATTCAACACAAAGCACTTTTTCATCACGTCGGCAGCTTACGACTTTCTGGATTCTGTTTTGTTAGGGGCTGTGTCCACACTAACATTTTTGCTGTGTTTTCAAGTGGCATTTCTATTACATCGAAAAAAGAAAAGGTAGAGACTTTTGAGAGTGTGGACAAAACAAGGTCAAGTACCATTACCAAATGTGATTCAAACATGAGTGAATAGTTGCCATAGATGAGTCAGAAACAGACAGATCATGTGCGAGACTTGGAGAGATGCTGTTCAGTTGTTTATGTTACTCTTTAACAGATTAGAATCACTAGTTGTTTAACACATTCACACAAATAACATCTTCATTGTCATTCTCAACTTCACACAAGTCCATTTCTCACAGTTTTTTCTTCGTTTCTTTTCTGGTCAGTTTTCTGTGGACACATTCAGCAATGGCAAAAGCTAAATTTACAGTTCTCGTTTCCTTGGTAAATACCATGTTTTACAGTGTAGACAAGAATCACTGTTTTAATGTGGACATACTCCTGTGTTTCATTTGAATATATTTCACGGAGACAGCAGAGCTCTGTTGGTCTGCACAGCAAGTGTTCAAGCAAGTGAACGCGTCTCTTCTTCTACCAGTGTGTTGGGATGTTCTATGGAGCTTTGCAGAATACAGGGACATAGTGGACCATGTCCTCCTCAGGCCATTTACTCCCGAGGCACCACCAGCCACTCACTCTGCTTTGGCCCAGGGGATACTCCGCAGCAACACTTCAAGTACCGCGAACAACACACACACACACACACACTTCTAAGGAAAAAGGCTGGGAGCTGGTGATGACCTATTTCACTTTATACCATCCATAAATTACTCCATTAACGTCTCCATAAAGCACAGGATTCAACATCTGCTTCAGAGCGAGAACAGCGGGCTTTGGGCCATGGCACCGAGGCGGACGGACCTCCTTAGTGTATTATCTCTTCAGTGGTTCAGATAAAAGAGTGTGTTTGATCAAAAAGTATGAAAATCAAGAGATTACCACTTACTGCTTTGTGCCTTTCAAAAAACATCAAGCTGCAAAAAGGAACAAGAACTGAAAACAGTCACAACACAATGGGTCAAGAAAGTTTGCAGTGAAAAGTTTGATTAAAAAGAAAAAGAATAAAAAACTAGTGGGATTTGTTTGGTTAAGCTGAAATAACATATACATATTTCTAAATGAATCAAAGAAACTTTCTTTGAACATTATACAGTACAAGAACTCAAACGTGTTCATTATTCTGTCAGTCATGTGATGTATTAACAATGTGTACTGGACTGAGTGATTCATTTTAGAGAGAAACTGCAGAACAAAGAACAAAGGAGCCTATACATTTTCTCTTGCAAAGAATTAATCTCTCAAACTGTTTTGACAAGTGACCCTGTGGGGGGTGGCTAATGTTATGGTGAGGGACCCTATTGAAAGTAGCCCACATCTTGGCCTTTTCCCCCCTTCTCTCTAAACTGAGTGATCTAATTATTGCATGTTAAATGGGCATCTGGTAAATGGTGCATATAATGATGCGCTTCCACAGAATTAAGTGGCTGCCTGTCCTGCTGCTGGGCCTAACACACAAATTGGCCTTCTTCTGTTCGCTCTCTTTGCCGCTACCATCCCTCATTTTGGCTGTGGGCTAAAGCTCTCACTGAGACATGCCTCAGGTTCTGCCTCGATTAATGGCAGCGCGGCGAGGTGATCTTTGTTCCATAGCTCACGTCAGTGTGACAGCGGAGGATAAAGAGAGAGCGCTGCTGGTTTGTAAAAGAAAAGTTCTGCACTTTTTTACAAGGTTGCCATTGTTTCTCTGCACCGAGAACACACGCCTTTTTGTGTTTAAGCAGCTCAAGTGCATAGGCTTGTACAGTGGCCGAGACAGAAAACAGAAAAAAAAGAAACTAATGAAGATGTTTTCTTTATTTGCTGGTGCTTTCTTCATTTGCAGCGTGTTGAGCTGTCTCGGCCACCGTATTAAGCAGCTCAAGTGCATAGGCTTGTCTAATACGGCCACCACATCAACAAACCAAATGCATCAAGACTAATCCACGTGAAGAAAACATTGTAACAAACAGTTTATTTGTTTTACCAAGGGCAAGGAAAATATAGAATGACCACAAAGAAGTGTGAAACATGAGGAATAATTTGAGCAACACTATGTAACGTTTTACCAGAAATACATAGCCTCAGAATTATGAAAATATGTGGCCGCAAAGTTATTCCGATGGTTTCACAACATGAGAAGGTCTTTCTTTTAAGACTGATGTGATTTTACTGCAGTAAAAAGCAAAAACAAAACACACTGAAAATCATTTCATAGTTTTTTTTTTTTACAGTGGAATAATTCAATAATATTAGTTTAACAAATATAGAACAAATCTTGTGCCTCCCCTTACCTTGGATGAATAAAGGAATCATCAACGACCCTCTGATGTGTTCATATTCTGCCTGTTTCTGGGGTAAAACTCTGGACTGTGGTCTTACTTTTGACAGCAAGCCATGTCTCTTCCATCCTTCAGACTTGGCTCTTCTGTGTAAATATCAGCAGTAAGCATCATGTCTGCTCTATTTCAGCAAAGCCTCAACTGCGTTCATGACATTTATCTCTATCTGCAGCGGGAGAATAACCTTTCTGAGTTATGAGAGGCTGTCCGGGCCCGCCTGTTTAAATGTCGTAACAAATAAGTTGATTATCAGCACTCGAGGGAAGTGGCTTAAAGGCTCACTCTGTGATCCAAATGTAAATATAAAGGTAGTCCCAGCGGATGAATTAAAAACACAAAGCTGGGAACTGCCATTAATGCCAAATTAATAAATAAAGGGGAATCTATGTGGACACACATTTAAAATCAGAATGTTATATTTTACCGCACTGATGAAGAGTGTCCCACATCACCACTGATTTTCCTGTGACTTAAATACTTACTTACGTAAAGTACAATAACGTTATTTAAAAATCCCATTCGGATTGTTCCTTGACATAAAACCAGGTCATTAGCTTCTCTCAGAGTTAGAGCACATCTGCTGCTGAGAAACTCCATTGTGTACGTCAAGGTAAGCAAAAGGCAAGCTAATCCGAGCATGTAATAAATGCCACTTCCATTATTAAAATAGACAAAAAGCCTGGACACTGTCAGAGACAAATCTGAACCAGAAGTAATATCAGTGTTCAGTGTCTTGTTCTTTGCTCTTTGTCACTGATGATAGTTAAAAAATCTATACTATATTGAGATTTGACAAACCAGGCTTCTTGTTTCCTTTAAGTGACCGATTACACTGCTACTGAACTTTTTTCTAAGCCAGACTTTATTGATTTTCTTATGGACTATATTAAATGTTAAAAACCTAAGGGTACTTGTTGAAAATAAAACTGAAAAACTTGGTAAATCAAATCTTTTTAGACACAGCATGCATGAGCTGAACGAACAGCACTGAAGACAGCTCACGCAGATACACAGCATGTCCCGATTTATTATAAACCACTGCAGACATTAATTAAATTTCAAAAATTGATATGAGTAAATTAAATATTATATGTGCCCGGAGCAAATGGCCAATAAAACCTCTCATAAAACACTGTTAATGTTTCGACTGAAACCTATATGCACAGTTAGCTGCTGTAATATCTGCTGAAAATATAACTGGACTCATTTTTGACATTGAGGGTTCATCCTGCTTATAATAAAATCTAATATTGAAATCATTTGATTGGAAAATACAGCAAACAGAAAATATTGAGTTTAATTTGAACGAATGCAGGGAGCAGTCTAGTTCTTGAACAAAAGGAAAAGCCGGGTGACCAATCCTGTGTCGTGTGGTGCTGCTCGTCTGTCTTGTGCTGTGGCTGGCCCGGAAGGCAAGCCTGTGCGCCGCTGAGAAACAAGTGAAGGCTGAGGAGCAGCAGACTGGGGCTGTACACTCCAATGCTTCTGCCTGCTGAGGACAGCTGACACGCTCGCATTAAGACAGACACATCAACGGGCCAAAGTTACAGAAAGGTGAGCTCGTTCCAGAAACCTGCTTGTCCCCACTAGACGTCTCACCTGTCTCCTGTGTCAGCAGCCAACTCTCCTGGCAACCGGCTCGAAGGGAACATGCACAAGTGCACAAAGACAAAAGATATACACCTCCTACACCTGGGCATATGTAGATAGAGGGAGCTTACACACCAGGACGGAGATAAAGAAAGTATAACGCCTTAACAGCCGCTCACAGACTCAGTTAGTCATGGTCCAGCAGCACTGTTGTCCCGACCACATGTTCGGACCACATGTATTGACCGTTTGTGTTGACCCGGAGTGCTGCTTGCATGGGGTTGAGCGCCTGTGCTGCCACTCTGGACTGGATTAGCAGACAGCAGGCCTAACAGCTTGCTCTAGTGCTGTCCTGCATAGCTGCCATCCCGCCTTGAGCGCTGCAGATGCCACCTCACTAGTGGGTAGTGGGACTGTGCTGGAGAAGGTGATACTATGCTGGTAGTATGTTTTAACTTAGTGACATTTGTTTGTAATATTACAGCGTGTTATACTGAGAGGATGTTCTTGCAAGTTTTCTTATGGAAAGCTGAAAAAGGAAACTTTATGTACATGGTACCATTTACTATTTATATACATACTTTAATTTGTAATCCATCTTTAACTTGCTATTATAATGATGATACTTGTCTGATCGGCTGCCATTAGTATATACTTTTAATGTAGGACTATACCAGGAAAAGGGAGGAAATACTTATACAGTGAATGCTATCTTTCATGTTTGTGAGACTAAACTCAGTGTGTGTCCACGACAAAAAAAGCCCAGTAAACTCTGTTTGGTTGCACTCTGATATTATACAGCTATTTGAGGTGACATGGGAGGTTCCTATGATGGTATCTGAAGCTCAAGGACATCCAGCTTTACAACACACACCACAATATCCAACAACAAATAAACAAGTCTGACACAGAGACCCGCCTTCCTTCTCCTCTTTGATTCTGTCTCATGGGAGTCTGTATATTTGCACGTTAGGCCAGTAAAGATGCCTTGGCAATGAAGGTCACCTTCACTGGCTTCCCCGGGTTTTTACCTGCACTCCACTAGTGAACACCAAATCCATCACCTGGCACAAGCACGGTAATAGACTCATTTTTTCTGGCGGCTGGTTGTCGGGGAGATTCACGAGGGACACAGGTGTGGTTCCCGTGCAGTGAATAATTGACCCGGTGCCAGGGGGGATCACAGAGGTCAACGCTGCCAATGACAAGCAGGACAACCCTGAGTCCAGACCCACCGAGCGTGAGTGAGAGGGCAGGCCCAACGAGTAAGAGTGCTCATTAAAGTAATCAAGCTTTAGAAAGGGTGGGCAACATACTGATACAGAAGACACTTTTATTTAGATTTATGTTTATGTTTAATTTGTATCTATTATGCTGTTAACTGTTTGTTCTTTTATTTAAATGATATAAGAGCAGCTTCGTACCAAATGCAATTAATCTGATTAACAAAGTGTAGAGGTAGCTTTTAGACTGTTTTATTAGGTTTTATGATTTTTAAATTTTTAACGAGTAGTTACTTATCTGTCCCTATGTGTTGTGGAGTGTTCTGTGTTGTATGTTTTTTGTATTGGATGCCATAGTCATTGCACTGTAAAACAAATTTACCTAAGGGTACAATAAAAGTAACCTAAATGTTTGCAAATTGTAAAGTACTTTGTAATTTCCTTTTGTGAAAGATGTAATATAAATAAATACTTACTTATACACAAACCTTGCATAAGAATCTGACAGTCACCTGTTCCATTAAATGTTACAAACATTATAAAACTAAATTTAGAAGAAGAAGAAGAAGAAGAAGAAGAAGAAGAAGAAGAAGAAGAAGAAGAAGAAGAAGAAGAAGAAGAAGAAGAAGAAGAAGAAGAAGAAGAAGAAGAAAAAAGAAAGTTGAGCATAAGACAAAAATATGTTATTTTGGGCAGTTAGATTTGTAATGGCAGCGTTCATAAAGACAGATGGTAGAAGCAATTACCGTTAAACAGCCAAGAGACATACAACTATCATTTAATTTAAAGTTTCTACATTGAATTAAATGATTCATTTACTTCTTCAGTCCCTTAATCAAACAAGTTGTATTTTAGAGCAACAGTAATCAAACTAATAATTGTTCATTTTTGTCAGCATATTCACAGCAGTTTGCATTATACAGGCCTCTAAAAAGACACAAAAGCACAAAAGGAGTTGTGACTCTACAGTGGGATGGTCACACGTCCCAGCTGAGGGCCACAGAGGCTTTGGGAATATTTCCATTTTCTCCTTCTATTGCCCAGTGTTCACAAAGTATTTTCAATTTGGTTACGTGGCCGGGAGCCCAGTGTGCAACAGAGAAAAAAAGCTTTAAAATTATTATTATTGTGGTGCAGTTGTGCTGCATTTCTTTATCTAAGCCACCGCAGGAGCCTTCTGCTGTTTCACACAACCCACCTTGTGCAAAGCGTCAGTTTTCAATGAAGCTATGGAGGTAAAAAAGAAACAGGTAAAAAATAATGGAAGCAATATTATAAAAATGACTGGAGCACAGAATAGTTTTTCTTGATTTAAGAGCCACAATAAATGCGGTGATTAATTACTCTCCTAAACCAGTCCTAAGTATTCTGTTACAAGAACTGCTTCCTGTTGATATACACCTTCTGCTGTTGTTCCCAGGGGTGCAATAAACTCATTTGTTGTCTCAGTTTAAACTCTCCCAGGTCTATTTTGTAATCTGCTCTTGCTGGAGTTGGTTTATAAATTCCACTTGATTAAAACACAAGGTAAATCAGTGCGCAGGTTGATTCCTTAGCAGCGTTACATAATATGTTGCCGTGGGTAACTGAAACATCCCAGGTACATAATTGCTTCCGAAAGAACTCGCCGAGACTTAAAGTAATAAAAGGAGTCAGGTGTTGGTCGTGATAATGAATTGTTGCTGGGGTTTGGCTGCTGAGCCCGGGAGGGACACTGTGTTATCTGCACTTCAGAGGCTGCTAATAACAGCAAACAGCATTCACACACACATTCAAATACAGCAGAGGTGGCCTTATCATAGCTCTAGAAACGTATGATCATTTCAAAATGGTATGTATCTTTTAATGTAGTAGTAAAAAATATTGAAAATCTGAAGGTGGGTGGTAGGACTCTGCAGAGTGCACCATTATTATAACCATTAGAAACGTCACTGCTTTGAGCCATGTTGTTTTCCATTTGTCCTTACATTTTATTTTTGTGAACACCTTTATCATTGTGAAAGTGTATGTAAATGCTTTTATTCTTGAAGTGATAACAATTACGTGTCAGTGGGTAAAGACTTGCAGTAGCAGCAGAACACTGTGTCATTTGTAACACTAGGCCGCCAAAGTAAAGTTTTCACCCTGCAATAAAAAACAAATAGGCTCTGTCTCCGAGGCCCTACCCTATATTTTTTTGTGAAGCCATTAATTGTAAAACAACTGTGTTTACTCTTTTCAAATCATAATGACAACAGAAACTACCCAAATGACCCTGATCAAAAGTGTACATACCCTGATAGCATGTACACATGTTGACACAAACAGGTTTGAAGGCTACTAAAGGTAACATCCTCACCTGTGATCTGTTTGCTTGTAATCAGTGTGTGTGTAAAAAAGTTTGTGTGTGTCTGAGTTTCTGGGCCAATTATTAAAGGTACACCATTCCTACTGTGAAACATGGAGGTGGATCACTGATGTTTTGGGGATGTGTGAGCTACAAAGGGATGTTCTAACAATTCCAACAATCCAAAGACCAAGGCCAAGTCGACCTGTCATTGGTTACAGTAACATAAAGTGAAGGTTCTGGACTGCCATCTTAGTTTCCTGACCTCAATTTCTTTGAGACACTCTAAAGAGATCTCAAACATACAGTTCATGTAAGACAGCCAAGAATTTACAGGAACTGGAGGCTTTTTGCAAAAAAGAATGGGCAGCTTTACCATCTGAGAAAATAAAGAGCCTCATCCACATCTAGCACAAAAGACTTCAAGCTGTCATTGATGTTAAAGGTGTTAATACATGGTTTTAATAACTGGGGTATGTAAACTTTTATCAGGGTCATTTGGGTAGTTTCTGTCTTTATGATTTAAAAAGAGTAAACACAACTGTTTGACAATAAATGGTTTCACCCAACCACTAACTATGTCAAACAATACAGTTATTGAAGCTGTATGATGTATAATGTTTGAGATATTGTCCATTTGTTCAACATCAAATGAATGGTGCTAATCTGAGCTATACAGTTTACATTGATGTCTTAAACTGGCAACTCAACCGAGCAGTCCACCATGTTTTATGAAGTAGTAACTTAAACATGATTGAACAGGATTGATTTTTTTTTTTTTTCTTACCTCAACTCTCACACCTACTGTTTGACATTTCTTAGCAGCTTCAGTTTCAAGAGTCACATTTTTTAGACAATAATCTTTCTGTACAGCAGGGTAAACCAGTCTATATTAATCAGTGTTACATACGCTTCCCAATAAGGTCAATAAGGATAAACAGCCAAAGATAAGTTTTCAACTGTGCGATTACAATGCAAGTCAAAGAGCTACAGTGTGATGTCATGAAGGTTAAATGTGTCTACCTGCATGTGCACAGATGTGTTGTGACACACAGAGTGGATCTGCTGGAGGGACCCCACACAATCATCACTGTTCCCTACTTCCACTGAGCCCTAAGCTGCAGAAAGTTGCCCCTTTACAATGGGGTTATTTTGGCAGATTGTGCCAATCCAGTCCTGATAGTAATGAAATCTCTTTTTAAGAGGGGGCTGCTGAGCTGCTGCTCTGTGGATATGCAGCTCACACGGGACGGACAGAACTGGCGTGGTGTAAATTGGCCTGAGCTTTATCAGGTTTGGCCACAAAAGCCGATTAGTGGATTTCACCCCACTCGGGTTGAGCAGAGAGTGTGGCTGTCTTAGCCCTTCTCCCAGAGGGAACTTTCTGGAGCCGTCCAAAGACCAGCACTCAGTGAAGGAATGAGAACATGTGCAGTATCAGCAAGAAGTGATGAGTGCGGCAAATGAACCGTTCCCAAAGTCGATGAAAGGCAGTGTCAGTCGTTCAAAAGGTTCACACTTAAATGCCATAAAGGCCTATTGAAGCCCAAATATATTCCATAAAAGCCAAAGAATACCTGGGTTTTATGTCTAGACGCATTAACACTTGCCTGTTACATCTGCTGAGGAGGCACTCTGAGGGCTGTTAGGGAAGGAGGATCCTAGTTTTATCTACATGCTAAAAGCTACATCCTCTTCAAGGTTCTCTGAGAGATTTGAACATTGCATTTACTGCTGTTTCTAAGCCTCTATGACTTCTCACCCTCCAGGCAGCTACAAGTATCTGCTTATTTCAGTAAATCGTACTTGCATGAGAATGTACATGCTTTCATGTTGTAAAGCTGGGGGTTTCCTGCATTAGCCTACTACTACCAAGAATTAACAATGATGATGGCATAAAAGAATTTGTCTGTGAATAAAACTCTACAAGTAGATTCTTCAGATGTAACACAGTTTATATTAGAATAGGTGGATAAAGTTATAAACCCATTGAAGAGCTCCTGGGGTTTACACTTTTATAAAGAAAATGTTGCTGTTGCCTTTAGTTTATAAATCTGCCAAAGAGATAGGAAAACAATGTTGACTATATTGTTGTTTTTTTTTTTTTTTTTTTGTTTTTTTAAAGAAAAATAAATATTACTCGACGCCCTGCTAAGCTTCACCAGGAAAGCATCTCAAAGTTGATTATTGTTATTATAACTTAATTTCAATTAGTATTTTCTTGCTCTATAACACAACAACATTAAAGGTGTTGCCAGAACTTATACCTGAAGCTTTGAAAAAGAGACCTTTCAATTCTTACTGATGCTGGGAAAGCCATAATGTCCAAAAATGGACAAATATGGGGGGGCAGTAGTAGGCGGTTCGATTCTCACTCTCCCCACAGTTCCTACTGTTGTTGTGTCCTTGGGCAAGACACTTAACCCACCTTGCCTCCAGTGGCTGTAACACTGGTAATTACTGTAGAATTTTGATAAAAGCGTCAGCTAAAGAAATAAATGTAAATGTAAATAAGTACGAGGTGCCTTTTCTGTCCAGCTGAGATCTCTGGTGTCTGAGGTGGTAACTCTAGAGAGGTTGAGACTTATGTAAACTGTATCTTTAAAAAAAGAAAAAAGGGAAAATGTTTGTTCAATAAACCTACAAAACAACTTCTTAGATGCATTCAACTTGGAAATGCTTGGAAATTTTGTTAAATTTGACACTAGGGGCTCTCGTATCAAATTTAACGAAATTTAATTTTTTTAAACTAGCCCCTTTCCTATAAACTCTTTTACTGTCCACTGTCATATGCAGGGTTTTTTCAGTATTTCCATTTGTTCTGTGAGCATGCAAACAAAGAAGGAAAATGGTGAAGCAGAGGCAGTAAGAAGTTCTGACAGTTCAAGAGTTGGTCAAATACTATCACCTCCACAGTCTCAATACTTTTACGTTAACATTTTCTTAGATCAAAGTTGAGGAATTTCAATTCTGTGACTCCCAACCGCCCCCCAAAATAAAAAGTACAACCTCTCACTACATTGTGCTACATTATGTAAAACACTGGTGTGGTCCTTTAAGATCCTGAACCATTTCCTGGTCATTAGCATGGAGACCGCACACACTTATCCCCACTGGCGCCTCGGCACTTGCTTCAAACCATAATGGAATAGGAAATTACATAATTCATTAGTAAACTTTGTGGAATCGAGGTCATAAAGCACTCTAATAAAATCACCATTGATCTGAAAGTCGTGATTATAACTTATTTTAAACTGTCTCCAGATATTCCAGGCTTTTTAGCTTCAGCCTGGCTCCAACCTCATCTCAATCTGTAAAATAATATTTATCTAACTGTGGCCTCTGCCCCTGGATTGTATTTCTGCCTCTAATAAAATAGTCTTGGTTTACAATTACATGTAACCATAGTAGATTGGATCTTAATGGACATGCACATTTAAATCGGCTGAAATGTTTATGACGTGAGCAGCAGTTATAGTTTGTGTTGGCCTCGTGTGTCTGTCAGGCCTTGTGTCATCTCTGCAGATTGTAAGTGTAATGAAAGAGATTACTTGGTGGCTTCACACAGCTGTATTCCCATCTGCTCGGCCTTCCCCAAAGACGAGCAATAATTGATAAATAAAATCAACACATTAGCTGCTCAGACAGGACTGGCTCTGGCATTTGCATAAACCGACGCTGGGGAAGATTTACCTGAAGAGGACTGTCTAAGCAGACAATATTCAAATAGTATTTAGGTTTTAGACATTGACAGTGAGAATGAGAACTCTAGTAATCTATACTTACTCTAATTATTTTATTAGTTTAATGTTATTTAAGTACTTTTGTAAAGGTGGAGATGCAACAGACTCAGTGTTAATTAATAAATGTTAGTGTGGCTGAGGGAGGTCCTCCTTAAATTAACATTGTATAAATCCACTTAACATTGTATGGTTGTACATCTAAAGAGAGGCCCACAGCTCTTAATGGTTCGACACAATAATGAATCACACTTTAGGCTCACTAACTGAATCGAGCCACAGACCATGTGAGCTAAACGTCTGGGAGAGCGTCTTTGTACGGTTGTGGCTGTTCGCTAATTTGTATTTGTTTAAGTATTGATTTTTTCCTACTTTTTCATCTATTAAAGAGATTCACTGAGCAGTAAAGGCTTTTGTAGAGCCACAGTGGCCAGCACATTACAATGCATCATATGCCATTTAGTGTTTTTGCATCAATAAGTAATAAACATTTCAGTTTTTCATATAATTCATTTAAATGATTGTACGCTACGAAAAAGAGTTACTCATGGCAGAGGTTTTTTTTTTACTTGTATTATTACATTTTAACAACAAAATCTGAATTAATGATGGAGCTGGCCTCAAAGTGAATCCTGTAGTGACTCAGTATTTCTTCTGTATGTCCAGTGAGGAATTTTGCACTCACGAAAATAACTTTATTTCATTTCTGCCATTACATAAAATGGTCCATTCTTGTGCGCTGCTGGCTGCACACAGTACTCTTATAACTGACTAAACACTGATTGAACTTGAAGATATGAATCCGTCTGATTGCCTCACTGACAATTTCCAAAGAATATTTCAATCCGTCTTGTGTAAATCTGCTCCTTCGCTGCCGTCACTCAAAGTATGGGCCAATAATTGATTCTCTCTTGCTGCTGGTTCCTATATCAGGCCGACTGTCAGCCTGGGAGACAGCCGGCTCTGAGTGCTACACTGCTTCTTCAGCAGATCTCACAGATAGTGTGTCTTCAGCCGCTGCACATGTGCACTACATGAAGCTGGAAACTTTTCCCATTGTCTGTAATAGTGCGCTGCTTTAACAAAGCTCTATCAGATCACATATTCATCACTCTTGTTGTTCTGCCTCTAGTTTTGCAGATTAAATCAACTTGCTTTTTTTTTTTCTCAAAGAACCACATTAATTCAAAAAGAAAAGCTTTAGTTATTCATCTTTTATTGGTATCAAGAGGCAAGCAACATTGTTTTTTTTTCCATCAAAAGGTCTTATGTCTTTCTGTAATTGTGGTAGATTTAAAATAGGATGAAAATGGACTGTAACACACAATGTATGCATATTGAAGTCAAAAGCTGCTTCTGTTATCCTCCAAGCCCAGCCCAAAACACACAACAACATCGGCCTGTCTGCTTTTATTTTAAAAAAGGTACAACCAAACCAATTTGGTTTTGCAAATACACAGACAATACAGTATACAATTAAAGAAATGAAAAAGCAGACAAAAAAAAAGGACAATACCAGATAAACTTTGCCTCCTCCTCTAAACTAAAGTTATATCACTGCTCCTCCAGTGGACTTCCAGAAAAGTAATTCCTGACAATTATAGCACCATTTCTAATATTGTTAAGAGCTCAAACTTTTCACGACTTCAGATGATGCAATTCAGACTTCATGAACGTCTGCAGATATAAAACAACAGGCAAAACAACTCAGCGGTTTCTGTGCAGAGACCCAAATGTATTCTCACCGTGAGCTATAGAGCAATAAGCATCCTCACAGGACTTTACTGTACAACCCTGGTGGCAGTACATAAATTAGCCGGAGAATGCAGTGTTCACTTTAGGATATTATGCAGAGAAGCCTGTCTCTAGCGCTACTGCGGCAACATTACTGTGATTAATGCTGCGTTTCACCCATCCCAAAGTAGAAAAGTCCTGAAAGTGCCTCTTGTCCTTCTGCTAATGCACTATCCTGCTTGACCTAATTGTGGTCCGTCCAAAGCCAGAAAGACTATTAACCATCCCATTCCCTTCATCGAGGAATTGCATCACAGCATTTTACTGTTTAATACTTCTATAAATTTACCAGCATGTGTCCTTTTGAGTCAGTGCGGCTTCTCTGTCTCAAACTGTGACACACAACAAAGCCATTTCCCGTCAGTGCTCGCCGTGTGCCAGGAACAGAGGGGGGTCGCTCATCCAGAGTGCACGCCCATTGTCCCGGCCAGTTCTGTAACGAGCAAAGTTACAGTCACTGAGTTCGGAAAGTTGGATATGTAGACTGACCCTCTCGAAGGCTTGAATTGAATTTGTTGATTACTGTTTATGTCTTTGGTCTGAGGACATCTGCCGCACTGCTAATGGAGAAAATCAGATCGAAAGAAAAACTGATTTACTTCCTTCATCTTTATTTTATCGATTGCATTGTTTGCTCTAACTATTACGTCTACCGTCTACTGAGCAATTACCCACTCACTATAGATTATATATGTAATGCTTTATCTCTTGAATTTATGATTTCTCTCATTTTCACCTTTACGCTCAGAGGCAGGTTTTGTTCTGTGCCGTTTTTTACTGGCCCCTGGAGGAATCTTTAAAACAAATGCATGCCTTCATCTACGTAATATGTTCTGTTTTCTCGTAAACCTCAAGGTGGCAGTCCAGTCACTGCCTGCTGTGCCACTCAGAAGGTTTCTCTTCCTGTACTGGCCTCTGTTAAATGCAGTATCAACTATTAAGAGTCAACGGTCAAGTTAAGAGGCAACTCTTTTGGCGTAGTTCTCATCCACATCTGTCTTCTCCTCACACTCACGCCCCTCGCCAAAAGCTGTTCCCAATCTGTTCCCAACTACGTCCAGCTGCCCTTGTCTCCCCTCACTCCTGTAAGAGGTTAATGAAAAGGTCCAGAGCTCATGATGAAAAGATGCTGAGGCCATTGTGAGCAAGTTTTAAAGGAGACATTCAAGCAGGAAAGACCCGCTGTGCAGTTAGGAAATGACCTGCACTGTTTCAACACAAGAGCTGGAAAATGGATTCTGGTTATTTTCAGAGGTTAAAAGAGAAGCCTAAACCACAAATGGTCATGTAAAATTAGTGTTACTTTTACACATAATGACTTAGAGTTGAAGGAAAAGTCTAAATATTAGCTGGATAAGTACTTTTTATAAAAATATACAAATGTGTGTCCTTGAGTTGCTGAAGCGTGCGCGTTCAGAGCTTTGAACAAAATTGACAACCCACTTCTTGTCAATGTGGTTTAGGCGCAAAGCTCGAACCAAGCACTGACCTAAACATATGTATCTTTTAATTACACTTCCATAACAATCAAGTGTCACCATTATTTGCCCTTTCATAATGGGAAATTGCAGTTTTATGACAACAATCTGATAGCATTAGTGAGTCCATGTCTGTTCAGTCAAATACAGAAGGTGACAGAAATTTCACACATTTTCCTCGGAAAATCCAAGCTGGTGTCTCATCTCAATATTCAGTAGGGTCCAACTGCCAAGAAACAAGAACACACAATGTGCCATCTGGTAAATCATAGTCCTCCCATCGACTCTCTCACAATCTGGAGTCTCTCAAAAATGACATCAATAGGATATGTTCACCATAAAAAAAAAAACTAAAAAGTGGTTCAGTTGATTAGGAAATAATAACACAAATTTAGCCTGAGCAGTAAATGCAATATTTTTTAAACAAGGTGAAAATGGCTGCTGAAAATGAAGCCGGTGTTCATGCATGAGACATGTCCGTTGCTGTTGAGTGAAAAGGAGTGATCACAGCTCCACTTGGCTTCACTCCAAAGCTCAGATTTCCGAACAGGGTGTTGGTGTCTGTCTGTGTGTGAGCATTAGCCAGCCTTCGTCCTGAATCCCTGTGTTCTTATTTTCAGCTTGAAGGATTTAAACATGAGCCATAATTGAATGCAAAGGGCACTTATTTCTGCAGCCAGCCCCCTGGTGACGGAGCACGAGGACAAGGCGAGTGCCGGTGGGGGGTCTGCTCGGTGTAGCTGCCGCCACGAGGTGTAAAGAAAACAGTGGGTGATTTACATTTAGGGATCTTAATTGAGCATTCTCGAGTCCTGTTACTGGAGTTTTGTACGTGTTTGTCTGGGATTTGAAATTCAATTGGCGTCCCAAATGTCCATCATACTGACAGCTCCGGAGATGGCCCAGCTGCCGGGGAAGCCAACTTCAGTATATTTAACTAGAAATATTGCTTAAATTATAATTAATAACTCTTCAAAGTTAAAGAAATGCCCATAGTAAATTTCAGAAACCAACTGGATAAATAATGATTCAGACATGTGGCATTTTTAAGTTAGACCAACATTTAAAAGTTTCCTCAGTACTGATTGAGAAAAGACACTAAATCACTCACTAGGGTGTGTAGGAGACCAGTTCTCCTACACATACATGTGTCTGAACTGTGGGGAAAGTCGAAGTACCCACAGAGAACCCACAGTAAAACAGGGAGGACAAATCCATCAGGAACGGACGCAGCGACACCTCTCTTACTGTGTTTGGTGTTCAAATGTGTAAGAAGTGAGAGTTTGTGTTTTTGAGGTGCAGTGGCTCAAGATGTAGAACGGTTGAAGCTGAAGGTTGGCGGTTCAATTCCTGCTCCATCCAATTGATACTGTTGCTGTGTCCTTGGGCAAGACACTTCCCCCACCTTGCCTCCAGTGTCTGTGCCACCCCTGGTGTGTGAATGTTTGTTTGGTGGTGGTGGACGGAGAGGCACAATTTCATTTTATATCTTAAAATTTATACTCAAAAATATCTAAAATATATAAATATATATAAAACATATTTATTGACAATAAAACCTCTTTGAATCTCTTGAAACGCAGACTCCACAGAGATAGGACAAGTGTTGGCCAGCCCGGGAATCGAACCCACAACCTTCTTGCTGTGAGGCATGAGCACCAACCACTCTGCCCTGTTTGCTGTCACTTTTTTAACATTTAGATTAATGTGGAGGTGAATGTCTTTTTGCCTGTTTCACCATTTTTTTACAGGATAAGAAAAACATCTACCTTTGAACCTATTGCCAGATGCCTCGTCTAAACCTGTCTGTTACATTTTATTACTTTATTTATATGGGAGGGACATTGTGGAGAGTCTATGACAGAAAATTAACACATACAAAAGAAATAAAGACACAGGTGGAGATTAAACAGTATGTTGTTATAGTCAGGTTGTAATATTGTTCACTACTTTTACTTCTACTTCAGTATCCTTATTTTAAAGTAACAGTATACATTATAGTCTTAAAACCAGCTCTCCATAATTCTCCATTTTTTTATGTTCAACTAAGAAGAGAACAAGTTGATGCGTTGCTCAGATTTGGGAAAGCTAAATCTGAAGTAGACCTTCTGAACAGCGGCGGAGCAAACACATGAGGTGCAGATTAGTCCGGTGTGGAGGTCGCACCAAGGAGAGCGGGTCAGTGGAGCAGACACACACGGAACGTACATGGAGGCTGTAGGCTCGAGGGCTACTTGGAGAAGTAGGTCAGCCAAGAAAACCAGTTGAGTTAGTCCAAGGGGAAGTCTATCCTTGAGGATGCCCAGAAGGGACAAAGAGAAGAAATAAAGCAGGTACTTAGCCAAACAAGTGGTCAGCAGTAAACATGTAAAACTGGTCTAGTTAATAGTTTCAATGACTAATGCAAGGATAAGAGTGGCCCAAAAAGCACAAAGGTTTGTAGAGTTACGAGTGAGAAAACTCTATGCCCCCCCAGTTTGGTTAGGTTGAGTTCTAAAAATGCCTGATGAACACTGTAAAGGGACAGAAAAAGCACACCCTCAAACCACGTTGCCCATACATATGTTGTTGTAAAGCCCACATATCAGATTGATAGGCTTAATCTAAATATATTATTGTACTGCAGAAAAAGTTACAGAACATTAAATTTTACCAGAGCTTCATTAAAAGGGAAAAGTATTCAGTTGATAGTGTTGTTTTGTGGTACATCTTCCCGAGTCAACAAACCAAAAAAAAAGTAAATTATGAGGTCTTGAGCTTTTGAACTCATGGTTGAAAGTGAATAGTTTTAATTTCAAAATCTATAATGCAAATGCAGCTGGGCATCGCTATCTGCTGTGCAAAAATTAACAATGTAACATACAGAGCTGCAGAATAGACTTTGTAATGAGTCTTTTTGAAATATTTCCTATAATTCCTTGTTTGAATGATTATTTTAAGGGGTTAAACCTTTGTAAAAATCTGGCATTAAAGTGGTATCGCAGTCTCAGCAGGTATGGATCCACCTCTTTCTCTTTCTGTAAAGCTATATTTCACACCAATAACAGAAGAAAAAAAGCTTTCCCACCAAGTTAAGGTCGAACTCGTGGGCTGGTCTCCTAACATGACGGATGTGTCTAAAAGCAGCTTGCTAACAGCACAAAGGGCTTGGTGACTTTGGAGGTGGTGGTACACGTTGAATGACATACAGCAGATGAAGGGAAAATGTGAGTGAACAGCATTTCCCCCAGGACTTAACATCAAAGCCTCCACAACAGGAAACATAGTTAATCTCCCTCATCTTCCTCCCCAGTGGGCTACTAGCAGCACAATGAGCCAAAATGGGCCACGTACGCACAGCCTATAGAAGGATAAACACATATGTGCACAAACAAAAGTCAGCTCGCTGACACAATACTCTTCCCAAACAGAAAAGTCCTTCATACACAAGCACTGTCTGCTGTATAACTTCTGCTACAGACTTAAATCGTTAAGCTCATTCTCTGATTCTAAATATACCACCAACACTTCTCTGAGTACTTAGGAAGTGCGAGTGTTTGCTAGCGTGCCGAACAAGAGGACACTTTTCACTTCCATACATTTAAGCTGTATCCAACCATGCCACAGAGTGAGTGAATGCAGCGAGAGCTCAGGACCCACCCAGCCTAATGGGCTGCCTCCTGAAAGGAAGCTATAATTAAGGTTAAGTGAGCACATGCTGAAAGAAACACATTTTTGGTGATAATAAATGTGGTTTTGAATTCAACACCTCAGGGTGGAGGAACCCTATCTGAATGGCCTCTGCCACTTCTACAGTACAACATACTGCTGTAAAGTGTGTCCGCAACAGCCTCCTCCACTTGCACTCCTACTCTCCCCCTCCCACGCCCCAGCTAAGGTTGAAACCCTTCTGTTTCTGAAGAGATTAGGTTACTGCACTTAAGTGTAGCAACAGTGTCGATGAAATTGAGACCAGCACTGTTTGCATTGTATCTACAAGACAACCTACCCCAACAATTGAAGAGGTGTGGGAAGAAAAAAATGAGGCTTTGAGCAGCAATAGGTGCAGGTATAAATAATAAGTTGTGATACTTGCATGAGGCACTATTTTTGTAGACAAATACAAATAACTATGAGTTTTGTTTTTAATAAGTTTAAATTGTCATATTTTATAAATTGCGAGCTACTTGACCACTCAAAAGCAAAATGGGACAACTGGATTTAGGTGCAGTCTGAACTGTAGCAGAGGCTTTGTCCTGGTTCATCCATGTCGGGCTTTTTGGGGCAGAGTGACTAGGTGCATTGGTCTGTGTGTGATTGCAACCTTCTTTAATTGAAGTTCAACCAGAGGCTAAGGAGACCCTTAGGGGAGAAGAAGGCAAGACCCCCCACTAGAGCCTGCGTAACCTGAAGGAGAAACAGAGCAGGGGTCCCGGGCACACCATCCGGGCCTCGCCCAGAAGGGACCCCACTGTGTAACCCTGCATGTTCCCTCTCCCCTTTTCCTGAGCCTACAGTGAGGAGCTCAGCAGGGGTCCAGTTTAAAGCTCTCCAGGCTCAATGTCTGCTGTAACACAACCGAAACCAGCATTAAAGCCTTCTTTTGTTTTTTGTCAACTCCCCCTGAATGTCTGGTTTTTGGTCCTGTGGCAGTGTGATCCATATCACAAACATTTGCAGCAGCTGTTCACGTTAATTCTCATATGGGCTTTGTTTTGCTATGCACACAGTTATTACTTATATTCTAGTCTCTGATACAAACCACAGACTGCAGGTGCGTTTTGTTTACAGCACTTTTTAGTATGTGCTTTGATACTATAATGGGATCTTGGAGCTTTTACATTTTGCTAAGTTATTTGTTTTCCCCCGTGAGCATTGTGTCTACTCATTACAGTACATTAAAGCAGTAGTAAAACAGATTTGTGGGATAATATGCAGAGGGTGCACTGTTTAAAAATCAGACCAGGCACCAATCTCAATATTGTTTTTCCAGTGTTACCTACTTCTTCATGAAAAATACAGCCAGCTAAATATGCACATGCAATCTGCAAATGAGACACACTCAGTAGCACGTGTTAATTTACAAATCAAAATCAGAGCCGTAAGTGCTTTATGAACTGATTAATTTAATGCACTGTGATTGCAAGTGTGGTCGCGTTTGAGCGTGTGGTTGCATATTTATAATGTTATAGGGACATTATGGTAAGAACATTTATATGTAAACCATTAAATTTTTGAGTTAGGAATTGTTAGACTTACTGTTAGTATTGTGGTTGTGGTTACTGTAAGTCTTCAGGAAATTGATGTCAGTGCAGTGTCCCGTTAACAGATGAAAGCATGCACATTTGTGTGTAAGAGAGAGTGCGAGAGAATATGAAGGGGGAAGAAAATATTTTGATTTCCATTTTTTCCTGCTTGCTTTGCATATTGTTCCCCTCCGGCAGCAACCTATTAATGAGACAAGCAGGTCATTCCCAGAGAAGGATGCTTACCATGCGACTACACACACTCTGTGCCCTTTTTGTGTTGAGCACCCTCAAGCAGAAACACACTTTTTACTATTAGTATCTAGTTTCAGTATCCTCTATACCATCTTGCTCATTTGTGACCTCCGGAGAGTTCAAAGTAAATCAGTATCTTCGATTGATTTGACCTTGTGCTGATAGTCTGGGTCCATAACTATGTCCGAGTAATGGCTCTCTATTTATGCAACAAGGATCTAAAACCAAGCTCCCCGTGTCCACCTCCTTCTTTGCGTTTTGTGTTTACATGTACCCCCACACGGCAGATGTGTAGATCAGATGGCTGATACACTAATGGCACTAGTGCTGAGTAATGGAGCGGGCTCGGAGCTTGACACACTGACCCCACCCTACAGTGTGGCCTGCCACCAGGAAGCCAACAGGATGCTCTCTGGGAAATGTCGGTGCTGCTTATTGGAATCTCTTTGATGAGGCTGGGTTCGTGTTACAGTTGAACATGATCCACATTACAGCAGACTGTTGATGGTCAGAGTCCTGTCCGAAGATTGATAAGCTTGTTTATGTATTTTTATTTTTTTCTATATGTACCTTTGACTGTATTTCTTTGTATTTAGGTTGTAGTCACACTACAAGGGCTCAGACTTGCTTTGATTGTTCATGTTGATGCTCACATCTAATAAATCATTTGTATAAATGTTGTTACTGTTAAATTTTCTGATGTGCTTAAGTAAATACCTTCATTCATTTTCTGCCACTAATCTTGTTAGGGATTGCATGGGGCTGGAGATTATCTCAGCTGCTTTAGGCCTATGGTGTGTGGTGCACCCTGGACCCATTTAATCTCAGGGCCAATCACTTAGAGGCATACACAGACAACCATTCACACTCACGTGCTTTAGATTCACCAGTTCACCTATACTTGCATGTCTTTGCGCGGCAGGAGGAAGTGTACCCAGAGAGAACCCACAGTAGAAAGCAGAGGAGGACTCCAAAAAGAAAGGCCACTGGCAGCCTATGCCTTCTGTGAGGTAGATGTACTAACCCCTCTGCCACTGTGCACGAAAAAAATGGATTTTTTGTGTTCATACATGCAGCACACATCAGGAGAATGCCCACAGGACACATGTCTATACATGTCTGGAGTAGTCATAGTGGTTTTACTGGATAATGTGAGAAATGACACATACAGTAATTACTACTGGTGACTGAAATCTGTGTTTATAGCCTTATAGCTACCAAAGCAGACTCTGTAGCAGGGATGTTGCTTAATGCGCTAATATCAATAAGTGAATATCAAGGTATGTACAAGATTAGGTCTAAAATGAACATCAAAATAGGCTGTGGAGAGACTTTGGAAATGCGCTTATAGCACCAGTCACTCAACTTAAATGTCAGCAAAAGCACCAATAACTCCAGAGGATCAGACAATGTCGTCCTTACATGACTCCCATCCGGGGGTTGTATTAGGTTGCCTGCAAGATATTTGTTTTGTAGAAACATTTATTGTGTTTATACATCCCTCCCTTGCAGATGGAGGTCAAGAAATGTATGAAAGGAAAATCTGAGAAAGTGAGGACCAAAGTGACAGAAAAGTCCCACAAATTCTGATTTGACAAGATAATGACATGGAGCAAAAAACCTTTCTTTTTTCTTTTTTTCTTCTGTTAACATTAAAGGAGCACTGCACTTTCAGCCCAAATATATATATTCTCAAAATCATTTTGATAGTTGTGAGACATGAGATCAGTAGAAACACGTCTATCTCTCTGAATCAATATCCTCAGCTGGACAGAAACCTCCAATATAACTCTCCTGTCCCAGGAGGACTTGTAAAATGGAGGGAGCAGATTATTGTACTGCGGAAGGAGGACAAATACACTGGACCATATTTGTACAAAATACACCAAAATTACCCTGCCGATTCAGAAGCCTTTTTTTTTTGCTTCTAAACTTGGCAGCATGGACACGGCACTGCTGTCGTAAAAACACAGAGAGTCTGTAGAGGGATCTGTGCCCTCTACAGACTAAATGTTATGCAATGCCACTTTAACATAACCAACTCTGATCTAAACTTGTTATTGTGACCTATGTGTTGTTTTTTTAAATCTGTAAAAGAAAGTGCTTTGATCCTTTGAATGGGACAGCTCTCATCGACTATCTAAGAGTGGAATGTGAAAGGCCGTAATGGATTCCTGTGTGAGCCTTCATTAGGTGTCATTCACTGTGTTTACAGTAGCCTTCTGTGTGCGACTGCATTACCTTCCCCCTCAAGCGTTCATAAATCATTGTTAACAGACAGAGCTGACATGCTGACCTGCTCATAGATCACCACGCAGTCCTTTACTCATTCCTAATTCAAACGCTGGATGTACAAACATCTCCGGCTGTGTCATGTCAGTTCAAAACACAGCACTGAAACTCAAACTCCGACACAGCACAGGCCACTTCAAAACGACAAGATGAAAGCATTTTAAGGAAAGTGGAGAGCTCCAATGTCACACAATATTATAATGTGTCTTTGTCTCTCATCTTTAAGGAATTTTGTAAAAATAAAAAATAAAAAAAGTAATTCAAAAATTTGAGAGGAGCTGACAAATAGACAGGGATAAATTTGTGTAGAAATGTCTAATGAACTTTTAAATGTGTCTTTGACATTTTTGGGAAATTATTGGTCAGATTTATTGAAGCAAGCAGAAAAAATGTGTCTTAAAAAATAAAAAATAATGAAATGAAAGAAACACTCATATATTTAACTTCATCATCTATTGCAGTATCAAAAAGGACTGTTCTTACCGTAAACACAAGACATAAAATGTGAAAGTATAAAAGCTTATTGAAGTTTCAGGTTATTAAACATTAAATTTTAAGAATGAAAGACAATACTATGTTTTTTTCTTATATCCATAGTTTGGCCGCCAGTCAATGATTGTAATCAGACGGTTGTTGCTGCTTTGACAAGACTGCAGTTGTTCAACTATCACTTCATTTACAGTGACTGACCTACCTGCCCTACCTGTGCAGTTAAAAAAAACATATTGTATTTATTGTTGTTAGTAATGTGATACTTGTTTGAAACAGTTAATGTGAAATATTCAACTCTGTTAAAAAATAACATTCACTTTTCTATCTGCCATCCTCTCTATGACACAGTCCACTATTGTTCCACAAGGAACAACCTCACACGAGTCTCCTTAATGATCTCCTATACTGTGTTTAAACCATCAATATCCCTTAAACCTCCACTTCAGATGAGGAACATATGTCTCTAGGTGTCTCTCTGAGAGTTACTGAGCTGACTAACGACGTGTGCAAAAGCTAATGGCCTAAGAGCATTTTAAAGTCTTATAGAAATAAATAAAAATGACAAACTACAGAAAAGCGAGTTAAACAGAAAACGCTTTGTAATGTCTAAACACCTCATCCTATAGATGCAATACCATTCCAGACTGAAAAAAAAACATTTCGCCCTAGTTTTAGTCCTGACAATATTCTGTTGGCCATGTTCTTATGTTTATTAGTAATATTATGTATTTGAATTATTATTCTCAAACGGTGTTGGGAATTAGAGAAGCATAACACTCATACAATCATTATGAAATTCAAATATTAAAATGTGACAAACCAAAATATTGTGTATAAAGCCCACATGTACTGTTAATATGTAATTATAATTAATGAAACACTCTTTCTATGGGGTCAATGGAGAAAAGTGCTCATGATTCAAATGATAATTCATGGATCATAAACTGTGCAAGATTGAATTCTGTTTTATAATTGCACACAAACAACAGAGTGATCATAAACAGTGATCCTCACTCTCTGATAGGATTTACATCTTCAGCAGCTGGTTCAGTAAATGTTTTCCTAAAGTAGGTTTCCTGAAAAGGCGTAAGGTTTTGAATTGACAGATCAGACATAACAATATAGTTTTGTTGGAAGAAGTCTAAATCCACAGTGGATCTACATCTGACACTAAGTAGTGGAAATCTGCGATGTTTCTTTCACTCTTTCATCTTCATGACAGCTCACTCATTAATTTATGTTTATCCCGACGCATGAACTCTGTTTATTTCTTGATTAAGATGAAACAAAGAGTTTTCTGTGAGCCTTCTGCTCTAGTTTCAGTGGAATTTACTGAGAGCCAAAGCCCCACCTCCTACCCTCGCTGTCCTTGACACACTTACCCAAGGTGGACACGCTGACCCCATCAGCTGGTGCTGTACACGTCCCATAGGGGGCCATAACACCCCACACCCCTACAGCATCTATCTACTGCTCCCATGTGCCTCTGTGTGGCCCCCTCCAAATGCCTTGGGCTGTCCCTTGGACGATATCCTCTCACACAGTGATTAATGCCTGTTTACTTCAGAAAGGCCAAACCATTTCCCGGGACGGGAGGTGGGGACTGTGGAAGAGTAAAAAGAACGAGTTTGAAAGTGGAAATAAATGTGGACAAAACAGATGTATGGATGGGTGGCCCAGAAAAAAAAAGAAGAAAAGTCTGGCCCCTGTGCCGAGTGTATTAGAGATAATCAGGAGCAGTTAGCAAAGGCCACGCACAATCCTCTGAGGGGCGCAGTCACAGCGTGTAGCAGTATAACAGAAAATAGTTTTCTTCCTCAAGAAGTCAGTGTTTATTAAACAATGAATCAGGGACATGGCTGCTTAAGTGTTGTCAGCAGTGACCATAAACTCAAGAGCTTTGTTAAGCACTGGTTTCACAGTAAAACTAACAGGATATGAAACAGGAAGCATAACTCAGAGTATAACAACCAAAGCAATTTGCAAACATTTCTTCGTTATAATGTAAAACCTCTGTTTGTATTCTGTAAATCAGATGTGAATATACATGAGCAATTAGACTGTGTGCCCTCTTCAGCTGAGCACTGCATTTGAAAGTTTGGTTCACAAAGATTAGGAAATTTCCAGTTTCACTATGTGACGTGTGCTTCTATGAGTTGGTGTTTTGGCCAAACATCAGTTAAACTGCAATATCTACTTGGTTAAAAACTAATTTAGCAAGGTTTGGTCATACCAAGCACAGAGGAGCTAAAAGCTTTGATCCACAGGCCACAGCCAGCCAACTATCAGAGCAGAGGAGATATAAGATATGTGTGGAGACTAGGACCGGTGCCATGTCTGTGGCTCTGTGGGGCTCTCACCTTCCTCTAGGCTCACTGTTCAAACAAGTCTGGACTCGAGTGGCTGCAGCAGGGGTCAGGGCCTGGCTTGTGTCAGGAGTCACACCACAGCCCTCCACAACCCCCAACACTAACATAGTGGCATGTTTGGCTAGTCACATTGAATCAATATTTATTAATGTGTTGCCTTTTTTATCTTTTTTATTTTATAGCATAGTTACCTGTGCAACCTAACTATTGTGTAAATCTTTTAACTGTTTCTTTTAACAATTGATAAACCAATGCAATATGTATCTTGCACTATAGATTAAGATGTTTAATTGGAGAAGTGCTTTAAAATGTAGTTCTTAGAGTCTGCATTGGTTGCCTGGCAACCTCTTGAGCAAGACTAGTTTCCAGGAAAAAATATTTAATAGAGCCATTTTCCCATTTTGTACACAAAAAAATATGCTCACACAAAGCCCCTTGTGACTGAAAATATGTTGTTTGTAAATATATGTATGCTCATTTTAATGTTAGATTCACCTTTTGGTTGGTACTGGACAAAAATGTCTTGGTAGAATGGTCTGGTCTGGTGCATTTGGAAGCAGATATGTATGAGATGGTTGTTGTGCCATTACATGACATGACCTTGGTGGTAAAAGACTGTCCCGGTCACCTTTGGTCGTCCAGGTGACTTACACTGGTGATCGATATTTTGACTTTGGCCATTGTTTCTTCTTGTCGAGGAGGAGCGCTGGTAATGGAAGACGACTGTAAATAAGTGGAGGGTTCTTGACAAATGAATCCATTAACATTTGCCTGTGTCGCCTGGCGAGCAGATTTGCTGTTTTATGGAGCAGGAAAAAAGAGCTAGTAAATCTAAGGGCGCTCTAAGGGTGAGGAGCTGGGAGCGAGCCGGCGAACACATCTCCCATGATGCAGCACTTTATCTCTCTCCCAAATGGCATCTTTATCTGCCTAAATTAAGTTTTGATTCCTTGCCACATACGGAGCCGCAAATCACTTTTAATACTGATATCAAGAGCAGCAGTAAAGTGTGCCCAAAGCGACGGAAAGCAGCTTTATTGTGTGGCATATACCGTCGTCACAACCATTCACGGTCTCTGAGGTGCGCCGCTGTAAAAAACCTGCCCTAAACCACTGCTTTGTGTGCAAATCATACAAAATAGCATTTGTCATCATTCAGATTTCTCAATATCCTGCAGCTCTGCACAACTTTAGCTATCTACCTCGAACACTGTGGATGAGGGAGAAGGATACCCCTACAGGTGACTTAATTTATAGCTGTGATTAATTTCCAATTCCCATTTTCACTTGGTGATGTTTATCTTTAAAATGAGAAAGACGGCAGAAAGAGGCTAGTTTGTGTGTGGGTGTGCGCTGGAGGGACCCTCATATACAAACTGCATTACATTGCCAGTGCATTATCATCAGTCTGCCTGGCTATCTTTCTGTTTGTTAGTCTCCCTATCAATCCGTCGGACTAAATGTCCCTCTGTCTAATTGATCAGCAGCCTGACGGGAAAGGGAGAAGTCTTGTAGGCAATGAGTAGGAAAACAGTATATCTGAGATGAAGACTGCCGAGAAACAGCCCCCTTTAAAAAAAGAGAGATGGTTTTACAGCGTAGAAAATGGAAGGATTTGGGCATTTGTCCTAAGATCTTCCTCTTAGCGATAATTACGAAATAGGCCTTACCGTAACTATAGTTTTTAAATGTACAATATGTGCATATCCAAAAACATTGGGACACTGTACAAATTGTGAATAAAAACAGAATGCAATGATGTAGAAGTCTCCAATTTCAGTATTTTATTCAGAATACAACATAGATGAAATATCAAATGTTGAAAGTGAGACATTTTGAAATGTAATGCCAGATATTGGCTCATTTTGGATTTCATGAGAGCTACACATTCTAAAAACGTTGGGACAGGTAGCAATAAGAGGCCGGAAAAGTTAAATGTAAATATAAGAAACAGCTGGAGGAGCAATTTGCAACTTATTAGGTCAATTGGAAACATGCTTGGGTTTAAAAAGAGCCTCTCAGAGTGGCAGTGTCTCTCAGAAGTCAAGATGGGCATTCCCTCAATGCAAAGGGGTTTCTCAGAGAAAAAATGCAAAGAGCTTGAATCATTATCATCATCATCATCTACAGTGCATAATCTCATCCAACGATTCAGAGAATCTGTAACTATCTCTGTGCGTAAGGGTCAAGGCCGGAAACCCAGACTGGATGCCCGTGATCTTCGGGCCCTTAGACGACACTGCATCACATACAGGAATGCTACTGTAATGGAAATCACAACATGGGCTCAAGAATACTTCCAGAAAACATTGTTAGTGAACACTACCCACCGGGCCATTCGCCGTTGCAAACTAAAACTCTACAGGTCAATAAAGAAGCCTGATCTAAACATGATCCAGAAGCTCAGGTGTTTTCTCTGGAGCCAAGGCTCGTTTAAAATGGACTGAGGCAAAGTGGAAAATCGTTCTGTCGTCAGACAAATCAAAATTTGAAATTCTTTTTGGAAAACTGGGATGCCATGTCATCCGGACTAAAGAGGACAAAGACAACCCAAGTTGTTATGAACGCTCAGTTCAGAAGACTGCTTCTCTGATGGGATGGGGGCATGAGTGCCTGTGGCATGGGCAGCTTACACATCTGGAAAGGCACCATCAAAGCTGAAAGGTATATCCACGTTCTAGAAGAACATATGCCTCCATCGGGTTTTGTATATAAAAGAAATCTGTGTTTTTGCACTCCCTATACTCCTTCTGCCACTGTTCTGATAATGTTGGTAAAGGTTACAAAACATTTAAACCACATGAGCTTGCACACAGTTTATTTTAGGGCTGCACAATAGTAAGAAAACAAGCAATGTGCAATAACTTATGTTGAATTTTGCCTGAGCTGCGATGTATAAATGTCCCAGAATTATCACCGCTTCGTTACTGCAGGTGACTGGCCAAAGCTGACCAGTACAAGCTGAAAATTTTCATCTATTAAAATCTTTCATAACAACGCCTATTCTAGTTTTCTTCCCGACTAATATAATATTATGTGTTTAAACTATGCATTATGCAAATGTATATAAAGAGATACATAAAAACTGGTAGACAAGAGAGAAATACTGGATGTAATAATGACGTAATACTTGAAACAGGCCTCTGAAGTGGTCTACGAATGCATCTGAGGCTAATAATAATCCATTCAGTTAAGTTCAAGAGTTCACTTACTCCTATATGAATGGTAAAAAAAAGCCATGATGTTATGTTAGACTATGATTTAAGTGACTCTTGCTTGCAGTAGTTGTTTGTTTCCGACACTACACTTCTAGGGTTTCAGATACAGCAGCTCTCCTGGGGTTGTCGTGCACTTCAGTGTCAAGTTTCCAGGGAGACATCCATCTAACATCCATCGAGCAGCAGTCTCGGGCGGAGATGCCTTTGTCTGAGATGCTTTCAAAGGTGCGCATGTGAGCTGCACGCTAGAAGTGGCATGTTGAAAATCAGAGGGGCATTTTCACCTCTGCGGTGTTCAGGCTTTTTTACTCCAGGCACTTCTCTGATCCCGAGAGCATACACGGGTCAGCACAGACTTTACACAAGAAATGTGTTTCTCCTTACACACAACATTTCAGCTCAGTATGAATACCTGTTCAGAGTTGCTCTTGCACATACACTGTAAAGGTTTTTAAACAATGCAATGTACTGTGGTGTTTTTGTTATTGCTTTGGTGGTGTTCCCCCAGTTTCGGGATGTCTAAACCATGGGTTTAAAACTGTGTCTGGTTTAATCCTGTGTTGTTGTAAATTTAGCCCTGGTTTAAATAGGTATACTCCTGATGGTAAGTTTATTTTCAAGTTTAGGCTTTTATTCTGGTTTTGGACTGGTTTAAAACTGGTTTGTTCTTTACTTGTTTAGTCCTTTCAGTCTTGAGGTCTAGTTCTGAGTTAAGTTCTGATTTTGTCCTGGCTTCGTCCTTGGCTGAGTTAGACCTGACTCAATCCTTATTTTGAGGATGTAATGGAATTCCAACGTCAATATAAATTTTTACCAAATTCAACAAATATTCATCATATAAGTCTTTTTCTGACTTTTGAGTCAAAAAAAGTCTTAAACGCATGCAATGATATTTACTCACCTAACTTACTGTTATACAACTTGGTGACATACAGCAGAGAACACTTTAAAGCTCATCAAGTCTATCTTCAAGAAAACACTGACAGTTTTAGACAGGAAGCCATTACATTTTCATCAGTGTAATATCCTGAGTAAGTGTAATATTTTAGACTTGGACAGTATCAGACGTTTTTGGATTACCTGCTTAGTTTTTAATGGGCTACCATTAAGGGACAAAATACGTATAAAAATAACAATAAACTAAATAGAGAGTTAACCAGGTGAGACTGTAATAGACAATGGCGCAGGACTAGATTTTTCCAAACAGTGGTGTATGTCTGAGGCACACAGTCATTGAACACACCTTCAGCTCATGTTATGAACTGTGACAACAGCCCAACCTTTAAAAAAATCCTTAAACATTGATTGAGAACAAACATGTTCATGGTGGCCTTTTAACTTGTCTTTACGGTTTATTATAACTGCTCTTTCTGGTTCTGTGTAATGTGTAATGTTTTTCTTTTTGTAAGCAACTGTTTTTCATGTTACCTGCTTTACATTTACGGCTTTACATTGATGCTCAATACTGATACTGATCAGTGCACTGTCCTAATTTAATAAAGAGAAATATCCTGTATATAACTTTGATTTAAAGTTGATTGTTTGGCAATATGTCCACCTCAATGTAAAATATCACAATGTCTTTAAACTACTACCTTTTGATTAGCTTTTCAGTTCCGTGATGGCTTTATCATAGGACTGGATTATTCATGCCAGTTTTAAGCCGGCACCTCAGCGGCCACTGAGAGAAGTCACTGGAGAGTGACAAAACCTGTTCGAGTTAACAGGCCACAAATAAATGACAGCTCGGTACAGTGGCAGTGCACAGAAGGACATTTCAAAAAGCACACATCATTTAACCTTGAATTGGATGGGCTGCAGCCGCACAGGGCTACGCCACTCTCCACTCCAGTCGGCGTAGAGCACCAAAATGAGTCTATGTGAGCCATCGTGAGAAAGGGATTGACTGAAGAAATAAAAACATTTTTTGCTTTCAGGGGTGACAGGACTGGGATTTGTTATATTCACAGTGCAGTATTTTCTTTCAAATAAACATGAAGGGAGATAAGAAGGTGTTCTACCTGTACACATGGCTTGAAGACTGTTTACAGCACATGACAGTGACCTTAGTTTATTCCCACAGCTGCTGCTCTCGTCATATCTCGGCCAAACAGACACCTTTGGGATTATGTGGAATGTGTTGATTGCAGCCTGAATGCATCTCTGTGGAGTCAACCTGGACTGGCCATGCCTTGGGAATATTTACAGGACCTTTTGTATCTTGGGTCCTCTTAACTATACATAATAGCTCCTAAACGCGTTTTAACCACTATCGTTCTCATCTTAGTTTAAGAGTTTAAGCATCTCTACCCAGAAACTGAAATGCCACTACCCACTGACATCACAGTGCAATAGTGTCGGGCCGAAGTAAAAGCAAAATTACACCCATTTTTTTTACAAGTCATCACGTTTCATTTTTTTGAGCAGAGATAGTGTCAAGCTCATATTTCACATTAATCACAAAGTGTCAGGGGCATTGCTTAGACATCTGTCATGCATATGCAATTACGCGCAGCCCTTTTATCAGAATCACTGAGACAAATTCCCTTCTGCAAAGTAAAAGTCATGTGTGTGTGTGTCACTGTGACTTTCTGTGAGGCTGGGCTCATTATTGATCTGGTTTTGTGACATGCTTTAACTACTCCTAAATAACAATTAGAGTGGCTGGAACAAGGGCGGGTACAGGGCCCGGTCAGAAAAATTATGCCTTCCTGTTCCAGCGCCTGCCTTAAATTAATGACGATTTATGTCCCCCAAACACAGCAGGCAGGAGACGGAAGCACCTGTTTGAAATACTACACCCTTTGCTGTAAATAGTCCCCTTTTGTGACGACGATAATAAGGGAACACGGTATATAATATATTATCAAAAACTTCATTATTATTTTGTATTCCCATGACAGCTTTTTTAATTATAGTGGTTCAGCCCCATGATATAGACAAAGGCAATTCAAATTAAAACTAAAATTGAAAATTGGTTGTAAACCGCTTCCTGTGCAACCAGCTTTAAGGTTATTTAGAAACCAAAACTGGTGTTGGGTCTAGTATGGCAAACCTGATGTGTTAAAGTTCATGCCAAAAAAAAAAAACAGTCACAATATTTATAAGCCACATATTTGATTTAGCTGTAACACCTTGATTTTATCAGAAATTGTGGGATTGATATAAAAGCAGCATTAGAATAAGAATGTAAATTAAGTATCCTTTATTTTTGCCTTTTTCAAAAATGAATAGCCAGATTCTTCATTTATAAACTTGCAGACTTTCCCCAAAGTAACATATTATGCAAATGCAGAAAGAATCCTCCAGAAAGGTTTGCTGCTACTCTGGTAGATCCGCCCCAGCTTTTACAGCAACGACTCCACAAAACCAGACCTAGCTTAGTTTAGATATACTTTAAACGTAACTTGCTAATCGGGGCCTATATTTTATAAACGGGGTCCGTTCGTGGCTGCTGCCCGCCAGGTATCCGTAGAGCACTTGTCTTTGATTGGCTGAAGGAGCGAGGTGGCCGTCGCCCTGGGATACGGCTCCTTCACGCGCTTCAGTCCCGTCAGAGAGGAGCGCACACACAGCAGCCTGCACGGAGAGAGGTGCGACTCACCGGAGAACACGGAGCATGAATGTGCCGTACTCGCATCGATTTACGCCTTCAAGTGAGCATTACTCGGGGAACATACACGGAATTGGCTTTTAAATGCACCTTCCTCGCTGACGAAACGCGATGCGCACGTCTACTTCTCCTTAAAACTGTCACGTTTCAGGTGTTTGTTGAGACACAGACAGGAGATAATTTCACCAAGCCATCTTTTTATTAACTCGTGGTTCAAATTGGACTGTAGCGCGCGGCGAGAAGCTACAGCCAGTTTGAGCGACATTTGTGAGTGAGTGGGACTTGCCTCAGACCGGAGTTTGACTCCTCATCATGGGGTACGGCGCACGGACTGACAGAGACGGACGACGAGTGCTAAGACCCGCCGCCGAGATGCTGCTACCTGTGCCCTGGCTGTTGCTTTTTCTGCTGCTGGAGACCGCTGCTGCACAAGGTAAACCTCCGAATAAACCGGATCTTTTTTGGGGGGGCATCAAACTTGGCTTTAAAGTCGTTTAAAAGTTGGGGAAAGTCTTGTAGCATAGCTGCAGATCTGGGGTTTAATGGACAGACAGCACACTTGAATTCATTCGGGTAACTGAAAAACTTAAAATCTGAAAATGAGCAAGGCGCGTGATTCAGTAATTAGCTATTCAATTACTTAGTTACTGGAAAATATATGCTTCTCTAAAACAGTTCATGTAAAAATTATATAAATATATAAAAAGGGTTTAGTAGCCTAATTTGTGTATAGCTTTTCAAAATTTAAATAAAGCTATGGACAAACACAATCTACATAATGTTTTCCTAAGACTAGCTTACAGTATTATTTAGGCTGCTTGTTTCCGTTGTGATTCCTCTAATGGATTAATAAATGATATAGTGCTGTAACATTAGGTAAGGCAAGCATTTACCTAAAATTGCCTTCACAGAGGCAAACCAATCTCTTATCCTTTAGGCTCCTGTATTATGTTACTCTATATGTGCTCAATTAAGGATGGCACATTAACGCATGGCTTTTAGTGCACCTGAAACACGATACAACATATTTTAGACACGTTTTTATTCAAGTGTACCTCCAGAATATCTTTAATACTTCCTCATTTTATCAGTTATTTAGCTTCTGTGTGATTTAACAATCTCTGATAAGATATCTTTTTGGTCTCAAACACAATATAAAACTGAGGTTAAGGTCCTTGGAGCTGTTTAAGGCAGGTTAACCAGTCCTTTGCTCAAAACACATTCACTGAACTAGATAATTGTTCGTAAAGGTTTGGATGTATTTGAACAAAGTGTAATTGTAACTTCCGCAGTGAGCCATTTTGATGCCGGAGCTGTTTTTCTTTGGAGATGTCTGCTGAATGATGTTTTGTGTAAACTGTAAGAGCTGTCAGTTATGGAAAGCGTTAAGATAATGCCACAACACCTGAGGCCATTTACTTAATCTGCTCTCTCTCTCTCTCCTGAGTGGGATTCTCAGTCAAACAAAGGAAAAACCCATCTGTCTGAGGTTGTATGTTCAGTATGTGTTCGTACATGCGTGTCTCATGCCATGTCTTTGGACGGTAGGTGGTCTGACTGCGCTTGAGAATTTGGGAATTTACAACTCCTGGCAACAATAATGGCACTAGAAAGGAACAAACATACTTATTCAGTAGTATGTAAGGCTCTTAAGGACATCATTATCTGATTAAATATCTTTGATTCTTAGTCTGCAGAATATGGCCCTTGATGAATTTGACACTGCTGGTCAAACACATATCCAAGTCAGGGCAGAGGGGTCTGTGAGTAACCTTATCTAGCCCTTCCAGACCTTCATCTCGCTCCTACATAGTTAATGAAGAAGAGGGAGAGGAAGAGCCAAAAGCTGCAGAGGTCCGGTTTCTGAAGGGCAGGGTGCGATGACATAATACCCACCCCAGTGCCCCCGAAGAGCCGCGTGTCATTGACGAGAAGGGAATACGAACACGGCCCTTCTCTGTCCATTAAGGAGTCGATGCAGCAGGAGAACATTGTTTGAGACTAATTAATGGGGCCCCTGCTATTTTTGGTGGCGCTGATGAGCTCTACACATTTCCAAATCGCTCGAGAGTCACTAGTTGGGTGTAAAACTAGTCATGATTAAAGTGTCTCACATACCCAGCCACTGCTTGTGCATAATGTAACACCAGTCCTTTCCTGTCATCTTCTTTTAAAGTAGGCCTGTTTTTTGACTTTTTAAGGACTTGCATTCTCTTCCTTAAAGAGAGATGCTGGGGAAATGAGAGTGCTCATTAACCTGCTGAACTCTTGACAAAGGAGACAGGTTGAGGCAGATAGAAGCGGAGCGCTGCCAGAAAGGAAGCCGAGACTTCTGTGACAGTAGCTTGTTGGGTGCAAGAACAGATATGCTCCTGGTATGTCAGCCCGGCCGTGTGGGATTGTCGAGCGTGTGCATTGTCTGCCAGTGTTGTGTGGTTTTAAAAGCTGTCGGGGGATACAAGGAGACAACCTGAAAGGTGATGACCCAGGCCTGGTGACCTTTTTGTCTCAACTTCTGTCAACTTTTAAGTAAAGATAAACTTACAGAAAGAGCTGATGTCATGTCTGAACAGTGATTTATGGACTACATCAGTTTAACATGTGACAGAAAAGGCCGCAAGTTGATAATAGGGTTGCATTTTTGGCACAAATCAAATGACAGAAGTGTTTGTATACTCAAGGGCAGATATGATGTGTTATGATTTGCTATCTGAACCAGACTGAGCAGTGATTCTTGAAGTAAGCTACAGTTTCTATATTGATTTCACATTTCAAATCTGCTCCAGGGGGAAGCTGCTAAAGAGGAGGGGAGAGGCTGGAGGAAGACTTCCCAATCAGACTATTAAATTATCTTTAATCTCTGGTATTGAAACATTCTGTGTGTACAATTTATGTTCAAGAAGAAGAAAACATTTAAACATTTTACTTTGAAGACCGAGCGAGGCGGCTATTACTTTAACTGTCTAAGTCTAGGGCATTGTTGTTTTTGGGATAAGTTCAATGTTTCCACAAAGCTACACTTATGTGTCTACTCCATGTTTCTGTCCCTGCTGCCTCTTACTCTTTCTGACGATGTGTCCTCCGAGGGTTGTTTGTGGAGGGAAACGTTACAGGATCTTAACTATAAATGGCTTTTAAAATATTCTGACTCAGTGCACAGTATGGCTTCTCCCTCATTTTTAAACCGACACAAACCCGGCTTTACCTACAGAAGTGAGAGTGAATGTTATTCCTATCATTATTTTTCTAACAGTCTTCCCTGTGGCCTGACAACTGACTCCTTGGGGGACGCTAACATTACAACCACTGCGCTCATTCCATAAACAGCGCCCGTACGCACAATGAGCACATTGTATGAGAAGAGCCAAGCCTCTACTGTAAATTACCTTCTATGATAGCCTCACACCAGCGCCCTTGAACCAGCAACGTGACACGCTTTCCTTTGAGCAATCTGGTGTCACTGGAGGAAGTTAGGATTCATGAGCGCAGGTGAAGGAAGAGGCCAAAGTAAACATTGTGTACGGTACAGTGTAGACGACGCGGAGTGGGGTCAGAGGTGTGTGTATTGGGAGCTAGCCGAGCTGCAGCCGGAGAGCGGTACTGAGTGATAATTACTGTGAAAAGTGGCTGCTGAGTAGGCTTCCCTGCTCCACTTGATGTCATATACCATTGTTATAATGGCACAAAATGTATGGAGCTATTTCAGGGTTGGAAACTGCTCTGCTGTCGTTGAGGGGGTCAGGAACTTGTCTGCTGTGCCGGTGCAAGAAAATCATCATATTGTCATAGCAGCCAGTATTTTAGAGCTAACATGATGTCATGTTTTATATAAGCCTCCAAAAGCGTGTATTTTCTCTGCTCATTAAATATAGAGACAGATTATGAACTTTTTAAAATCCTCCAAATTCCCAGAGACACACTCAGCTGTCGAGTCCTACTGTGTGCTGCTTATTTATATGCATTTTCAATGTTATTTTCTCATTTGTCTGTAAAATATAAAAAGCTCTTTAACATTTTCTTTGCAAATGAGATTTTCCTTGGCTGCATTTAGTGAATCTGACCTGTTTTATTAGTTGCTCTTGAGGACTGTGAAGCCATTTACAGCTAGCGCTCTGCAAATAAACTTAACTTGTGCAGTTTAATAATGATTTCAGATTCCCCTGTGCTTTCATCTTCCCTTTTTTCCCCAAAGAGACACACAAAAAGGCAGTAAAAGAGGCAAAGCGGTGTTTGCAAGGACATAAAGGAGGCAAATGGGACAGGCAGATTGGTGGAGAGGTGAGTAGAGGAGAGGGAAGTGGAGAGAGGCAGAAGGGTGAAAGCTAGATGAGTGGCGAGGACAGGGACAGACAGAGGAGAAGAGCGGAGTGTCATTAATCAAACTGTGTGACACTCTCAACTACAGGGGAGCTCCACACTGCAACATTCACTTCTATTAGGAGTCCATTAGCACAGCTCGAAACAAGTAGCCACACTTGACAGGCAGTCCTGGGCCGGGACGCCTGACCTGTGTCTACATGTTGTGTCCCGTACGTTGAACGACGCACAGCAGTTCACTGAGGCCACTTTTAGGTTGGGTAGGGCAAATAATTATTAAGAGGAAAGAGAAAGGACATAATGACTGTAAAGACGACAATGGTGATGGTGCTGTGACCTGAATTATCTGTGAATCCCCTCTGCCTCAAAATTACTCTTCAAAGTTACGGTGCATTAGAGCCTCAGCCATTTCTCATTCATCGAACCAAGAGCCTGTGATTACAGTACCTCAGCTCAGGGAGAGAGGAGTGGGGCATGCAGCCATTGTCCAGTTCTTGATCTCTGGTTCATTTTTGGTAAAAGATCAGACTCAGCGGTGAGAGAAGCAGAGATCGAGAGGAGGCTGATATGGAAGAGGACAGAGCCAAAGGGGAGAGAGGAGTGATTATGAGTTAAGTGGCCCTTCTCCTGCCATTAGCAGCAGAGGGCTCACACAGCACATCGCCAGAGAGGATAAGGACACACTCCACTCCTGCCCTCTCATTTGCCATTCTGGCTCCATGACCCCCCCCTCTATTGCTAATGTCCCGCTACATTTCTGTTCTTTTCCATTAAATCACATGTCATTATGGTTATACACTCGACTTTGGCTCCCCACTGCTGTACTAAACCCACTGGCACTCACCAATATTTTGCTAATATTTTAAATAATGTTACATAATTGCATGATTATGAGAAGACTTATAATTGAGCTGATGTGAACATGGGCTAAATTACTGGTGCTATTAAAGAGGATTTCAGTCAAACTAGTAGAGTGGGAGGGGATTTGAGATTGGCGTTGGTTCTTTTACGTCTGCGCAGAGACAATATAAAAAGACTGTAGTGCTGATGATGACACGTTAAAGGCAGAGTCAGTAGGAAAGGCTTTTATTTCCCTAAAGTCCAGTAATGGTGCACCCTGCAGTCCTGGTCCCCTGGTGCAGCAGTGTTGGGTGGAACAAAGCCGGGAGCCATACAGCCACACTGCGAGTGCTTATTCTGAGCCCAAAATTTTGGCCAAAAATGCTGAGCAGCCAGTTTGAAGGTGTGTTTCCCGGCGAGTTAATCCAAGCTTAGCTTTGTCGCTTGATGTCTAAGCAATGGGAGCAGAATGAAGTTACAAAGAAAAGGAAATGCATGTCTAAAAAACAAAACTACATTATTCATTATCAGTGTCTTTTGTTAGATCACTTAAAGTCATTTCATTCAGAAAATCTAGCTGTCCTCTGTGTTAGTGCTCACTGTTATCAAATCGTCAAGAATCAAGGTTTATGCTTATCATCTGGTACTGATGGGCGTATATTTAACACCACAGTCTCTCACTGAGAGAAGAGATGCTAGCTTTAGGAAAGGTTGTTACCGTTTGGAGCACGTCGTAATGCTATCGACTGATTACTGCAAAATATTGAAGAAAAAATATAAGCAATGTTTAATTACAAGCTTGGCGGGACTGATTAAACAGCTCAGCGGGCCGCTTGTGGCTCCCGGGCCTTAGTTTGCCTAGCACTGCTCTAGATATATAAAATACAGTATACTCTGAGGCTTACCTTATAAAACATACAGTATATATGCATACATCAAATGCAATTTATAATTGTTTAATCACACGTAATTGTTGGATCAAATGAATCCTGAGTTCTAAAGAGGCTCTTAACTTGATCGTCTGAAGGTGCGTTTAATCCTGTGCCGTCGATCTTGGGGCTCCTTTGATGCTAAAGCCAGGCTTTAGGTTAAGGTCTGATGAGAAAGGCCCACGTTGCAGCGAGGCGGTAATGACTGAGGTGATATCAGCGGTGACTCACAGCACCTGAGTCACACTCACTGTTTGGAGGCTTTGGCAATCACCTGCATTTTCAAATCTCTTTGGAAATCCAGCTGCAGTCTGACAAAGTTAAACCTTTAATCCTGACTTTGCCCCGTCTTGTGCTCTGTGCTGTGGCTTTACTGTAGTGTTATGAGTCTACAGCAAATAAAGCACACAATTATCACATAATGCATCAAATCCCTGATTTAATTATTAAAAAAATAGGCACATTTGGATTTAATTAGCAATCTTTTATTATTGCATTTGATAAATTAGATTTACTCAAAGTTTTTCTTCTCATTATTAACAAGACGGAAATAATTTTGTGCTTGTGTTTTTATTGTTGTTCTAGTTGTTTTTAAAACCAGCCTTTTCTCTGAATCTGTAAAATGACTGGGCAATGATGGACTTTTTTCTCTTTTCCTTATGAAGCCTGCTGTGTCCTGTTAGTCAGTGTGGTTAAGAATGTGGTCTAAACACTTGTATTGCTAATTTCCGCTCATTGTTGTGTTGTTTTTGTATTTTGTAATGAAATCATGCATGCCACTACACAGAGCTTTTCACGAGGAGTGTTGTTACCACTTTTCAGGGGACATGACCCACTGGGCAGAGATGACTTGGCAGCGCTTTGTTTGATTTCATCATCATGACCCCATTTCAATCGATTTCAATTTTGGTCGAGATCGTGATGCCCCTAGTAGTAAGCCCTTCGTGGAAGAATCTCAGATACTTGCAGAGAGTCTAGGGAATGTGTCACATCTCTGCATCGTGGAGAGTGATGGTGCTTTCCAGACGCTGCTCTAATGTCTACGAGGGAAGGGTTGTGGCCTATGTATGTCAGCAGAAAGGAGAAGGAGGTTAGGAGGAGGGAGGGGGGGGTATGGGAGCACTAGTCCCGGCTGAAACATGAGAGCAGGAGAACCCACGCTCCCCATTTCCTGTCTCCACTTTATCAGCATCTTGCTCTCTGTTATTTCTGCGCTCTTAAAGCCTCCGATGAAAGCCTTGCCACAGATAAATGTTTGTGCCTTGTTGTTTTTTTATGGGGCTCAAATGAAGGACTTGATCCGCCCACCCCCCTTCCTCCGTTCTGCTTTTTGCTTCATTCCTCTGTCTGCTTTGAGATGCCACAAGAAAAGTTATTGCCTCTGGTTTACATTAGGGGTCCTTAAAGATGGGCTGGGGACGATTGAAAGGACAATGCTTGTGCTTGTTCTTCTAAAGGAATATATTTTTACAAGGCTTAAGAAAGGCCACATCTAACCAACGCACCACAATTCCCACCTATAGCTCATTGTGTTATATTTGAGAAATGGAAAGCAATCGTTTTAAAAATCCCTTCATGTGTTGTGTTCTAAGAAAGCCATTCTCTTTTGATCCCAGTACACCTAACGCAGCGTGCTGTTTTCTTAGCTTCACCCAGCTCTCTAATGCAGTGTATGCGCAGGTCTTTGTGTGCACATGTCCCTGTTTGTCTGCATATGGCACCACGAGTGTGCACCAGTGTTTATTCAATAATAACAGAGTCCAAGAAAGTCTGCTTCAGATAAATCTGCGTGAATACCAGACCATTCATCCCCGGGAAATCAATCTTTCTCATAATTCCCCTCATTTTTCTTCCATCTGTTATCTACCACGCTGCCAAACAGACTTTTAAACAGAGCAGACCATTACCAGAGGGCAGAATTCAATGTGTGTCAAAATGCCAGCCTGTAAACTTGTTGTTTTTACAAAGCTAAATGAGGTGCTAAATTAAAGCTTTGCTGACGGTATGCACAGCGTTGTTGAGTGAATCCTCTCAGAGCCGTCACGTCGACAGGAGAGGAGTCGAAATGTATGTTAAGAGTGCGGTATGGACATTCAAATAAAACGAGTGCGGAAGATTTATGATGAATGGCTTTTTTGTGGAATGACACTGTACAAGTCCCTGCAAACCAAATTTATTTTTTTCTTTGCTATGTTTTTGGAGCAAAGTCGTAACCTCCCTGTCCTCGCCCACCCAACTGTGTGACCTCTTTGCTTCATTTTAGGCTTTGTTATTGCAGGAACAGTAATAGTTTGCAACTTGCTGTTGTGTGTCAGCACTTAGCCATCTTTGTACTGTGTGTGCCATATCTCTGTGATCAGTCCCCGGTGACCTGAGCTCTGGCAGACTGTGTTAAACCGGGGCAAGCTCAGAGGGTCTCATTTAAATGGGGCCCAGACAGAAGCCCCACTGTGAAGGGTTACTTTACAACTCCCTACATGTAAAGCACACTGATACAATTTCTGCCTCTAACATTCTTCCCCTTTATAATCTGTCACGAAAACTCAAAAGCGACTGCTGCTAATGTTTCAAATCTGCCAAATTAGAGGGTAGAACGCATGAAGAATGAGTGGCTGTGTTGTCTTTGATTTGTATGCATTCTCCAGTTAATGAATGCTATGAAGATGGGGATAATAATGTCAGAAAGCAGTCCCTCTCAAAGTTCACTGCAGTAAATGTTACAATTATCAGGAGCTCAAAGTGCTGTTCGCTCCTGACATTACATGATGTTCAAACACAAAAGTCCAGGAGCTGCTGTAGAATTTACATTGTTGAAGCATGAATGAAATGCACTAGGATTATTGTCCACATTAGCCCCATTTCCACCGCAGCCAGGAACTTTTTTCAAACCGTGGTGTGTTTCATCCAAAATTATTCAGGTAAAAAAAAAATCCCCCTCAAACTTTAACTGAAAAAAGTACCTAGTAGGGGAGTAGGACTTTTCAGATTACCCAGAATTCTTGAGGGGCAGGGCTGTGTGCTGAAGAATGCTGATTGGTGGAACACAATAGTGGCACTTCTGGTCACCATGTTTAAGCCAGTATGTGGCTGCAAACTATTTTCTATTATGATCATTTAAAAAATGGAGGAAAAGAAGTATACCTACAAGATGTGGACGGAAGTCTGTCTTCTTTTTCTTCTTCTCTGCAGGTGTTCCTGGTAATAAAAGTTCCTGAAAATGACTGTGGAAAAGGGGCAGTAAAATAATTAAGGGTGGCAATCACATGGTTCCATACGATACAGTGCTTTTTCCGATACACTGTTCACGATAAGGATTATGATACAGCAACAAACTTTGCTGGTTATGAGGGATTTTCTGTGAGAAAGGGACCAGACTGTCCTGCTTTTGAAAAAAGAAAAACGGTCTGGTATTCCAAGCTAGTGATTCTGCGTTCATATAAGAAAAAGATGCTAATCAAATATGGATGGTAGGAGGGGATCCAAAAGGAGATTTTGCTTTACCTAAAACAGGTCAAATATCGGCTTGCTTCCTTTGTAATACGGTAGAGCAGAGTCCCACAGAGTTCAGTAAACAGAGCTCTTCTTTCCTGTTTGACCTCATCAAGCTCCACTTCTGCTCCGGCATAAAACCTAAAAAATTGGTACCAACCGTTACTGCAATGCCACCTTTTGGATAGAAACCGTTTTGGGGCAGCTGTGATGAGTTGACGCATGTGCAAAGACTTCTCCCGCAGCTTTTCCTCAAATCAACTCGAGAAATGAGATCTCAGTCTGGAATGAATGAGCGCGCTTAGAGAGTTGACAGGCTTGTTTCTCTAACTCCAGACCTCTATAAACTATGACCCCATACAGTACACCAGCTGCACCGGAGTCAGCACACTTCTGTAAAACGATACGCTGTAATGGCTTGCTACAGATATGCCGGAGCATGTGCAGCGGAAAGCGATAATTCAGTGGTGACACACCGTGCATAGGGGTTCCCATGGATTGTCGGGCTGAGGTGAGGTAAGCCAATCTGCCAGGTAAAGGCATTCGGGGGAGGGGCTCTCTGTGATGTAAAGGAAGGAGCTGGGAGCTGGTTAATAATCCCTCCTGATGAGCTTCCTTCAGAGGCTGCTTGTTTTATATCCTCCCACAAACATTCCTTACCCTCACATTTGCAAAGAGCACATCACTTAATCACTGTATTTCTGTTTTTTACAAGTCTACAAAGAATTACTAGCTGTTGGCCAGCCACATTTTTTGTTATTGCTGTTTTTCACAGCAAATGTTTTATTTAGCAGCCTGCTCCAGAATCAGACCCTGCCAAATAAAGCAGTCCCGAGAAGAAGAAGAGGAGGAAGATATAAAGAATTGGGATAGTGGCTTTTACCCACTGCAAAACCAGACTAAGAACTTCTATAGGCATGTTAAGCCACTGCTATTCTCGGCTGCTTTGTGTGGCTTTTGTTCATGTGAAAGAGGCAAAATCTGGTAAACAAATACAACAGTGTATTGTAAGGTTTTGGGCAGTTTAAGCACATCACTTGCATATTTCCATGATACCACCATTTTTTTTTCTGAAATTTGGTGGAGTAATCTGAGCCGTATTGTGTAGCTTCTCTGTGGAACAGCAGATACCGCTGCAACTTGGTTCTGGTCGTAGATGCCATTTTTCTTGCTGGCAGTTGTTTTCACATTAATTGAATTTGAGGTTGAGCGCTAAAGAGGCCCGCGGCTGGAATATTTACTCTCAAGCCTCCATTTTGTTTTTTGTCATAGTTTGTTTTAATAAAAACCTGACAGAATGTTGTATACCTTCTCAGGAATTTTAACGGAGCATGTCAAATCCAAGTCAGCCTGTCAGGGGTTACTTCTTTTTTTGGTGTGATGCCAGTGGTCAAATAGATGGGTCAAAGCGGGCGTGAGAGGCACAGACAACGTAACAAGGCTTGGACAAGTGGGAGGACTAAAGTGATCAGCTCTTTGATGGATGTGTCACAATGAAGGGATGTAGCTGTCTCACATCTATCAGTGGTTAAAGCCTTTTCTGCTCGGCTTGTCACTTCCAACTCTCCTCCTCATTTCTATTCTTCTCCGCTTTGCCTCTTTCATGCTTCCACTTTGTGAGAAAAAGCCTGGTGGCAGAAGGAAAAAACACGGTGCTGTCCAGGGCTTTTTGTGGTAGCCTCACAACATTATTTGTTGCCGCGTGGCCCCATACATCCACTTTATGTGTATGTCCTTTGTGTCAGGGTGGTCTCTGGGGAGAGGAGCAGACATTTTAATTCAATCAGCTGCAAACAGAAATAATGCGCAGCCCCTGCTACATCTCACTCATCTCACTTCAGTGATGCAATTACGAGCCAAGCTGCATTGGCCATCTTGTTGTGATTAGATGTGTTTACATGGAAGGGAGGTGTTTATTGTGGAAGCTAAGGCCCCCTCCTGCTGCTCGCTCAGCTACTGGAAAAACAGAGCTGTTGGCGATTTTATTTATTTGTCATTTCTTCTTGGACAAAGTTTTTATGTTTCTCTAAGTAACATCAACAAGCCTATGTCTGCTCGAACCCCGCTCCCTTGCTTGGAGTGGCTCAGTAACACAAACCACATTAAAATGTCGGTGAAAGAGATTTATATTGTTAATTCACCAAGTAAAGTCAATTTGTGAAAACAAGGCACTTTTTTACAATAAACGTAGCTTTGTGTATCTGGTTATATTTCCTGGGTGCAATGCTGTCATGTTTTGAAAGTCTTTTTGAAGCCTTATGGAAAGGTAGAGGCCATGAAGGAAACTATTACACAATGCAGTCTACGGAGCCGGCTGGATTTTTAAACGTCATTATGAGCGGGGCATTTGATTAAATCTGTGGGTCCTTGGTGGAGGTCTGCTCCAGGCCACTTTTTTACAGTGTAAGTAGACTTTATGAATATTTTGATGGCTATATTACAATACTTATTCATGTATTGTGTTTGCTTACGGTAAATATGATAAAACACACTGTAATGTTTGTGGTAAACATTTTATTGGTATATGAATTTCTTGTAGCGTAATGAAATCTGGAAGGGGACGGAGAAGGGGAATGAGCAGTGTTTAAAAGATTGCATCCTCAATCTGTTTCCCAAATTGCATCAGTCGTTTCAAAAGAGCAAATCAAATCATTTGTTTCTCATTCATATTCTTAAGTAGCTATCCACTGCTGGCCTTGTTTGTTCCCATTACGCCAGCGCTGTAGTGATAACATTGGCTCACTAATCTTACTGATGGTCACTTTGCCTTTTCAGACAGCAGCACTCTGTTTTATTGGAGCAGCATTATGCACCGTGTTTTGACCATTGTTTACTCCACAACATGCCACTTGTTATCTTCTGCAGCAAATGGCCATGTCTTTGCCAATCTTGTCTGGCTTTTGTCTACTTTCCGTTTTTCCAGCGGATGAGCCATTTAGTGCAAGGGTCAGGGTTGTAATTGACAGCCACCACTAAACAAATCTGCTTGGCCCGGCCCGGTGGTAGAGCAACCCCACCTCTCGTTCCCCTCCCGCCACTCTAATCTAACTAATGCACCCGTGTGTGCGCTGGAAAGTGAATTAAGCATAGAAAAATTCAATAAAACTCAATACCTGATCCATCTGACAGAGCTGCCTGCGTGCACATTAGCAGTTTCTCTGCAGCCTCTGTAATTGTATTACACAAGTTGGCCGCTCTAACGATCAGGCCTTACACACACTTACACACTTATACACACTTTTGCTGTTGTTGTTAATCGCTGCCTTCGCTGGCCCCAGAGGCATGCAGCGGGCCAAGAACAGAGCCATCAAGAAGAGAGGATGATGATGAGGCGACTAGTCCTGCCCTCCCTCAAGGCTGACAAGAAATTAAATCATAGTCCGTGCCTCTCTCAAAGACATATATGGAGTCCTTTTGTTTTTAAAGCTCTGCTCTGTCTTCTAATCAGTGTCTCAATGGTGCTCCCACTGTGTGGCCCTGTTTCTTTTTCTGCCTTTCCCACATCCCCACCGCCTGCTATCTGTGTACTGTCAGCAGTCCTGCCCCATGCTGGAGACCACAGCTTGATAAAATGAGCTTACACTCCCTACTAATCTCCCCTGACCTACTCAGACCTATGCAAGGTTAGAAAAATATTGCTTTTGTGAAGTATTTTCTCTTAATAACATTAGGAAGATAAGGCATGAAGCCTCCGGAGAGGAAGGTGCTGTGTACATTATAGTCGATCATAGAGATGTGAGGAAACACATGCTGAAGGTGATTGGCCTTTTTTAACGTTTTTAAATCTACACCAGTGAACTTTATCACTGGAAGAGGAAAGAGGGAAAGAGGAAGGTAGGAATAGAACAAAGGAGTGTGATTAACAGTGCAGTTGTGTTGATTTGCCGTGCGTTGTCGTGCAAGCAACCATTCGCTTCGACCTCACTAATGGAGACTTCAGTTCGAATTTGGCAAGAAGCTCTTTAAATTTTTATTCCTTTTAACAGGGTAATTTATAATGATGAGCCCCAGACTCTTTCCGCTGCAGCAGGGCATCACAAAGGATCCTGGGAACTATATTTAGCGCCACGCTGAGCAGAGTCGCCACAGGCATGGGAGCATCCAGCAGCCGAAAGACGGTGAAAGATGACCCTCCACGAACAGCCCAGCTCAAGGCTACTAATGTATAGAAGCCCTGTGTTGTCCGGGGGACCTCCTGACCTTTGTAATCACCGAGGTCACCCCCCACCCTAAATTCAAGGTCCAGCGATACCTGCCAGATGACACCCACCATCCAGCTCTGAAAGAGAGTGTCTGAATGTTCGTGCAAGTGCTATTCCCCGAGGGAGGCCTTGTCAGAGTTGGTCATCAGATATTCTAATGCATGTGTCTTTTTGTGTGTGTGTGTGTGTGTGTGTGTGTGTGTGTGTTACAGGGCTATTACACAAAAGAGCTGCAACTGGCAATTTTATCACTCTTATCTGAAAGGTCAGTCTGTTATTGTCCGAGGGCGCTGCTAAACTTCCTTGGGGCAGAGAGACAGAAGGAGGAAACTGGTTAAAGTGATAAACTGGATGACATACAATGTTTTTTTATTATTTTTATTAGATTTTATGCTTTTTCCCTAAAAGGAGAATACACTTTTTTTTTAGAATTCAGGTGATGTTCTTCTAAACACCACTGTTTAAAGGCAAGCCTCTCAGGTGTTACTCATACAAACCCAGACTGTACCACGCCGTACTGTGTAAATGTGACTTTAGCAGTAAAGCAGACAATGATATTGTGGCAGTCATTTCATATTGTTTTAATATTATTTATTGCAAGTCTTTTCAAAAACCATCAGGATTTCTTAAACCACGCAGCAACTATAAAATGTAGATTTGCTCCATGTTTCAACATTGGGATGTTCTGTCGCTACATTTGATGCAGCGACAGTGTTGAATTCAAATGGAAGCATAAATGTGTGTATATATAAGAATTAGTATGCGCCTCTGAAGGGGTTAACAAACTTGGAAGCGGGATGTTCTCTGGAGTGAGAAGGCATAGAGGTAGGGACTTGCCCTCCTGTGTCTCCTGCACATGGCCAAATCTGTGAGCGACACTAATCCTACTGGTTCTGCTGGTTATCCCTCCCCTCTCCTCCACCTCCTGTCAGCCCTCTGTCGCTATTCCTGCTCTGCCAAAGGTCTCTTCTCACATGCATTGCCTGTTTTCTCATTCATCCTCCTCTTTCCATCTTTTCACCAGTGCCCTGTTTGTTTGTTTTTTTACTGTTGTGTCTCGGTGACATTAACCGCAATAATCCAATTGGAAAGCTCCTTAGACCTGAAGCTGGATTCTGTTGGGGTTCAAGCATTTCCACAGGGATTGGGTGGATTCCTAATTAGGCTCATTTAAGCTTGTTATTAAAGCTGGTTAAATCTCACCCCGACATGGTGGCAAAGCTAGTGGTGTCTAACTTTACTAATTCTTGCACTAATACTCACTCACACACAGTCACCAGTCTAGTGTGTTTGGATGGTTGTAATTAAAGCCCTCAGTAAGCCCTGGAGTTTTCCCCACTTCTGACACATAAGAACTTTGTGAACAATATCATTTACATACGCAAACACATGTATTTATTTTGGTGCAGATTCAAACTGACATGAGCCAGAGTGAGAATCTTTACAAGGACGGATAGTTTCCTGCACAACACATCATTCATGGGTGATATGCTTGAGCCAGGGAGGTATTTCATTCAAGTGGGAGCCTTGGGACCGAGGAATAGCCCACCTTATTTTTCCCGTGCTTCACTGTGGACCTTGTTACAGCGTGCCCCCCGACCTGACTTGGGAGTTTACATGTCAACTCCAAATATTGTTCTTTGACTATGAGGAGGAACAGTAAACCCTGCGGTTTTTTGGGGGTCTTTGGGGGGTTGAGCGAGTGAAAAGACTCCACTCACACAACCTGAATCAGGCCTTTGATGCTGAATGGCCTTGACATCAACAATGTGGCCTTTCAGAGCCCTCTCCCACCTCTGAGGAGCTTATCGAGAGCACACACACATATAGACGTTCCCTCTGTCACTCCCACTTTGGCTTTATTTTTTCAGCTTTTTTGTGCCCATTCACAAAAAGTCTCCTGAGCTGGAAAGACAGGAGAGCCCACAAGCAAGTGTGGATTGACACAGTTAGTATACATGTTTGTCCACCTAAGAGACATTTGAAAACCAGTGCCAATGCAGTCTGTCTGAAATATTTACATGTGATTTTCTACCTCTATGCTCCCGCACTGACAGACCGAGAGAAGATTCAATGAGAGTCAGTGCCTCTGCTGCCCTCATCATTTTGCATTTTCCCAGCAGAACCAATGAGGCTCAGAGATCTTGTTAAGTCCTCTACAGAAATTACATTGTAAACACAAGAGGAATGAAAGGATATTGAGCTGAGCATGTGGAGACTAAGAGGAATCAGCGAGGGCCAAGAGGGACACATCAGACAGCACATTTGTTATGTGGCCCATACTTGCTTTTCCCATTTGTTCCCATAAAAGCTGGCCCTCCTTTGCTCGACTTGCCACTCTTTTATCATCCGGCATCCTGTGTCACAATGGCTGTGGTTAAAGAGTCCATAAATGAAGTCCATTCCTGGAGGCTTCAGACGGTGGTCAGAGTGAATTCCGGGTCTTAAAGGGAGGTTCTGAAGTACAGCCTGCAGTGGGACATCCATCATTGACATCATTGCTAATTTTGGTGACATACTCAGCAAAACATGCCCAGCTGTGTGTGAAAATAACACTAGAAGTCAGTGTTTCCATGTGATTTTCTTTTCATTACTTCATACCTTTCATCAGCTTACAAACCAGGCTTATATCAAACATGTGTTCCCCCAACACTGGATGTGTGAAAAGAACCGGCCGGGATTGCTTTGACAAATGATGTTTCCAGATGTGCTTGAGGCCAGAGGGACACACATTCTCTAAACTCAATCTCTGTTTACACTGGACAGGTTGTAATAGACCTGTTAGCATTAATTAGCATTAGCTCTCCGATAATGCGACCACATTATGCTGCTGTGGGCGCTGAGACGTTTATAGACTGACACAACTTGACAGAGGTGAGGATCTGTCCCCAGGGCTGTGGCCTTTTACGGGCTTTGATGAGATAATGTAAGAGACATCCAGAAGCTTGGTTTCATATCTAAAAAAAAAAACTACACTTCAAAATAGCCACCAATTTTTCTTCAAAACCACAACGAGGCAAGTGGTTACGACATTAACTCTGTCTCCTTTCAAGTTAAACACATCTCTCGGAGAATGCTATTTCCTGAAGATGAATGGTGCCCTGTGATGAGAGAGCTAAATGCATACAGTCATTTCCCCTGGAGCACGAGCCTGTGTTTAGGTGATGGGTCGAGCTGAGGATGTGGTCAGTGGAAGTATAGCCGTTTGGTGCCTGGCTGCCCCGGACTTTAAGCCACGTGGACACTGGCTCCATTAAGGCTGTTTGTTTTCTTCTTCAATGATGGTCTCTGTGGTCAAGCCTCAGCTAAAAGCCTGGGCTGTATCAGTTTGAGTGGATGAATGCTGGATCCAGATAAGGTAATTATATTGAATAGGAGGACGCTTTTCTAGATACAGCTATTAATTCCACTTAATTACTTTCATAGCTTTTTTTCCCCATCTGACCACACATTATTCTGCAGTGCATGTTTTCATCAACAATGTGCTTCGTTTACAATTACACAGATTATCAATTTAATTACAAAAAAGGCTATTATAATGCTATTTTAAAGGGATAATTAGAAAACGTAAAATGTCTTGCAGTATTTGCATTATACACAAGAGATGTATTTATAATAATTAAATAATCTGCAATTTTTTTGTAAAGTGCCAGATAAATATGTTTTATTAAACTAATAATACTTGTACTTCTAGGTTTATTAGATACTGTGAATATCAGAATAGAATGAAAAGCCTACCTGAATGTCTTTTTTTTGTGGTTACAAGATGAGTCAAGGTTTGTATAATTACTAAATTGGATCGAGCTGTGAAATAGTAATAAAGCAAATTTGAAACCCTATCTGCTTTTTACACATTATTGTGATACAAGCAGTTCTTTGCAGTTTTTGAATTATTATTTTGTGATATATTGAGCAGCCCTAGAGTGTCATTGCTGTCATCCATCAAGTATTGCTATCATACCTGTTTTAAATATGACTTGTAATCCTAAAAACACTTCATGTAGGGGAACATTTCTAATGGGACATGTTACTGATGATTTAAGAAATCCGGTTTCTCTGCCCATATGCACTAGGTCCGCTCTGCTGCTGTCAGGAAGTATTCAAGCTCCGTCCATCTGCAGCTGCCTGCATCCACAGCTTCAGTGGTCAGAGCGTCATATTGCAGTCTTTCTGAGTGGGCTGCTTTGCTTTGATAGTCAGACCTGTTTACAGCTTATGTCCTGGGGGCTAACTGGGCTCACATCACCCTCAGATGAACTGAGGAGTGAGGGAAATATTCAACACAGCTGTGCTTACTCTGAGGGCCGAGGCCAGGAGAGACGTGCTGCTATGCTTTCAGGTACCGGGGCAAGTCTCGCCTCTGAAGTGCTACACACAGCCTGTTTGCATTTATAAAATGTTTGCTTGGATACCAAAATAAAGATTTCCCCAATGGCAAGTGATGGGAACGCATCGAGAGTGAGCTGGATGGAGATAAAAGCGCTTTAACAGGTAGAAAAGAAGCTAACCCATGGCTGCTGGGGATATAGGAGCAAATCAAAGGTAGTAGTAGTAGGAAGACTCTAGTGGGCAAACTATCCTCGAGTATATCTAGACCGGCACTTCCCACAAGCTGAGATTAGGAAAAATGGTGTACAGAATGTCATTTCTTTTATTTCCTTCCATATTTCTTGTACAGGCTCAATGCAAATTCCCAGTTGAATAACACCATCTCTTTCTGAATGTCCTGCTTTTAGATTTACGCCTGAAGGGAAACAGTCAGTGTCTCCACTTTGTCTCAACATTTATCAATAGTGAGCTTTGTTGCTCTCACCAATTTACCATTTGAGTGTGTTGCCACAACAAGCTGGCAACACCAAGTGGCACAAGGAGACTGCAGCGCAATGAATAGAGGTCATGTTGGCTTTTTGGCAGGAGTCTCAGAGCACCTCATATTAGGTAAACAGTGAAAATAATGTGACAAATAGGTTTTTGTATTGATAGGACAAAGAGCAACATTCTTTATTTATCAGCTTATCTTATCTATATTTTATTGAGCTTATTATTTATTGTGTTTTTTATGCAAATGCTTGCATCCAATAGTGAAACATTTGCAAAATTAGAATTTTCTTTAATTAATGCTTTTGACAGATGCAAATGAGCTGAATTGTATTTTCTATCAAGTGAACAAGCTGCTGAGATGAATATGGATTAATGGAAAGTCCTGAGCCAGCAGTGAATGAAAACATGTTGTGAGTTTGTCCATATTGCCCACTGTGTTGCTGGCGCCTGTACTGGCCCCCTGTTTACATTTGCATCCTGTACCCCTCTGGTCCACCGGTCCCTTCCCACAGTTCTCCATATTTCCACAAGTTCTTTCTATCCAAGCTTTGCCTGGTGTGAGTTCTGGCATGCCGGCCCTGCCCAGCCCCTTTCGGCTCAGCTCCACTTCCTCCCCCTGGCTCGGTGGCCTGGCTACCCAGCGGGGCAGCCTGCTCACCTCCAGGGCAGCTGGCATGCCGGATGGTCCCATTCATCACCCTGAGGGCTCGGGTGGGGGCCACTGTAAAAAGGGGTGGGGTCTGTTGTTGACTTTATTGCAATGTTTTTTAAATAAGGCATGATGACAGGGGAGCAGCCTCTGCAGGAAATGCTCTACACAAATGGCAGGACTAGTGGAGGCACAGAGTAGGCAAACATAATTGTCTGAGTCTAAACACAGAAGGGGGCTTGAAAACAGACAGGAAGATATATTCCCTCAGACACTGACTTTGAGAAAATGAATTGGGCACTGAAAGAAAAATGTAGCGTAAGAGAAATAAGCTGAGTTTGGGTTTGGAGGGTGAAGGGAAAAGTCCCAGTCTGCTGTCTGCTAAAGACAGATGAGTAGCCCTTGGCGAGGGGCTGGCGGCCTGCGTGGTTGAGGCTGGTGGCTGAATGGCTGATGACTGAATGACAGAACCCCTCCTGAGATTGGCCATTAACACACACAACACACACATAGTCACACAGAGCCTATTGAGTGTCCCAGCAGGAGAGAGGACATAGCCTCTGGGCCAGGGTCCAGGGGCCAAGGGAGGGATCCAGAGGGCGCTGGAGGTGCTCCTGCAGTTTCACATTCAGCCTGCAGTGGCATGGGAAAAGCCATGCTTTCAGTAGCACTGCTCTGTGTGTGTGTGTGTGTGTGTGTGCGTGTGTGTGTGTGTGTGTGTGTGTGTGTGTGTGCTACACTGCTGTGAAACCAGGACCAAGAGGGACACCAAAAGAAGGGACGCATGAGATGTGAAAGCTTGAATGTAGACCCTGGGCTAAAATGAATGAGTCATTGACATAGTTTTGGCTCGACTGAGAAGTCTGAACAAAGCCTGAGCTCTATGTTTATTACAGCATTTAGCTTTTCAGACATGTATACAACTTTGTTATATTTTTATAACTTAGTTTGAACAGATGAACTGTGAAAAGGGTGAAAAATGCAAAAAGTATTTTCTTAAAGAATATTTCAATCTTTCAAAGAATTATGTAAAAATATTCAATCTCTCATCAGCAGCAGCCCTGTTATTTCCTTGTCTACCTGAAGAGACCAGTCATTTAATCACAAAGTTCACAACTGTCAGTTATCATCAAGTAATTCAGAGCAATTACTCACCACCTGTCAGCTGCAAAAAAACAAACAAACAAAAAACAACAATTCAAGTAATTATTAAAAATAAAGTTGTAGTGTAAGTTGTAACCCTTTAGAATGAGGTTGTTATATTTTTTATATATTAGTACACATTTGCTCTTAATCAGTTTGTTTTCTTCTTAATTTGATTACAGTCATGACCAAAAGTTGTTTAGGTAAAAAAATTAAAGTAGCTCAGCTGAAGATTCCCATGCCACAACTCACCCATGTCACTGCTCATTTCAAAAAAACAAATACAGCTGCAGCATAATGAATTCCACTCCATAACATGTGTTCAACAAGCATTTTACCTCCATCTCAGCGATGCACTCCCAGGCGTGTATATTCACCCTTGCCCGATGCTTTTTCTGCTTCTCAGAGTCTTGTAATTATCTTGTCAATTAACCTGGAGGTGGAAGGATAAATGGCACACTTGTCTCCTTTGCCGTTTCCAGCGATGGCCCCTGTTTTCCCGTTGGTTTCAAATCAGCGCACAGTTGGGAGAGAGAAGCTGGCGGTGTGCTGTGCAGAGAATCAGAGAGCATTTCATTTTGACTTTGCTGATAATTTCAAGGTTGAAAGACAATAGCAAAAGAGCAAAAAAGCTGTTGGGCTTCCATTTAACTTCTGTGAGATGAGTATAAGTGGATAGACCTTACATTTTAATAATGAGTCTAAGATTAAACTAAATAGGCGCAGCATTTTAAATAGGGATTTCAATCTTCAATGTATACATCGATTTTTACTTTTCTTATCTCATGTTGTGCACCTCAATGAGAGCAGACATCATAATGCTCAGGTCACCGAATGAGCCAAATGTCTGTCGACTTTTCACCCTAATGTAGTGTACCGAGGTATGGTTTGTGTGAGATCTGCAGCGGCCCATGTCACATCGACATAGGATCAGGAATGTAGACAGGGTAAATGACTCAGTCTGGGCCTCGTTGTATGTGGGACATTATGCTTTCACGTCTCAGAAAGCAAACCGCAGTGATGGCTGGACTTGTGCGGGATCCAACTCCCTGTGTAGTTTCGCTCAAACCTCAGCAACAATGACAAGCCTCGCATTGAAAACTCAACAATAGTGTGACAAGAAATCAGAGTCGTATTCATTTTTAACAACACATACAGTTCAAGGAATGAAAGGACACGAGACGTGGGGAATTTTATAGAGCACAATTTTGAATGATGAATACCACGTTTTATCCACCTGTGTCTGACTTGTCAAGAAAATATTACGTTTTAACATTTTTCTTGAATACACCAAAGACACCCTGAATATGTCTCATATCAACTTTTTCATGCACAATATCTTCTTTTTATTTATTTCCCAAAAAGGACAACTAACTTCTTTGTTAAAAGAATAGTTTGTGTTTACTAAGTGCCTCTTTAAATAGAGTTGGACAAAAACGCATGTTTGGTCAGCGAAGGCACATAGTCAATAGAGGAAGATGGGCTTGGGATCGTTCTTTTTTTCTCATCTAACACACTCATTATTCTGTATCAACTCATTGGACCAGTGCTGTCAAAACACGTTTGTTTACTGACAAGCTACTGCTGACAGATGCGAGAGGCATTTAATAAGCAATTCAGCAGTCAAAGTAGTCCATCAACATTACAGCAACAGCACAGTGAACTGTTTGATACCACCTGCTGCACATTGTGTTACTCTGACATGACCTTTAGTGTATGGTGGTCTTTGAACAAACTGTACTAGGATGTCTTTGGGAGCAGATCACATAAAATAAATAATAATAATATAAATATCTAAACACTGACCTAACTGTCCTGCTAAAAGGACTTGTTGAAATGTTGCCACCCATCCTTTTGGTGTCACAGCAGTGCGTTTTACAAACACCAAGTTAAGAGATGTGTAAAAAACTAACCTTAAAGCTCTGATAAAAGCATCAGCACTTCACAATCTTGAATTGGAAAACATTTAGGACAAATATTAACCTTTCTTTGGACATTCAAAATCCTATTTATTAGTACTAGATGGCATAACTGTATGAGAATGTAAACCCTCAAAACCCACATGCAACACTACTGTCCTTTCACACCATTAGCAAGGTGTTCTACAAGGCTTTAAAGGCACAGGAACCTACTGTTTATTGCAGACCACAGTGAATATGACATTTCTGTGTGGAGCCCAAGCCTGTCTAATGGAACAACCTTATAAGGGTCTCAAGTAAGGGCGCCACCATACAGTGATATACCTCCGTCCACCAGAGGGCAGGCTTCGAAAGTAGAAATATAAGGATAAATCCAATGGCGACTTTACAAGTGGATTTTTGATTAATCTGTCTGTTTATGCTAAATAAAAACTATTGTTTTACTGTGAAGTAACAGCAGAAAAGCCTGGAAGTAACCGCCGTTTTATTGCCCTGTGGTAAGGACAATGTCGGTGAATGGGGGAGCAATGGGCGGACAGCGAGGGTTGCCTCCCACTGTCCAAACACATGCATGAACTTGTGAGTCTTTATTGCCCAAACTGTTGTGTTTAAAATCTGTGTCACACATACCCTATGGTCCAGACTTTATCCAGACATTATGTGTAGCACATAATGTGTATTTTTCTATAACCTCTGTGAGTGCTTCATGTATGAACGTTGTCAGTGGGACAGACGGAGCATGAAAGCCTCATACATTCTACTGTTTGGACATGTACTTCTTGTTCAAATAGACATAGCATTGACATTAGTGCGTTAACTGCCATCACTGAGAAAGTGTAGGCTTCTTTGTTCACCAGCTACGCTTTGTAAATGGCTGCAGTTATTAACAACTTATGATTTTTCAGGCTTTTCTTTGTTTCTTTATACATTATGCCTCTTGAAGTGGTGCACACTGGGAGTTTAGGTTGGTAATTGCAATTCTAACACTTTTGAAATGAAGTGCTGACACCTTGCCCCCATGACCCAGCCCAACAATGCTTCTACCTCACACTTCAGTGAGCACAAGCACCTCTGGAAGACAAACACAGAGCGGGAGATATAATCTGTCCATCAGCCATGTTGTCAGTTCATCTGTCCTGTCGAGGTGTATCTGCAGCTGCTCACTCCACTGAGCACTCAATCACTGGGAATGGCTTGTGCAGATTTTTTTTTCTCTGACTTTGAGCTAGAGAGATGGAGGCGTGTGTGTCGATATGTGTGTGGCAGGGTCATCCATGTGGAAACTGATCAACACAGCCAGTGCATTAAGATCGGCACGGCGACTTGTTTCTGCGTGTCCATCTATGCTGTACTCTCTTCATAACTGCTTCATGGTTTGCAGCTTTTCATGCGCTCAAACCTTTAATTTTTCAGAAGCCTGTTAGCTTCACCTCTGAGTGACCTCGCTGATGATGTCAGTCTCTGTGGATTGCTAAGCCCCGCCTCCATTTTTTCCCTTTTAACCACTTCAGAACATGTCTTAATGATGAATACAGAGATAGGAATGGGACCTAATTATAGAAACAAGATAAAAGGATTTGGTCCTTTTATGAAGACAGTCCCTACAGGGCAGATAATGTGTTGGACCGTACTTCGTGTGCTTCATGTTGTTTCTGAGACTCTAGGGATGGCTTAAACATATTAAATTGCTTGTAATTATGTCTTTTATTTGTCCTACTCTTCCCTACATAATTACAATGTATTTAAAGATTTAAACATGACTGGGCAAATTATCAAAAATGAAACTGGGCAGAAATATTTTAGTCACATTGCTCAGCTGTAGGTTTAAATATATTGCACTACTGTCCTTTGATTGCCATGGTCTCTATTGTTCTATTTAGAAAATGCTGAGTTGGATGAAGCAGGGATGGAAACAGCAGGCTGCACTAACGTAATTCTAGATATCGTATTGTTTAAATGAAGACTTCCAGCTGGTTGTGTGGGTATTGTGAAAACAACTCTAGCTTCCTATGGAAGTCATCATGTCACTGTACCAGATCAGGCGCTGAGACGGAATAGTGCAAAGAGGGAAGGAATAAGGACTACATTTAAAATTCAGCCCCCCTTTCCTCTTCCCCAGTAATCCATTTAACCCTGCCACCACGGCTAGTGCAATATTAATGCCCTTAAACGCGGATGAGGTGGAAATGTGTCTAAAGGAGCAGATCCCTGTAGGCAGGGCACGCACGGGGTTATGAGCACAGTCCGGCTACTGTACATCGGAAATATTCAAACGTAATAGTGATTGGGCAGGAGGCATTTACATTCAGATGTGCGTTAGAGCCAGATGTATGGATGTATAGAGAGGCTGTACCGTACAAGAGCTGTGCAGCTGCCCAGCCGGCTGCCTAACTGTTTGAGCAGACTCTTTTTCTGCTGTTTGAAACTGAAACAGGCTTAAAAGAGATTTAGAGATCACTGTGTGTTTATGTGAAATCCTAGACCAGCTCAAATGCGGCCTATTGCACTCAAGTCCCAATGAATACTGGCTCGTGTGTCCAGGCCGGGCGCGCTCTGACAGGAATGTTGATCTGAGAAAAAAAGACAAGCAGGTAAGAGGTGAGCTGGGAGGGCAGGAAATCGATTTGGTCATGTGTTAACCAACTCATGAATAAAGCCGCTGTGTCCACGTGTTGGAAGACAATGGCTGGATTCTGCAGCTTAAAAAAGGGGTTGGCCGATTTTCAACTCATAACACAAGGTAATTTTCTTTTGACTTAAATGAATACATTAATAAACAATCAATATACCAATCATACTCCAACTTTTAATCGTTTTTGTCTTGTAATCTGTACTGTAAAGAACCATTTGTATTGCACATATCCACTGGGCATTATTGTTTATGGGTTGTTTGTTTTTGGGTTAAGACAAGTAATGCACTCTGCCAGTAAAGCACTTCCTCACTTTAATATTTGGGCAATATTACAGCACAGACTGATTGATCATTGATTGTATTGGAGATTAAATGCTGATTTAAATGCATTATTAAAAAAGGCTTTGCTGTGTTTTATCATTTCACAAGAAATTAATCTCAACCCATTTGACAGAATAAATCCAGCAGATCATTACTGAGAACTCTTTTGCAGTTACCTGTGTTTAAAATGGTAAAAAGATTTTGATAAATAGATTAAATTATGTGTACAAGTGGTTTATAGATCAATAAATCACTTTGCAGGAAGCAGGTCTGAAATGTCCTAAAATTAAATGGAAAGAAAACCACAGTCTGACTCATGACCTTTCCTGCGCAGCACTATGTGGAGCAACATGAAACAGTTGTGTCAAGGAGGGCCTAACCATTCAGTTCAACCTCAACCCCCAACGTTTACCTCATCTCATCCAGCGGCGTATGAGTAACAGTCCCACATTGTTTGTAAAGCTGGACAAAGCGGCCACAATCTGCCCACTAGAAGAACTTTTTCCAACACTAATTCAGCTGTTCCAGTAAAAGCTGGTGCTCCTGGAGATTTTAGATTGTGTGAAACAGTTTGTTTGTGCTGTCTCAGAAGTTGGAATAGTTGTGGTGGGGCTGCCAAGAGGAAAGGGGACTCTAGCTCTGTCCCGTTAACATTGGAGAAGGACTAAGGTGTAGTTCCTCTGAAGCTCTGTGGGAGAAAGCTGCTGTCACTGCTGACCTTGGCTGGCTTTTAGCAAGTGTTTTACTCAGATGTTTTATTGGGTTGCTGTCTTAAAAAGTAGCACATTGTGTCTTTTGAGAGTTGAACTTTTGACACTCTGAAGTGTTAAAGGAGGCAATACTAAAAAATAAGGAAAATGTTGCTATGGGTGTGGTCCCGTTTTTGCTTTGAGTGTGACAATGTACAAGATGAGGTCAGAATCTAACAGTCTCCACACACTGCTACCCTTTTTCCTCTAAAGAGAATACATAAGAACTAGTGCTTCTTTTAAGTACTGCCCCGTGGCTGACCCCTCTCAACTGTACACACAAGGTTCTGTCACAATTACTTTCACATCAGGACACACTGGAATATGTATGCACACACTCTCTCGTGAGGACATTCCCTCTTGTGTAACCTTGTGTGTAGTGGCGACAGGCGACAAAGAAAAAAAGGCTAATATTGGCTCTTAATATTTGATGTGCACAGAGAAGCGTGGTGTGTGTTTTTCATTAGGTTGTTCAAGTGTCTGCCTCTTTGATCGCTTCTCGAGGTCAGGAATGGTAAAGAGAATTTAGATTGCTTAAAGAAATGGACGGCTCTAAGTAATCTACTTACACCATTGACTCCTTTTATCCAATTTCTTTTGTAACCCTGCTCCAGGCTATATCTCTTGATGGAAACAACTGCAGACTTTACATTTAATTAACAGTTTGGAGGTGTTTCAACAACAGCTATTGCAAAGAATTACATTACTTTCTATGTTTGAATTTTTAGCAGCCCACTTCCCACCTTTTCATGGAAAGTTGTCAAAAATCCGAAGATTGTTGTTTTTTCCCCAACGGATCCCAGCAGACTTGGTTATTTGATGTCATTGTTTGTTGCAGGAAGGAAGGCGGCGTGCGTTGTAGCCCAAATAATTGGTGGAGGATTCTCAGCAGGGGAAAGTAAACTGAAAGTGACACCAGGGTGGAACACTCGGCGTGATGCCTTCTTCCTTTCAGCACTTGAGCTAAAACTACAGGCCCTCAGTTCCACAAGAGCACGAGTGAGCGCTCCCTGACTACGGCAGCACACTGCACTTGGCAGGCCAGGATGCTGATTCCCCCTTTGCACCATTAATCTTTTATATCAACGGCTAAATATGAGCTGAGTTGATGTGACGTGGAGTCTGTGTCGGGGGCATGCTGAGTATGAGCGAGGCCTGTTGAGGTTAAGTGCTCTGGTGTCTGAGGCTCGGGGGACGCTGGGAGAAGTAAAAATGGGAGGGGTAAGGAGAATAGAAGACAACTGAGAGATCATCCCATATGGGAAAACCTTGAGATTTTATGACTTTGGCCCTTCTGACACACAATCCATGCTTACACACGCTCATACACAGGTGGCCAACCTAAAAAAAAAAGCGTCTGTCTCTAAAAATCCTCCGGCTTGTCTTTGAAGGGGGTACTGGTGTAATACTGCGGCTTTTGTAATCCAAGAGAAGTATGTACATATTCAAAATCCACACACTAGAGGTTTTGATTTCTGGGTTACTGCAGAACTTCATGGGGTGCCTCGACAGTTTTCTTTTTTTTTTTCAAAGCACTGTAAGATTGTTGTAAAATTTGACAGGAGTTCTGGGGCTGTTGTGGAGCATACAGTAGCTCTATCTCTTCTTTATTAAAACAATGAGTCACAAAAATCCCTGCTGTGATGCGAGATAGTATGTTACTGTATGCAGATTTGAGCCTGCTGTAACTGTGTGTATCTTCCAGAACACACCCGGATCACCACATCAAACAATAATGAGAAGAAAAGTCAACATTGTTCTCTGCCATGCTCCATTAACAACAGCAAAATCCATAATCATATTCATTTTCAAGCAGCTTTATTTAATAAAGTGGAATAGGCCTGGTACCTCCATTACCATAATGCTACTTAACATTAATCTTGGTCATTAAAAAAGCCTGATACACAATCCCCAGGCACTTGACTTGTAGGGATTAGAGAAGAAGCAGTGAGAAAATAGAAGTACTTATAATGGGAATAATGTGCTTGGCCCCATTTCTCAAGAGCCGCTAAATTCCGAGAGATTCTCCTTAATGTTTGTGGAAGTATTGATGCTGCCAGCCGTGACTTAAGAGGTGAGGTTTTGATCTTGCGCTGTGGATGTAAACAACTCATTAGGAGGAGAGCGTGGAGGCCTCCTGACTGGCAGGGACGGCGGGGGTCCCGGGGATATCTGGGAACATGTTAACTACCTCACTATCACTCTCTCCCAGTATCAGACTCAGCACTGCTCTACTTAAAGCGCTCATCAGTCGACGAAGAGTTCCTTTGGAGATGCGTTCAGTTTTTTACCTGCTGAATGAACCTGACTTCAACTCCCATTGTTCCTCTTCCTCTTAGCTTTTTAGTCCTCTCTTTTCAACTCTTTTCCTTCCACCTTATTCCTCCTCGCTGTGCTGTCTCCTCACTCCACATTCTTGCTCTCCTAATCAATAACCTGCTTGGCTTTTTCTCAGCACTCTGCATTTCCTCCTGCACTCTCCTTTGAAGAGGTTGTCAGACAGTCTTCGCTCATACGGAGCCATTTTCATTCAGCTCCATCACTCGGGAGACATGACCTCTCTTTTATTCTCCTCCATTCCCTCTATGGTATCTCTTCATCGCTCTTTACACATCCCAATTCTCCACTGAGTCACAGCTCCCTCCCTCTGGTGTAATAACAAAGAAATTGCTTGGTCATACGATTTCCTCACTTCTCACAGAGATTGGTAAACAACTTCAGGATCATTGATCACAGGCAAAGCTTTATGAAGACAGGTTATAGCTCAGTTATGGATCAAAGGCTTGATCTTAAATACCTATACAACCATCCAGTAAATTTCATTTGTGACCAGGAAGCTCAGGTGGAAGTGAGTTTTGTCTCCAAAAAGTCTCCGTGTTCAGTAAGACTTAAAAAAATTCATAGCTACTTAGTCGGCTGTTAGCTTCACTAGCTAACTACATTGCATGTAGGCTTTTTCAAGTCTGATGACATCACAGGCTCAAATATGTTTGATATCACATTTTATTGTTTGACTTCTCCTAAACTATCCTATGATCTCCCATGAGCCGATCAAAAACATTAGGACCTTTACACTTTTAGCGCTTATGGCTTTTGAACACTTTCAACATCTCAAGCGAGCTTCGACCAAATGACTTTAACCCTAATTGTCTTCTTTTAATGGTGCTTTTTGATTTATTGCCTGAAGATTTCAGTGCTTAGCTACTACTAAAAGCTCTCTTTTGCAACACAGTGCTTAAGAGGAGCAGAGCAGAGGAGTGGGGAATTCATTTTTTATTTTTGATCTGATCAATAATTAGAGCTCTCACAGAGCAGAAAGAGTTGACATTGGTGATATATTGATTTGAAAGTCATAGTTCATGCATGTTAATGAATCCCCTGATCCATAGGAAGAGGTTTAAAGACCTTGTGGAGGGTGTAGGGGTTAAACCCAAGGAGAGATGCATTATTATGCTTATGTTTTTCCATTTTTTCCACATTTTTTTTTACAGTTTTGTTTTCTCATCTCTGCCTTCTTGCACATTCCACAGGGTGAGTTGAGCTGTCTTTAATCTTTTTTTTTTACGTGGAGGGATTATTGTCTCTTTGTCCCGCTGACTGGCAGCACAGATTCTCTGACAGACCCGCAAGGCTCCGAAGTCCCATCAGATCAACCACACTAATTAACTTCTTTAAACAAACTGGGATCAAGAGTCAGGAGAAAAGCTTTCAGGCCCCTTCAAAAAGACCATTTAAGAGGAACAGGGTGGGGAACTTTAGCGACACAAGAGGCCCCGTGTGTGGCTCCATCGATGGGCTGGAACCGGAGTGCTTTGTGTGCTATGTCTGTGTGTTTATGTGACGAGGGGTGGGGGATTATGGCGGTCTGTGTTTGTCAAGAATGAGGACCCTTCTGAAGAATCCCAGACATGAGCAACTTGATCTTTGACCTCTGTGTACTGAGCTGAATCACAGATGGCAAACACACATTACGCACTAAACAAGCAGCAGATAGAGACATGTAGCTTTTAAATGAACCTCAAAGTCTTAGTGTTGTCTTGGAATTAAACACATTTTTCTTTTTTTTTCTGTCTTGGGCATGAAAGATACCGATTTTAAATTAACATTAAAACCAGAAGTTTTTAATGGATTGGATGAAAAGTTTCTACACTAAATATTTAAAATTATCATTTCTTATTTTTTTCAGTTTTTCTATTGTTATTTTTTCCACATGACCTAAAGACTTTTGTGGATTTAGATATAGCTAGTAATGCTAACAGCCAGTAATACTAATAATGTCCATCTTATAGTAGTGCATTATTTACTGCCTGCACCACACTTGATGGTTGATTATCTTTTATTCATTCAGTATGTTTACCTTCTGAAACTGTGGACATAATGACAGAGAATTATTACTCTTGTGTTTCCAAAGCAGTTATTTGCTTTGCACCAGTGATTATATCTTTTAGAAACTTATTTATTACATGTCCTCCTCATTGTCATTACCTGCACTAACGAGATAAGCTCCATCATGAGTAAACTAAGTGGACTGTTATGAAGGTGTTTAAATGGGGCCATTCCTCTCTTTACTCTGCTGCTAGTGTGTGTTTTTTGTGATTGCTGCGGTTGTAATTAGATGAAGGACTATTATCCAGTAAAGATGTTTCACTCACAGACTGGCATAATTCTCACCAAGAGGATTTTGCAGCACTCAGAGTTATAAAAAAATAATTAAAGAATATAGAAGCAGCATTTTCACAAGAGTTTGTTTAGTAATAAGGCTCCTGTCGGCGTGCAGTAGACAGTAACAAGTACAAACACATTGTAATGTTGGCTTTGACATCCAATGAGCTATTTCCTTTCCTTACACCCTGACGTTTTTCTTCCACTGTGTAGTATTATGTGTCCATCTTAAAGGACCATATGGTATTTTTGCAACACAGCAAACACACATAAACAGATGCACAGATACAAACGGAGACAAAGGCAGGTGGGAGTCGCAGTGAGTGCTTCGGTGTGATGTATGATCTTCATTTCCCCCCCACGGTCTGTCTCCAGCACAGTGTCAGCCATAAGACAGACAGAGGAAATGAACGCTGGGGAATTTATCTCCCATGCTGGCATTGTTTCTGCCTGGTGAGCTTTGAATTAACACATTTATTAAAGTGGCGGGTTGAGACCTCCTGTTATTACAGGGCACAAGTGCTGAGCAGGGAATGTGTTGTGTGTTTTGTAAAAGCACAAATTAAAATGAAATCTGTAGATTAGCAAATTAAAAGGTTGGAAAAATTAAAAGGGTGCTATCATAGTTGACATTATCCAGCGAGATTATTGTACCGTGATGAAGAGGTTGTAAAAAAGGATTTGGATAACTTTGATTTTGCCTAAGCTACACATAGACAATGTAAATAATGGGGATTCCCAGATCACTACATGTGGAGAAAGAAGATTAAATGACACAGATGCTTGGCAGGTCAAGCTACATCTGTTTAATTTCAGCTAAATACAACTCCACAATAGTATAAATACAGCATTAGCTCACAACTGAACACATGGGCCAGGTTCAAACCCTCAGGCGCTTTGACCAACCACAATCAAGTTCTCGTACAGGCAGCTAATTGAGTACCTCTGACAGAGTGCTAAGTGGCAACAGACAGCTTTACAAACAGTCAAAGCGGACCAGGATTGGAGAGTCCGTCAGCTGGTCTGTAGCTCAAAAACGTCAACATCTAGTCAAAGTTTAGAACAGGAGCAGGGCAGGAAATCCTCTTGATTAATGATCGGATTGTCTCGTAAACTTAAAGTGCAGATTTGCTGGCAGTTCAATACAGCCTGGACTGATTCTTGATCAGACTCAGATGTGCAGACCGTTGGGCTGTGTAGGCCTAGTGGCATGTCAGTGCGTTTCGGTCTTTTTCTCATTTCCTGTAGCGTTTCCTGCTTTGTTCTAAATGACTGTATCGTCTTGTGCCTGGTGGCTTCAAGCGAGAACAGTAGCTTTGATTTGATGCCTCAGCGGCACACTTTGAGTTTGGCCCCCAGCTTGTTCTTTTCTCCTCCACATCAGCCTCATGTCTCGAGGGCTCCACAGCTCTTGTCTCTCGTGTTTCTTCAGTCACCCTGCCTCCACCTCTAGCCCTGCGGGTGCAGCAGTTGGTCTGGCTAATGGAGCCACTTACTGCCCCTTTAAATCTTAACGGTGCTGGTTAACCCTTTATTGATGTTCTCAGACCTCTCAGCTGCCTGCAGGCTGGCCACACTGTAAATCTGTTACCTGGTGCTTGATCAGCTGCTCGCAGAGAGGCTTTGACTAAAGGCAGACACGGTTATTAGACAAAACTATAACCATTTGTCCACCATATTTTTTCTCCAGTTTTTTTATTTCCTTACCTTCTGGTGTCTGCTTCCAGATTTAGGAGATACTAAACATTATTTGCAATGACACAAAACCAATTGCCAGCATATCTTTATCTTTGAAATCTTATTTCATTTTATCTAAGGACAACTTATTATTTTTTTCATGACAGGCTGGCAGTGACAATCCAACCCCTGTCTGGTAATAGCTAATCTGATCACAAAGAGAAAATGTAGTAAACACATAACTATAACCGTATGAGTAGAATATAAGTGAGAGTTAAGTGAAAAGTGATGGGGAAAAGGGGGGAACAAGTGCATCAGAACTGTGGTTGCGACTGAACGGTGACAGGCATCTAGATCATACGTCTCGGATCATTTGGCCTTCCATATTGGAGTTTATGGTTTGTAGATTCTGCTGCAGTAAAGAACATCATTTCTGGAGCAGATGTTAGATTTTGATTGATTTCCTTGTTGCCAAAAGCTTCTTGCAGATGCTCACAGATGCTTGCCTGTGTTCCCTGACTGTTTGTGATGCAGAGACACACTAAAGCCTCCAAATCCTCAACAGATCACCCCTGAGGCTCCTGGAGCCTTGTGTAGTCCCCAGTTTTTGTTCAAATATCTAATAACCCATCATAGGTCTTTAGAGTCCATCCTACCTCATTCTGGTTGTATATCTCATTTCCCCTCGAGCCCTCAATTAAAGCGAGAGCGTTTACCCAAAGAAAATATGGCAGGTCACGTAATATTGCAGCTAAACCTCCACCACTTAAGTGTATATATGCTTGAAAAAGTATGACCACACAACAGGTGGCCTCAACTGTGCTCCAGAAAACTCTATAAAACTGCTCCTCATCCTTTTTTTTTTGTCTTTCTGAAGCCTGCACTCCACTCCAAAGGCCGGCCGTATCCTTTTACCTCAGGCCATGCAGCTCTGATGGTCTGGGACATGTTAGCCAGCTGCCAAATGAAAGGGGATAAATCACGCAAATGAAAACAAATAGAACCAGGTCTGCTTAGCTCTAATTAAAGCCGGTCCCTCAACTCTGTAAACTTTTGTGTGTTCGACATTCTTGATGGCGCTCCCGGAAACATGTGTTCCTCCCTGGGTTCCTGAGTCTCTGAAGCAGAGCCATGTGCTTCTTCACAGGGGGCGCTGGTATGACTTGTTCAGAGGGGAATGCTGTTCTGTTCTTAATAAGCAGTGTTAAAGGTGGAGTTGGCAGAATTTGAAAAAATCTAACAGTTTTATACAAATATTTGACATACTGCTAATTCTCACTGAAATAATACTTTAAATAGGTCTATAATGTATTTTGTTGTGCTTTTGTTAACAACAGGACTTTAAGCTAGTCTTCTCATTCAGGCTTGTCCTGTCTTCCAGCTTAGGCAACATTCAAATTCATTTCAAATGATTGATTCCCGCTCTCCCTTATTCATACCATCATTGTGTCTTTGGGCAAGACACTTCAGCCCCCGTGCCTCCAATGTTAACGCTCAGGTGTACGACTGTGTGTGAGTTAGAGGTTAATTTGGTGGGGGGAGAAGGCTGTGAGCACCGTCTGTATGGCAGCCCCCCCTCTCTGTCTGCCCCAGGTGTAAATGTGTGTGAATGAGAGCACCATGTAAAGCTCTTTGGGTGCCCAAGAAGGGTACAAAAAGTGCTAAAAAATGCATGCCTTTAACCATTTATGTGTACAAAAGATTGTGTTTGAACTTTTTTAATGCTCAATATGTGTATTTATTGTATTTATTACTAACTGTGTTCTGTTGTTTCTCTTTCTGTCTTTCATGTGCTCCTTGATGCTGCTGCTCCCATTAGGTAAGCATATTCCCAATTTTCTACTTTGAAAAATAGAAGTCTAACATGAATAAGTCATCGATGTATTTGGTGGCTGAAAGAACTTAATTTGTTCTCAGTCTACTGTGCAGTGGCTGGATACTGGCTTTAATGAGCTGTAGGGACTAGACCACATGAACTGCCCTCGCATGGCATGTGTCACTCTATATCACTCACACTTTCTCATTTATGTAATATTGTGTGTCTGGGACTATTTCTCTTATAAAGAGTCTATTCAGAGAAATGGGAATGTTAGTGCTGGCTCTGAGTCATTTGTGTGTGTCTCTCTGTGTGTGCTTTGTCATAAGTCTAACACATTTGGTGGAGGAAGATTCTTCTTAGTTTATTTTGCTTTTTTGGCACAAAGCGTTAGTTGGAGAATTCAGATTTCTTTGTGATTCTTTGTGTGATTTATTCATTTCTAACCATATAAATTACATCTTTGAAAAATACATTCAGTCCCATTTACTGTTTTTGTTTGATGTATATTGTATTATGTATAATTGTTCTAGGTGTAAGTGTCTGGTCTTTTTAGTGGAGTTGGCAATATGTAGATGTTTAACATCATCTGTTTTTCATTAAACCTTACTACTAGGGCTTCACAATATCTGTGTCTCAACGAACCTGTTGTATCCTCATAATGTTATGGTATATGACAGGTATTCACACTTTACTCGACTTTTAATTAATCGGCTGCAGTGTGACCAGTGAAATCTAGTCCAGAGTTTTCATGTATTTAAATTCAGAAAGAATTCAGAAACCATTGATGTCATTACAATATTCAACATGGTTGACATATCACATTTCACAGGCCTAACAACTACTCAGCGTTAATTATGTGCAGATCTAATGCTAAGGTGTTTTTTCTATACTACAACATATTTGACCCATCAGTGGTCAGAAGAAAGTTGACCTCTGATTTGGAAGACTGGGTTGCTTCAAAAACACTCTTTATCCTTATCAGTATGCCATGGATAGATCACAGATAACCAGATAACGCGACTGGGTGTTAACGTTTGTCGTCCCGGAGCCAAAGCAGTTTCCTTCCATTTATTGTAAATCTGCATACAGTGGGTGTAGCACTGCCTCCAGACCAGCGCTCTCTGCTCAGTACTGCTCAGCTCTGCTCTTCCAGGGTCGAGCTTCTGCAGAGGACAGAACAGGAAGACTCACTGACCCATGGTCCACTTCAATTAGCATTCGCCAACGACACCTGCTCTCAGTAGCATCCCGCTCTTCTGCTGAGGGCGTCAGAGTCTGGTCCCTATGTGTCTGGGCGTGCATGCTGCTGGTATTACTGCACAGCTCCATGAAATATTTAAACATAATGTTGGAAGTGCACCGAGCTAGACCTCTGCTTCCCTTCTCTCATCAAAAATAAAAGGGCAGCGTGAAATATTTTGAAGATGGCAAAAGGAGACTGGAGGAAAACGAGGATGTTATCGCAGCTAAGGGGAAAGGGGAACTTGAGCACTAATTATTCAGGAACGAAATGAATTCATACAGTTTTACATAAAGTAGATGAATTAGGCTGGGTGCTGAGGCTTGTTTAATTGGGAGTTGGATAAGATGTAGGCTTGTACTTCCTGCTGCCACCAGGTCATTTCGAAGTCGCAGTGCTGGAAAGAAAAGATGATGTGTAGAAGAATGGGGTCACAGGGTCAGAAAGTGGAGCCACCCAGCTCGTAATAGCTTTAACCTTTAACCTCTAGCCATGTCCCAAATCTTCTCTTAATGCAAGTGACTGACAGCCCGGCACCATGTCTCAATCACATGTCTGACACAAAAACTCTGATAGGCTAACGATTTGTTTTTGAAAAGTATAAATTCTTGGCACATAAAAAACATTAGAGTTAAAGCATTTCTTCATGATCTCTTGTTAATGTTGACAGGACAATTTGCAATATATTGTGCAGCCCCATTGTATATCTATAAGAATGCTTGGCGTAAAATGCTATGTCACCATGTTGCAATGCTCATTATAAGTTTATTTGCATCTGTAGCAGGGCATTGTGCTTCCTTTGAGCTGTGTGATCATCCAAACCCTGCTTCTCGCTAATGGAACAGAGGACTTCAGTCGTGACTAATTGTTATCTATTTGTTTGTTAATGCAGCTCTTGTTTGGTGCTGTTGGGAACAGATGTGCCTGATGAGCTTTGTGAAGTGGCGGATGTATGCAGTGGGATGAGCCTAATCAGTAGCACAATTATAAGTTCATGAGTACATCATCTGCATTAGGAGGAAAATAAAGTTGTTGTTTGTGATTTGCCAAACATTACACCCTGTTCATAGACATGCACAAAGTTTCACCAGAGGAGAAGACGTGTACTGTAGCCCCAGAAGAGTAGACAGGAGTGTATCAAAGAACATGTGCCCTGGAATATCCTGACATGAACCAAAGAGGGAGCGCTGTAGTGAGAATGAAGCTAGACAATTTTTGCAGGATAAAGCCAAGTAACTAACCTTTGATCTGACCCTGAGTGGTGAGGCCTGAGGACTTCGATGAAAGCCATAGTCCTTTATGAGAAACATCTGAGATTTTAGCACACTTTCCTACAAAAGCTATTTTATTATGAGAAATGTTATAAACAGAAGGCTGAATGGAAGGAAAGTCCAGTCTTAAGTCCAAAGTATTCTGGACTTTGGCTTTTAATATAGTAAAAAAAAAGTCAGATTACAGGCCATTGTGGAAAATATAGTGTATGTTCTCAGATTTTTTCCATGTTTGTGTGTCTTTCTATTATTGCAAAAAGACTTCTTTGTTCCAGTATTTTGCAGTGAATGAGTCTGGACTGGCCCTGACCCGGCAGATGACTGTGAGTTTGTCTGAGAGGTCTGCCCCGTGGCTCAAAGCTCTGCGCCGGTGTCAGGTCACAGACGTCACCTGAAATGAGCTGGGTCTGGGGGTTATATTGGAGCGACTTGGCAGCAGAGGACACACACTTTTCTCACTGCTGCCGCTCGGAAACCAAACGTTTATGTCCTGATTTTATTCATGAGCTTTGCAATACCACCAGAAATGTGCCTAGGGGGCAGCACCAGAAGATGAAACATTCTGTACAGTCCAATGGTGATTAACGGGAATGTGAAATAAATGTTTACAGCGTGAGATTCTGTAAAGCTAAGTTGTTGTTAAGAGGTTAATTAATTGTACATTTTTGATTAGTTGCTCCATTTATGTTTTTGTGCAATTATGTTTCAGCAGTAAATACATTTAGGTGCATAGCTTTTTCATACCCATATTTTTCTGTGTTGTAAATCCACAGTCACGCTCACGGCCCCCAAATGGTGGATGTGACTGTAACTAGTCATTTTAGATTTTGGGAACAAGGTGGGTAGGACTGCAGTAGCAGTAGTAATTATACTTTTACTTGAAGACAGATTTGGACTACTCTACCAACCTCTACCTTCAATAAGCCAGAAACATATTTAACTCGCAAGGGCTTATTAGGCTTTACATCATCCAAATGAACACAGTCAACACTGTTTGTCAAACAGACCTGCCCGGAAACATCATTTCACCGGGATATCCAGTTTGCAGTTTATTATGACTCTAATACAAGATGCATGTTCTTTCCTCAGTGAAGTGAATTAGTTTTTTGCCTATGCATTGGCTTTCTCTGTGTTCTACAACATTAAAGGCCCCATAGGCTCATTGAAAAGTGAAACCTCATTTGCTTTTTGAGATGTTTTGCATAGGATACTATACGATTTATGTACATTTGCCTTTTAAGAGAATTCCTTCAATGCATTACCATCCCATTAAACTCCTGAGAGCATACTCTAAAGGGAGATTTACATTGTAATGTCGGCGTGTACATGCACCATAGGAGTCTGCAGTGTCTATGCCGATGTAATTACTCATCGGGGCACTGCTTCCTGTATGGCCACAAACCTGTAATTGGTCTGCTTGGTCTTCATTATATTTTACTCACAATATAAACAAGTCACAATGTTTTTCCACTCATAAATTCAAGCAAAAATAGCATTTCCTGGAGAAAATTAATTTCCTGTGCAAACCTCTATTTGGTTATTGTTATACAAAAAACTGAACAGCAGAGATTGTGGATGTTATTATTTTCAGTATTTGTCACAGAATGAAGGCGCGACGGCTGAAATAGTAAATGCTTGTAGAACCGAAATAGCCTGCTGCTACTTTTTAAGTGTAAACATGTCAAAGAATTGCTTTAAATTAGTCAGCAAGTAACTTTCTGTGTCTAATGCTTAACTTCGTAAACTTATCCACATGACAGGAACCAGAAGTATAAATGTCTAAAGTGTTAGACCAGTCAGATTTAACATTGCTTCTCCTGTTAGTCAATACCATACCAATACCATAATAATGACACTAGTAACATTAAGTTCGAAAGTTCCCATTCAAATCATTGGTTGTGACTCAATCAGACCCTTATTTGCATTTTACTATTAACTATTTCCTTTTGATACTTCTGACACCACAAAAACAGATTCAAATATTACTATATTATGATTGTAAGTAACAAGTTTTGTGGGGAAAACTCTTTTTCTTGGTCCTTGGTTAGTTAAAGTCACAAGTATTATGTTAGGACATCAAAGATTCACAATGCATCATGGGGAAATGAAACTTGTATATGAAGAATTCCTTTAGACACATGTTCAAACTCACAGGAACAAATCAGATCCGGGTGATAGATGAAACAGTCGGTTTTGCCTTGCAGTCTGAACATAGCCTTTGGTTTTCCATAGGTAGGAAAGCCTGTTCCCATTTTCCTTCTGTGATTGAAGTCTCGGAAACCAAACTTTAATAGAAAACTGTATCAGACATGAATCTCTGTAGGCTGCTTCGAAACGCCACACATTTAAATTGCATTTTCCTCACACAACATGGCAGAGCACACAACACTTCACACTAATTTTCGTGTCCTGAATGCAGAATGCATTTATAAATATCTTGCAGGTCATGTTTGAATTCTCATTCTATTAAAAATACATATGTATGTATGTTTATTTGCATGTCTGTATATTATAAAAGGCTTTCTTTGATGCACAGTGTGTGTTCTCAGCAGTGTGTCAGAGATAATGGCACAGACAGAGGCTAATGTACAGTCCCATAAACATTTATAGAGCCGATGGGAATTCAGAGCTGATATGAAGCTTGTAGAGCCACTCTCATGGTATATTGCCTTTAATATGGTGCTGTTGATACTCAGCGCAGCACATGATCAGCAAAAATATTTAGAGGAACAGCAGGAACATGGATGACTTTATTATAAAAGCATTCAAAAATATGACCCCAGCTCAAAGAAGGGCCAATGCTGTGCTGGATGTTATCAAATAAAAGAAAATAAAAGATCATTTCTGGATATTAGCGGGTGAGATTATTTTGTTGTGTTGAAGATAAAATGTCATATGATGATAGGATTGTATCAGGGACTTCCCCGAGGAACTGGGTCATTTATCCGAGCGCACATTGTATTTCTCCTGTCATTACCACAATGACAGACGACACATTATGTCCCTATAGTGAGTCCATTATCGTGGCTGCTTTACATCGTGTACTTTGTGTTGTCTAGGTTAGAACCCAGAAATACATATGATAATGTTTGGTGTAGTCAGGATTATGGCGCTCACATGGCCTCCATTAATCATTATGTCGAGAAGGCAGGGGGGAGGGCGGGAGAGGAGGCGTGTTGGGACAGGGCCCAGTGACAGTTTGGGAAGGTGATGTGAGCTGAACTACTAGCCTGTGGTGAAGCCCCCCCTCATCCCCTCAATATCACACCATCTCTGCTTTTGTACCAGCGCCTGTCACCTTCTCTCTGGAACAAGTCATGGTTTTAGGCAGTGTGTTTACCCCCTGGTGTTTACCTCCTGGGGCTTTCTGCCACTGACATAAAAGTGTGAGGGCAGTGATGGGCGTATTAAGCATATTAGCTATGTATTTGTGTTCCAGTTCCTAAAATTAAACAGGCTTTGGAACTTGTGACACATGAGAAGAGTGCTGCAGAGCAAAAAACATTTTACAAAAACATCTATTCAGGGAATCTGATACAAGGAAGATGGCAGATATGATGGACTAACTGAAAAGAAGAAAAAGGTCAAGAACGCAGGGCTGGTATCTTTACATGATATAAGATGAGACAGGAGAAGGCCCAAGAAGTCTTACTCTCAAAAACCTAAGCTTAAAGAAATACATTTCTATATTATATTGTTAAAGAAAATGAAAAAAAATATTTCCAGCCCTCCTTTTAGCCAGTCAGCAACGTTGATGGACCAGGCCAGAACTAGAGGGTGAGCTGTATTCTTGTATTTTAGTTTGGTTAACAGCCATATGCAAGGCTTACTGCCAAAACTGATAGAATTCCAAAATGTCTGAGTCACTTACTTGTCCTTTAAAGCTGTTGTATAACTCATTTTGCTTCAACAACTGAAAAGTAAATGTTGAACTGGATGCAGATAATGGCTTTCTTCCTAAGCGTTTAGACATTGTAGTCCACTCCAGTCATCAATCAATTAGTGCTGGAGATTAGACGACACACATATTATTGATATCAAATTATATTATTTGCATCTTTATAACAATTACTATATTTAAAAACAGCGTCTAGTCTCCTCTGCTACAGCCGCAGCCAGTGTGGTTGACCTAATTATTTACCAAAAAATGTAACTCATGCTGCAAATTTGAGTTGATATTTTTAAAGTAATGACAGCCTGAGCAGACAATAACCTTGAAATGGATGTTCAGCCAACTATCAGCCTTCAGCTCATGCAGGCTATTTCACCAAAACATATTAGTAGAGTAAATTAGATTTTGAAGGTCATATCATCCTGTTGATGTGTGTTAAGCTGTTTACACATCAGTCTTTACCTTAATTGCACTAAGTTCCCCCATCTTCTCAGTACTGGTGCATTTCCTGATCAGCGACTAATATGATCTGACAGTGAATGTCACTGTAGGGGCTCCTTGCCATAGCTGTCGAGCAAAAAACCTTTCATGTTTTCAAGTCAGTTGGAGGATTACATGCTCCGTAATGGGATGAGAAAGATGTACACACCCATGCATACAACCGTCTTAAAACTGATTACATACTTGTAAAAAATACATGGTCATCAACCTAAAAATGACTGAAAACCAGAGTTTAAACTCAAACTTGTGTTGTATGTGGCAGCTTGTCGTGTAATTACCTTCTGAACAATGAGAATGTTTTTCTTTCCTTTGGTGAAGCAGATCAAAATGGCACGGTATGTAGCCTGCGTGAGCTTGGATGAGAAAAGGTTTGTGATGTGTGGACTCCTGATATGAACTGGGAACAGCAGTGGTCACTCCTCTTCCACAGCCCTGGGGGTAATTGGATTTTAGGAAAACATCCTTTCGTAGATTTTCAAACATTCTGAAAGGTTTAATCCCTGTGCGTTCACTCTTTGATCTGTGTGCTTGATTTGCTTGTGAAGTTTTCTCCTGTAATTTTGTGTTTGCGTTGAATACAAGCTCTTAGGGGGACACGCATGTGAGCATGTGTGTTCCCGTGTGCATTGTTGCATTGGTAAAGGCCGTGTGTGTGGGAGAGCGTAGAACTGACATGAAGGGTTCACCTAGACAGGAACCCCAGAGAGTTGCATCAGCACAGAGTACTACTATCTGATGTGATTGTCAGCTCTAATTTAACCTTTGAGCCCAACCTTGTATCTATCAAGGCTTTGAATTCAATGTGTTACTTATACAGCTATAATTAAAGTATTCCAATGCATCTTTTTGTCTTTCTTCCCGGTTGTCTTGTTCTGCTTTGCCAGTCATCCAGTCATGTTTTAAACACCTGCTTTGAAAACAGAGATCAGTCGCGTGGAAAAGCCCAACAGAAGCCTTCAAGGGCTGCGGATCACAGGCAAAGTCAAATATTTGGGTATGGAGCGGCAGGGAGGGGCACAGAAGAAATCTTTTCATCCCTCCCCCAGATGAGGATTTCTGCAGCTGTCAGAATGCATCTTAGGGTTCTGGGGAATCAGTCCCGGCAGGTGACAGGGTGAGATACATAACCAAAGAGCTTGATTACAATATTTCTCTGAAGGCCAAGCTGCTCAGTAGAAAACCAAAGAGAGTTTAATTTGCAGCAATAATCAGACCCATTATTGTGTTGACTTGCCATATGGTCTAAATGCATGACGATGTCAACACAGGAGTCAAATCTGGAAATTGCAGATCTGTCACAATGTGTCCAATAGTGACACAGTTGGGAGCACATTGCTTTGGGAACATTGTGATATTGTCATTCAGCCGCAGTGGTGAGGCTTCGAAAGTGGAGTGTAAAAAAAAAAAAAACCTGTGTTGCTGTAAAATGTGAGCGAGCAAAAAGGATATTTGGCAGTGGAATATTGTATTGGAAGATAAGTGGTAAAATTTTTGATGGCTTGTGTAGCTAATAAAATGACTTCAGGGGAGAACTTGAGATTTAATCACCCATACAGCACTGAACACATGCAGCTGAGGACCGTGTGTGACTCGCTACGGAAGACCTCTTTGAACATGACAAAACTGAAGTGCTGCCAAAAAAACTCTTTGTGGATCTATTAGTAAACACTTAAGAGAGATGCTGGGAAACAGTAAGAGAGCAACTTGAAAAAGACTGATTAGTTGAACTTTTGCTCTCATTATTATGTGTTAAACGCTGACAAATAGAAAGCATGAAAGAGTCATTTCAGCGACTCCTATCTGCAGGAAGCTTCAGTACGAAACCAAGATAATTGGCTGAGTTTCTTTACGTGAGTTGCCTGCTGTCATCTTTGCGCTTTAGTTAAAAAAAAAAAAAAAACTGCCACCGGGGAGTGTCAAAGAGATGTATTTGGTGGAGATGAGAGGAGGCAGCCTCTACTGGAGCTATCACAACGACTGGCTATTTATCTGCATTTCCCTGTGGCTGACAGCAAACGTAGCTGTGCTCCGTCCTTGGAAGTAGGTGAGCTGCGGACAGGCTGGGAGTCAGACAGATGCCCTCAGCTTACCACAGATCATTAATGCATGAGGGAGATGGAGATGGGCAGTATCCTGTTCCACTGGAGAAAAGGTCACAGCCAGTCGACAGTAGAGACTGCAGAAGAAGGACTGCATGCTTCAAAGTACAAGAAGATGCAAATAGAAGTAAGAAAGAGGAAGCACTGACAATGGAACCCTTGAAGAGATTCTGACTATGTCCACACTGAAGCGTTTTTATTTTAAAGCTGCTCTCTCTGTCCAGTGTTTTAATTATAATACTACATACAGTACAAAGAGTGGTAATTGTGCACAACATAGACTCTTATTGAAGTTGGTGCAGGATAAAAAAGTCTGAGTGGCCTTTTATACAACAACACATTCTAATACGGCTGAAACTCCTATCACTATTTGAGACTGTCAAACTTGTCATAGATGCTGTTTTGTTTTCCTCAGTTAAAACAAATCAATGACGAAAACGAGTCAGTAAACACACACATGCTTACTTCAGAATTTCCAAGTTTGACAATGACATAAAACAGCAAAAGTTTGGTTTTGAAATGAACTATTTATTCCCCTTTACTTTTTCCACAGAGCTAACTAACCTATTCACCTTTTTAACAATATTTTCTTTGAGAAGGTGTCATTGATTTTTCATTCTCCATATATTCACATTTGCATGCCATAAAATGAGTCCAATCAATACAGATGGTCCAGCCACTCTTAATAGCTTTTCTTACACTTTATATTCGCACTATTCGAGATAAACACAACATTAGGAAATTATACATGAAAGAAGCATCAGTTAAAAACATCTTGTACACACTTGATACTTCTTGGGAAAATGTAGCTCCTAATATTGCATTTAAACTCAAAGTAAGTTTTAATCTCAGTATGTCGTGATATGCAGTAGTACAGTGGTTCTTTGTTTTGCCCGTTGCATGAGAGAGATGTAAGCAGTCCTGTTAGCCAGCTTATGTTGACTTGTGCCAGCTTGTGTAAGCCATCAGTAATCTCCTCTTCTGACAGCATCCTCATGTCGACCTTCACCGTAGATCTCTGGGAACGCCAGCTAACAAGATAACTTGTTGATAGTGTATTTGTTTGACGATATAATGACCCAATAAAAAGCAAATAAAGAATCAATAATGTTTTAATTGTCTAAAGTGGAAAAGTGTCTCAGTACTCTCCTACCAGGCGACATATTGTTGTGTTTATGCCTTTCTCCATCTTTTGCTGCCAAAAAGACTGACAGTGATGAACTGTTTATGAATGCAATAGACTTCCACACCGATGTCCATTACTGCATTTTCCCTTTCTGGTTTAATTTAGGAAAGATTGACGTTTTAAGCCGTTTGTCTTGTTAGTGTGCACATTCCTTATGAGACGGAGGAATCTGCTCTGCTCAAGCGTGACTGTGTAAATGATTGTTGTGGCTGGGAGGTTGGCGTGTTGTGGCTAGCTGTGCCCGTTTCTCCGCAACCTGCCTCTGTGTGTCCACAGGGGGCCATTGCTCGCTTTCAGATGAAGGTAACGGCTGGGGAAGTGCACAGGGACCGGGAGGGAGGGGGCTGCACACTTGCTCTTCATTGCCCCTACATTATATGTGGTTGACCTATTTCAGCAGTGAGCGAAGAGAAGTGAGAGAAGGGAAGTAAACAGGGAGGGGTCGGGCCAAATCACAGGCTGACAGAAGTCCCCCGGTGAGTGGAGCAGGGAGTGGGATTCCCTAATGTAGTAACACCCCCTTTTTTCAGCACCAAACACAAACAGTTGATTTGGCTTCCATCCTATTGAGTGTTTTTCCATTAACACGTCCTTTAACAGGTGTGAGCTTCGCGTATCCTTGTGTCTGCTGATGTTCGACGTGTGAGACAGCTTTTGAGGGCTTCTTTGTCCTGGCCTGGCAAATTAATATGCACTGTAAATAGGAAATGTGCAGTATCTTGTACACTTGTGCTGTGGTTGTCTTTTCACGGGTCTAATCAGGGGTTGTGACAATGTGTTACTTGATAATGAGATTTTTGGTGTAACACCTTTTCTTCAACTATATGTATTTCCATCTTTGACATTAATGTTGTTGTAGAATAAAGAGGCATTATTTGAAACAGACTGTAGGTAAGTCACAAGACAGTGTGTTCAATAATATGCTTTAGGTTATATGTTAACGCTGGAATGACTTACTGCTTAGTTTGCCTTTGTGATGTCTTTAATCTTTCCAGTCCATGTGGATTACATCCTCTCCTGTTCGAGACACTCCGGTTTAAGATAGGTAGGTAGGTTATGAGGAATATGGGTCATGTTCACAATAGGGCATCCTAAAATAGAAGAGTGAATGGGTGTAAAAATGGTGAATCAGTCAAAATGTTGCTGATGAGAAGGATCAAGGGCAGCCTCCAGAAAACCTAGCTCCCAACAGCTCAGATTAATTAAGTATTTTTGATTAATAGATTTTTAATTAGGCCTGTTTGACTTTATTTGAACAATATTTAGAGTCTTGAAAAACATATTGAACAAACTGAGGTTGCACTCACCTTTAAACCAATGACAGACCATTACCATCGACTCTTAGTTTGTATGTAATAGGCTCATATACAGTGCAGTAGTACACATACTGTCACTGCCGATATAAGTGACAGTATGTCACCAGTACCTTCAGGGATATAGAGGAAAATAAGGATACTTAAATACTGGGTCATATATCAATAAGACTAAACATATTAGTTTGTGTAGAAATGTCTCTGATGCCCGCTTTCATCAGTTTAATATTACTACGTTTGTCAGTGTGGGTCAGCCTCAAGAGTCTATATTCCTTTCATGGACCCATATAGTGAATGAGAGCAGGATATAACTAAGCAATGGCTGCAGGGCCCAGAAAGATGCAATTGATCATTCTGCACTGGATATGGTGTCGTGTACAATGTAGGAGCCAATGTGAATATGATCCTCTATCCGAAGTGTAATAGCAGCCATGTTTTCATTCCTCTGTAAGCTGATAGTACAGGCAAAAGAAACTGTGTAAAATGGGTCGGGACAACAGCTATTTTGTACTTGCCTTTGAAGTCAATACAACAAACCTGATACCGTCTGTCTCTGCTCGATATAATTTATACAGTATTTATTCTTACCAAGTATAGAAATTAAAGAACAGTAACTTTAACATGGCCTCTATCCTCAAATGATACAAACACTTTGTTTTTTATGTGAAAGAACCACCATCCTGCATTTTCTCAAGAAGGTTTCAAAACCATTTCCATTTGCGGTGTAAGCTCGGTAAGCCTGACTACCCTTGAATAAACAGGCAGGAAATTACAATAGAGGTATTGAAATACAAGAGAGAGAAAATTTCCAAGCTGCCACAATGTTGTGAGGCAGCCAGACATGTAGCAGTTCCCACAAAACTGCTGTGCTGCTTTTCTCATTTGAGCTATCTCAGCAAATATCTTGTCTCTGCCATGTGAGGGGATATCCTGATAAATAGGTTTATTCAATCTGTGCTATAGCATGTTAATATGGTCTTGTATTCATGTTAATATGGTCTTGTATTCATGTTAATATGGTCTTGTATTCATGTTAATATGGCCCTGTATTCATGTTAATATGGTCTTGTATTCATGTTAATATGGTCTTGTATTCATTAGAGAAAACAATTTTTGCCACCATGTCTGCTAAAGCTCTTTCTGTGCATTTCTTGCTAATTTTTCATGATTGCATTAACAACTTCAGTACCCTGTCTGGAAACAACTTAAATCACAATATTATCATGGTTTTCCAACTAATCCTCAATAAACCAGTGTGACCAATGACAGTTCATCTAGAGCCTTGTATTCTTCATCAATTTGAAATCAATTAAGCTTTTATTATGCCAAAGGGTGTTTTGTAAATCATAGATATTATATGTTTTTTCCAATATTATGCTGCTCATTTATTGAAAGGTTGTCTACAAAGAGAGCTGCTGAGTTTTATTAAAGATTCCTCATTAACAAGCCTTTTTTAGGTTAACAGAACATTTCAAAGATCATCTGTTTTTTAAGACAAGAAAATCAACTGTCGAAGTTTTCTGAACAGTCTGCCGAGGAACCTTGCACTCTCTTATCAGCCAACAATCACTTGGTCGGATTGCTCGAGGCAGCTACGCTTGTACAAACTTAAATTGGCAGTATGTGCAGATTTTTCATTTGTGTTTCAACAAAATGCAACACAACTGAGCAGAAACACCGTGTTACGATTTAAACCTCATCCAATGCTCTTTCTGTGGTGTGAGTGAAGAATTAGCATGTTGTACAACAGCAGCTTGTGTAACAGTATTAAGATTTTAACAGCATTACAGCCATATCTAACACTTGAGCTGTTAGGCTCAAAGCAGCATAATAAATGACTGGAAAAGCGGATAGACTTGTGTTCTGTGTTTATTTGTGCGGCTGTGAGCCATGTGTGTGTTGGAGCGCATGTCAAAGCCCTCAGGCCCAGATATAGAGTCATGTCTATTAGCTGGCTATTGCAGCTAAGGTCTTGTTTTTATTATCGGCAACATAACACTAGTGTGTGTGTCCTTTAATATATCACCTCTTGCTCTGCCTTCACTGATCCCCGGGCTAAGATTTATGATTCTGCATTACTTCTGCCTTGTCACATTAATTCAGCCATCACACAGCGACACATGTACACAGCAGCTGATACATACACCCACTCAGCCTGCCGCACGCACAGATACCATTAAAGCCTGCATTTTGTGTTATACAGTTAATGTAGTTAATCTTGTTTCTGTCACTTCTGAGGTCTTTGAAGGGTTTAGTTTGATATGGAATGGTTGTGGGTTGTGTTGGTGAGTGGTTATAATGGCACTGTGGGGGTGGGGGGAAGGCTTACCTAAGGTCAGAGCAGAAATGATTTCTAATAGTGTAATCAAATTAAGGGGCGTTCACAAAAATATACTCATCTGTTAAATAATGGATTTCTATATGTACTTATACTGTATACTCACAGATACTATAGTGTATACTATACAGATAATGTACTAATATAATTTATTATCAGACCACATATTTTGAAGCATATTGAAAGAATATCAAGTGTTTTGTTATTGTTCTACTAGATGTGTGTTAATAGCAGCCAGTAGTTTTCTGTGGCCCGGATGTCATCTTTTTCAGTGAAAAAGCTGTTTAATCTACAACACAGCAGCAGGGATGGAGTGTTGTGGACCTTGTGGATCTGTGAAAGGGGCTTCTTTTAGTTTTGGGTAAAACGTGTTGTTTGATTGCTTTGTAAATGAGTTTGAAAAAAAGTGTGAAGCATCTTGCATTCTTTCTTTACATTTACATTTATTCATTTAGCAGACGCTTTTATCCAAAGCAACTTACATTAAGCTTCTATTCACCAGTGTTACACCTGGAACACCCCTGGAGGCAAGGTGGGTTAAGTGTCTTGCCCAAGGACACGACAGTATGAACTGTGGGGAGAGTGCGAATCACTCAAAGGTAATTGCGCTTTGAGTGCCTTCTAGGAGAAAAAGTGCTCTATATATAACAAAAAACAAAAAACTAAAAAAAAATTCCGGTTGAGGGACAACTGCTCTACCACTGAGCCACCTCTTGCAAAGTTTATGACAAAAATGGCTTTGTTTAAAAAAAGGGTTTCCCTTTATAATAAATTACTCCTCAGTTGGTCAATAAAAGTTTTGGTATCACAATAGAAGTGGTTGTTTTTGTACCACATGACCAAATGTTATAACATTATTTTGTAGTTTAGTATCGTTATTATTTTTGCAGTATTTCTGTTTTCTGTGTCTGCATCTGGTCGCTCTGCGCAGACGCAGGCAACATCATTTTTTCAAGCCCCACTCACGGCATTATTTAGAAGACAACAAACAAAGTTAGGTCTGACACAGAGAAAGGGACCGAAGGCCAGTCGGAGTTTGTCTTTGGGAGAAAAAGAATAAACAACATTTGGAAAAACTTTTATTACATAGAAGTGCAAAAGAAAAAGGAATGTCTCAAGGCATTTCATAATGAAACTGAGGTAAGTAATTAACGTAACATTACTTTGTATTTCAGAAAGCTCATATCTTTCACGAGGCTGTGGTTAACGTGTCTCATTTTAACGTTAACTTTAGGATACATAAACACAGTCGGTGATCGGTGATGAAAATTGTATTTTAGTATCTTTTTCGTACACATGGAGTCAGTCAGAATGGAACTAAGAACCCACTTTACACTGTTTCACAAACAAATATACACAATCACTAGTCACACACGTATGTCGTTTTCAGTTCCAGTGGCTAACGTTTAATACACTCACTATTCTTAAAAACACAGAAGCCTGTTTTAAATATTAATTATTAGGCGGTGGTAAAGCTTAAAGGTAAGCAACTGACAATGTATTCTTTTCTTCATTAAAGTTCTTTTTTCATTTTATCCAGAAAGTATATTTTGCTCACAATAACCAGAGGCAACAAATAACAAATAGCTTGTGCCTTATTATGGCTACATCCAACTATCCAAAGTCAGCCCTCAGCTGTATTTGACTGAACTTTAAATTAAGCAACAAATGAACAAAATAACAAACTGAAGTGCTACATAAACCATAAAAGGAAATAGAATATAGACTTCTTATACTAACGTAGCATTAAATTCAAAATTTTCTTTAAGAATATTTCAGCATTTTTTGGAGAAAGATTGTTTCTTTTCTCATCAATAATATTACCTGCAGTGCTTTAAAGAAATGTCCGTGCTGCTTGTTCTGTTTTGTGTCATTTGATCGGTCGTTATAGCCGATCACCCGTCACACTATTTTTTATCTCGTGATATGTGGCCGATCAATCAGAGGAATACTAATCATTATATTAGATAAATACAACGTATAGTGGCATAATCGACGTCCCCTTTTGTGTGGCTTCTGAGCCAGCAGTTTGATTGACAACATGGAGGATTTAGGAGTTGAGGTGTGTGTAGGAGCAGTGTGCTGCTGTATCTCAGGGGAATAGCAGACAGTAAGATTTGGTGACGAGCACTGAGAAGAGACAGTGCTGTATCTCTAGGGACGGTGTCTCACACATTCGGAGACACTTCCAGTCTGTAGTGTCCTTCAGATGAAGAGCTGTGCGTTGGAGTGCTTCAGGACTGTAAGAGAGGATGTGGAGAGTATACTTCAGCTTAATGTCAAGCTTATATTGAGAAACTGCCTGGATAATTACTTGGTTTTGCTGTTTTTGAAGGAGTTATCATCAGTACATACATTAGCGTTTTTAGGCTTATTAGGTTTCTTCAATTTTGTGTTTTGTGGTTTTGCACAAATTACTCTCAGACTCGCAGGAACATTGTCAAAAAATGTGAAAACATCTTCAAATAAATACTCTTAAAGTAATAATGCAGTGTTGAAAAGCTTGCTTTAAAGGATAAACGTGCAGTATTATTTACAATGTTTTCTATCACTTTATTGAAAAATGTTGCTGCCTGTGACTGTCTTATTACATGAGTAAAAAAAAACATTTTCTGCAGTTTTCTTTTCATTTTCTTGTTTGAAACGCCCTTTAAGCCAAACTCATTTATTGATATGGCCTTAAAGCAGTTTTCTTCTCAACTTGCCATTAATATATTTTCACTTTGTTGTGATGGAAGTTTTATGGAGCTATTATCACCGGCTGCCATTGTCTTCCCTCTTCTCTATATGTTTAGCATTCGGCTCCTTTGGCCTTTTACTGGTGGCAAGATGTGGCTGCCCACTGCTCCCGGCCAATTAGACAAAGTAGAGCTTTGCATCAAGCTACTGGGCACAGTAAGGGGTCAAAGAGTACTCCGCATCTTTCCTGACAAGAAGCGCTTTCCTCCATGGCCCACCGCACGGCATGGGGCAGGGTGATGGTCCTGTCTGGCTCTGGGCACCCAGGGGTGTGACATGTGACAAGTGAACAGGCATGCCAGTTTGTGCTGAAAGGACTAGTCGTTATGGCTGCAAAGTGAAGTCAAGCAGGGGTCTTCTGTACGCAGTGTTAATGCAGTGATGGATTAGTGGCCACCGTGTGGGCGTGGGCGCATCGGGGCGTGACACATAATCATATTGACACCTGTCATTGGGGACATGAGGCGTGAAGACAGTACAGCGTGAAGTTAATTGGACTTTTTTTTTTTAGGGTTTATTTGTACATATTTGGAAGCTGATAGATTGGACCCCCTACTTTTTTACTAACATACCTCCCTTGTGTGTTTCCTCAGAAAGCCATGTCTGAGCTGTACCTCACCTCACTGTAAATTAGTCCCGGGTGGTGACATGGTGCTTGCTGGGTAATTTGGACAATGGGGCGTTTGACAGCTCACCCATCACAGCTATAGCGCCCCAGGGAGCCACTACTCCTCCTGAGCTTTTCTCTCTCTTCCCTCGGCGCTGATGGAGTGATTCTCTAAGTAGCAGCATCATTCTCAAATCAAGCACCAAAATGGCTTTTCATCCGGGACGGCACGGACGTGGAGGAGACCGAGAAGGACAATGCAGCGCAGTCAAAAAAAAAAAAAAAAAGAGTGAAAACTGCTGGAGAGTGAGCAGAAAAAGCATAAACAACTGACTGTGAGGTTGTGGTAGAGAGAGTGAAAAGGCAATAAAATAATGAGATCTTACTGAAAGCATTAAAGGTAGAGAACCTTGTTTTTATTGCAGTGCAAACACTTAAGCATGAATTACATTAGAGAAAACACTCAAGTCTCAGAGAATGAAAACGGCTTCCCCTGTTCATTTAGGCACCTCTTCTTTTATTAACTCACCGTAAAGTATTAAATGAAGGAGCTGGGTTCTCACCTCAGTTTCACTTTGGCCATTATTCTCAGTTTAATTAAAAGTTGAATTTTTTTGTGTGAAGTGTCACAAAAGAAGAAACCAAAATTATTAAAATACCTTCTACTTTACTTTTCTCCAGCTAGAATATTTGCATATGGTCTTTGTTGAATTTCTTCTCTGGTCCCAATATGTGGCACTGAATAAAACTGGGTTTGTTTTTTTTATTTGTTAAAGATTATTGTCAGCTGTCCCATTGTAAATAAGAAGGTGATGACGATTCTTAAGCCTTGAGTGTTAACAATGATCTGGCATTTATCTGGGCTGGTGTATTTGGGTGTTTTACTTGTTATTGGTCATACTACATTATTTAATGGTCAGAGAAAATAAGATTTTGATGAGCTGTAATTATCCTGGTGCTCTGACCTTGTCTTTCCTGGCACTGTGACGTGATGGGACATAGAGTGGCCAAGGCCTAGCATGACCCTGGCAACCACCAGCTGCCTCCTGCCAGCGTCCAGCCACAGAGAAGCCAGTGAAGGTCAGGGAGGAAGCCGGAGAGAGTGCCCCCCAACATCCAATCAGAACGTCTGGGCTGTTTATTTGAGAGACAGTCAGACACTGGAGAATATTAAAATCATACTTTTGTGTGTCTTATTATGTTTTTATGAGCACAAATAATTTTTTTTTACTAGAATGAAAACTTTCTTTGTGATTTTTATATTTCTAATCTTTTAGGAACACATATGTTTTCTGTTTTTTTTGTGCTTTACCAGAAGACCAGAATCCATTTTTTTAAGTAATTTTTTTCAATTACATCATATTCTAAAGATAAGACCTCTACTGCCCAGACTCTATTATTTATTTGGTTGGTTTAGGCCCTTTATTGCGCAGGTTCCCCGTGCTATTTCCTGATTTTTGGTGAAATGACAAAACCCTTGAAATAGGACAATGCTACTTCACAGTGTAGATAGTTTGTTTTGTCCTGCAGGGTTTTGTGTTGGTTTGTGTAGAATTCCCCAGAGATGAAATATGAGTGTGCCTCATACGCCCCCGACAGAGATGCTCTGATAGGACAGGGTAAGGGAGGGGCCACAGTGATCAATACATACCTGCTACAGGCTGTAGCCAAGCGTTAGTTGAGGCCCTGCAGACAATGTGTGTAGACACATTAGAATGCATGAAGCACTCAGCGGTAAAAGACATTAGAGTGAGCGAAGTCTGGGTTCACACTGCCTCTTTTTCATATAAGGCCTATAAAGGAGTTTGCCTTTGAAACAACAGCTAAACATATTGATTTAAGCCACTGGGATGTATGAGGCTTTACTTAATCCAATACTAACAAGTATTGACTGGAGAAACTCATTAGCATTGATTTATGTTCATTCAATATAATGGGTAGGTGTCCATTTATAGACAGATCTGATTGACAGTATATTTTTCCTGCTTGAATTTACATGACAGCTGAGTGTTTTATTATAGTACTTGACCTCTCATCTGCAAACCACCTCTTGTCCTCTCTCACTGTTGCAAAGAAAAAGTTGCTTAGTAAAATTTCCTATTGCCCTATAGGGATAGGCATACATATCTATCCAGGCACTTAGCCATCTTTTCTTACTGGAAAAGCAAGTGCAGACGAGAATGATAAGGATAATGGCAACGGGAGAAGGCCAGGGTCGAACCCAGGGGAATCAAAGAGAACAAGGATGAATAAAATGGAATAAATCTCTCTTCATGCTCGATGCTCGGTGATGGGAGGAAACACTGGCCCCACAGATACAGTGCTTCCCGTAGGACAATAAATCTGCCTGAGTACAGATACAGCAAAGTGAGCTTATCACGCACCCAGTGTCAGGGCAGGCTTTCAAACCCTTATCGAAGACGTTCACTGTATGATAAGAGAAATACATATCTACACATATCCAGCACTGACAGAAAGCCACTGGTTAAATACATTCAACTTGAATCAATATTGTGGTATAATGATGGTTAATTTTATGTTTCTTCTTTTTTGTAGTGTTGGAGCGGAGGCTTTTGAAAATGTGTCACGTGATGTCATTTTTAGACTTATTTGCCAAATAATTTGGACATTGCTCATGATCATGTGGTTATAGATTTGTATTCTTTCAGTATTTTCATTCAATTAAGCTGAACTGAAGCAGATGTAACCTAAGTTCAAAAATTCTTCCAATTCCAAAATACTATTATTTTCCTTAAAAGTTATAGTTTATAGATGATTGAATATAGATTTGATCATTTCATTTAATTGTACCATTGATAGCAAATTGGAGCATTTAGAAGAAGTAAAAAGTTCATGAACACGGTCACTGTCATGAAAGCACAGGCGCTAAGTGGAAGTCTAAAGTCGGCCTGTCATCACTTTCCACTGCCCGCTGTTCACTAAAGTGACAGAGGTATCTAGATCTCATGGGGGAGTCATAAAGTCCCACTATGTACCACATCAGCTCATTTAAAGATGCATATGATGTTATTTGCTGCATGGTGCCTCTCATTACTAATGAAAAGTATTGATTTATGCTTGAGTATCTTAGAGGAAATGAGGTGATGGTTACTAAGGTTGCAAAGTCACAAGAACGACAAACGATAAGCGCTTGAAACATACACACTAAATAATGGGACAAGTCCTCTGGGTTTAGGGACGTACTCCAAACCTAAACTTTTCAAATGTGCATCATTCACTGTGGGTGTTAATGCATTTATGCAACACAGATATTCATTGTTGGCCCCGGAGGCGTGCATTTTTGTCTGCCCTTTTAATGCATATTTCTTTCAGAACTCAGTGTATGTCTTATCTCTGAAGAAATGTGTAGCTGTGCCAGTGTTATGAGCCTGCTTTGGCTTTGATTTGCTCATGTTCAAAATGTAATCATCTCTTAATATTGCTCCACTCCCACAGCTAGTGGTGTCTTCTTAAGCCAAAGAGAGATAGCTGCCAAGATGCTTTTATACCTCCCCACTCCACTCTGACTGCCTTTACTTCCCTGAATTAATTAGTATCATTCGACTCATTTAAGCGCCTTGTCCTCAGGCTGCTCTGCCCATTACCTGAGAAAGACATTCTTTAGGACCACCTTTCCAAATCTTAATATATAGCTTTGTTGTATATATGCTTGAATCTATTTATTTGGTGATAGGGTTTTGTTCTGGGACATCCCCTGCTCGGGCTAAGGCAGGGAGAGCAAAGACACCAATAAGAACAAAATAAGGATCAATGATGACTAATAGAACACTAACAGAACAGGGGGCAAAGGTGTATTGTGAAGGCTTGCATTCAGAGTTTATTTACAAAAACAGATTTTATATTTATTTCATGTCATATATTTATCATATAACATGTTTAAAAAAAACATATAAATCTTAAAAAATGTACCGTTCCTCTACTTGGGAGACGATGTACAATCTCGCTCATTTAAATTTGTGTCTTAAAATATTCAGTAAGCCTTACAATATAAATTAGAAAAACATATTCCAATTATAGAGCAAAATATAATTTGAATTAAAGTGCTGTAAGCAGAAACAGTATTTCATTAAAATTTAAACACTCAATATGAAGGCAATTTTGAAATTGTCTGATTAAAATGAAGAAACTGAATTGCAAAACACTTGGTGAATTCCATATTTCATATCAACAGTGAGACCGTGCCATATTAATGCGCCTATTAAAAGGGAATGACACTAAACAAGGCTGGGTAAATAAGTGTTCGAGGCAGTTTTCATCTGTGGCGTTATGCTAATACACTCCGCGCTTGTTTCAAGATTAGATTAGTGTTTGCAGTTCCATCAACTTAAAAACACTTTGGCTGCTTTATCTCGAGCTGTCGTCTGTGCATAAAAGGACACAGTCACTAAAAAGTAATGCTACCCTTTCATCAGGGAGTGCCCTGTGATCAGTCTTTCAATTTTGTGTTTTTTTTTTCATTTCTGGGCAGATTTTTAACGTAAGGGCTTGTTCCATTCACTTGAATTTATTATTTTTGCTTTCACAGAGGAAGTGGATGAATTTGAATCTGTAAGTGTGTTTGTTTGAGTCGGCCTGACTTGTGCGTCTTCCTCACTCTGTTTTAGGCTGCCTCTCTTTCATGCCTGTTTCAGATCTGTGCGCCTCACAGTTTGACAGTGCTAGGCAGCCAGAAGGAAGAGGGGGAGATGCAGAGATAATGGGAAAGGGGGGGTGAGAGAAGGCTAACACAATCTTTAATGAGTTTCCTTGGCTCTCGTTGCCTGTTTCTGGGTCAGGGTCCCTGGCTGAGGATGTGGGTGGACTAAAGACTGGAGCAAGAAGAAGAGACTCTGCCAAGGTCTGCTGAAATAGACATTAAAGAGTCATCACCTACATCTAGACAAGACATAGAATGAAAAACCGACAATGTTTCAAAGTATATTTCTTGCCGTTGGAAAGATAACTTGATCAAAATAGCAAAAGCAATGATTCGGCTGAAGTTTTTTATTGCCTCAAAGTGTAATACAGTTGTTACTTTTAAAGGTCATGGGGGCGCTTGAGGCTTTGCTGGAATGTGAGGAGCATTTGGACTCTGATAAGTCCACAGAACAAACAGACTGCAAAGCATCTGCCAGCCTCGCACAAACACCCACATGCTCACTCGGACTTTTGAAAACATAAGCCCCCCTTCAACATGTGAGGAAGACTTTATCATTTCTGACCCTTTCATTTCCACATCTCCAATCTGCTGTCGGCATGGTGGGAGAGAGATAACATTAGAAAGACATATCAGCTTGGGCGAGACATTATTTAGTGCTTCTGAAGCTTCCAGGAGGCAACCTGTGTCAGACAACAAGGCTCCAGCATGTGTGCAGGCTGGATGACAGGCAGCAGATAGAAAGACATGGACGAAATACTGATAAACATGTATTGGACCGGTTCCTGCATCCTCAGCAGGGATATCCTACTACCCCGAAGTATATACTTAAAGGTGGGATGTGTAGTTTTTGGTCTTTGTTGGTGCCATGCCATCTCATGTCAAAATTACAGATTGCTATTCCACACTTCACACTTTTAGAGCAACTATGGTGCCCTGCAGGGACATGCTGAATAAACCCTGTATCATAACATTTCAATTCATTTGTGCTTAACCGTTATGCAAGAATGTGTGCTTAAAAAGAAGCTTGAGTGAGCTTCTCCAGTTTCTCTCTCTGGGCTGTTTCAGTCACATGACTTTTTCCTGTCATGGACACCATTTTGAGGACTTTTGACCATTCAAAATGTTTTGAATTGTTAATTGCTATGGCAACAGTCCTAGGTTTTCATCACTGATTGAAACCCATGGATGAGATTGTCTTTTCTATTTTCTATACATTCTATCAAAAATAAAAAATAAAAAAGACAGCCTACCATGATGATATCTTATCTATACAATCTGTTTCCATGTGTTATTTTTTATAGTGCTGTCTTTGTAGTAAACACAATATAAAGCATTTCTTCCATAGCAGGGACCAGGTTCATAAGTGAACAGATGATACATCTCACCTAAAAACTGTAGCTGTCTTGTCTCTATCTTCTGTGCATTACCTGAACAACTGGAAGGGGGGGGGGCATTAATATCCTACATGTCTCTATTTGTATAAAGGTTACATGGATATATTTAATCTGTAAGATTAGACCAGACAACACGGCTCCAGCATGTCCGCACAGGTCAGGAGGCAGCAGATAGAGGGACATGGAAGAATTACTGATCGACTGATAACTCATTGTTATCAGACCAGTTCCTGTGTCCGTCCTCCTCTTCTATGTCCCTGTCCATCTAAGTCTATGTCTGTGGATAAGTTACTCCTTCATCTTCTCCCTCTTTTACCTCACTCTGTTCATCTGTCTCCATTACTCTGGCTTCTTTCTTTCACACTTGTGAATAATTGATGTCTACCGGTTCGATGGTAAGAATAGAACAGTTCTTGAGGTGACAAATGGGGTGGCGAATAGCCTTCATCATCCTCTCTTCAAAGAGTTATAAAGTTGTGCACGCTTCGCTCGTGGTTGTGTATGCCATGTGTTTTGTGCATGTTTATGTGTATGTGATTTAAGACATGAAGATGAAAGGGACTTGTAATTACAGGGAAGCGTATCTTTCTACTGCAGAAGTATCCGAGGAATGGCACAAACTGGGCCAAAAGCCTGAGGTCATTAGATGTGCTGCATGTGTGTGAATGCTGGTGTGTGTTCATGAGACAAAAGCGAAGGGAACGAAAGAGAAAATGTTAGTTGCTCGGCAGAGAGAGATCAGCTTATAACTTGAGCTCCTCAGAGTCAACCTCTGAACTCTTTTCTCATTATTGGCTCTGCCGCTCTGGCTTTGCAGCAGTAGCTGGTTGTGGTTAGACCAAGAAGGCCCACTTTCTGTAAATCCATGAAGCCTTATTGCCTGAGAGGAATGCCAGAATTTCCTGCGCTCTAAAATACACTTGTGTAAACATTCCAAAATATCAAATGATAGGGAATTCACTGTGCTGTGCGAATGTATAATCCCATGCAAAGACCGTGGTTATAATGCACTGTCCAACAGTCTGTTCTCTGTTTTCGTCCAACTCATCCCTTTCATCGCTGTACACTGAAATCTGCTTTCAGTCTCCGGTTTCTGATCTCCACCATTTTGTTCTGATGTGTCCCTGCAGTTGCGGTCGACGATGACTTCATTGGACTTGGTGAGCTGCCTGAAACCTTCCCTTCAGACCCCCCAGAGCCACTACCAGTGTTTCTGATGGAACCGGAGGAAGCCTACATAGTCAAGAACAAGCCTGTGAACCTGTACTGCAAGGCCACTCCAGCCACGCAAATCTACTTCAAGTGCAACAGCGAGTGGGTGCACCAGAAGGAGCACACTGTGGAGGAGCGCGTAGATGAAAACTCAGGTATGTGCATAGAATCACAATCTGTAGAAGTCTTTAAAGCATATACTGGAAAGATTTTTAATGAACCCAAGCCTCTTGTCATTATACTTTTCTGAGCGTCATCTTAAATTACATAAACACAATAACATTTTTGAATTGCCATTGGTGGTACAACGTTTAACAATGTTTTGAACTGAGAGTGTTTTAGATTGAATGTGCATGATTGTGACTATTTAGGGCTAGAGAAGCTACTGAATTGAGGCCCTGAATGAACCAGCAACACGCAACAATCCAGAGTTGATTGGATCCATTCAGTTGCTGTTTCTTAAATGTAGTTTTTTTTATTTTGTTGCCACATGCATCAGTTGTAGTGCCTCTTTCTTCTTACTCTTCTTCTTACTGTACTCTTTGCATGCCAACACACTAAAAAATTCAGCCCGAGGCTTAAGTGTAAACATTCATGCGCCAAAGAAGAAGTTTGTTGCTTTGCGGATTAGTAAGTGTTCCTGTAAAATACAATGCACCAGATTACAGGGTCAGTGATCCATATGAGAAGCATCAAAGACATCAGTACAACAGGAGTCTCGTATAGAATTGGAACGTACAAAAAGAAATGCTTAGTAAAAGAGGAATGTTTTTGCCAACACAACAAGAAAACAATCTGTTTGAAAACATCTTGAATTCAACCCTGAACTCCTTCCATTTTGACCTAGTGTACTTCAGGAAGAATACACAGTCAGAGATGTGTTTTCAAGTTACAATATTAACAAAGAAGAGGTTGAAAGGTAACAGTGGCTTTTAGCATTTGTGTCAAAAGGTTCTGCGCTAAAAGCATCAACATGAAAAGCAACCCACACATTATAAACTCACCCACTGCTTTATCCACAGGCTATTTACTGAACGGTCTTTATTCATTTGTGCTCGTACATTCGGCAGATGCACACAGTGGAGCCCAGTGGATGAGTCTAACCTCTCCCTACCCACTCTCATGTTCTCTGATTTCCCCCGATTGACAGAAAAGAAACACAGATAGAAAATGGCCAACCTGGTCAATAATACTGATAGTGTTGCCCGAAGAAATGGGATCTTTCTCTTCCTGAGTTTTTGCTTGCTGTCTCAATTTCTCACATTTATGTTGGTAGGAGTTTATTGAAATAAGCCATTGGAGGTAATTTAAAAAAGAAGCTAGATGCTGCGTCTCTAATGACACACTTTTGTGAGTGCACGTCAGTGTAATGTGTGCACTAGAATCATAGGGAATTGTGAATAGACTGTGTTTACATTGCCTGGCCATTCTAGACAAAGACGTATTCTGGTTTCTGTGGATTTGAGTCAGATTTCTAGGGAGTAGAACCAATAGGTGCAAATTATATTTAACCATTTAACAGAACAGTACCAAGACAAATTTAGTATTATTTTAACATTTTAAAGCCACCATGCGTAGCTTTTTGCTAGTAGAGGGCGCAGATCCCTCTCTGTGTAACCGCACTGACAGCAGCTCAATCTTTATTTACAAGGAGAGACGTTTAAGACGGCAAATTTGTAAGACAGTCTTCTGAAACCGTAGGGTAATTTTTGTCTATTTTGTATAAATAGGAGTCTGCTAGGCTCTAGTGTGTTGGCCTATTGTCTATTTTATATGCGTGTTGGGGTAAAAAAAACTCAAACTAAAAAAACATTTCAAATCTGTATTTCAAATCCTATTGGATTTTCTTCTTTTTGGAATGTGCATAAAGACTAAAAGTACAAGCTAAAGTATTATGCATTTCCTTCCATTTTAAAGCTTCATAATCAGAATAATGTGGCATAAAGTGGGCCGCATGGGGCTTACATGGCTCCAAGCACTGACTTCCATGTGCTATTATACTGGCCATTATTGTTTTAAGGCACACATTGTTAGAAAAGAATAGGCCTGTTGATTGCATGTTGTTTGTGTTAAAAAAAACTGTAGCTATGTGTGTTTTTGTGATGTTGTCTTTTGTGATGGAAGTGAGTTCATCAAAGTAACACGTGACACACAAGAAAAATAATGGTTCAGAACACACGTCTGAAGCATTAGTTAGCAGGTAGGCATGAAACAGCAGCCGGAAGGAACAAGTGTTATTGCCAATTCATTTGAAAGGCTCTCTCCACTGTCGTGTGTTCATCCTTCTTTTACCTGAACATTGAAGCACATACCACAATCCCTCCACAGGTTAGAGTCCCCTGTGAGCTAAAGGGGCATTGATCAGGGCAAAAGAGCAGCAAATTAATTAAAAGTGAAGCCAGTGCTCGTCTAATATTCACTGGAGACGGCCTGTCACTCTCACACAGATATGAATTAGCAGATCAAACGAGAGTGCTCCTCATCTGGCCAGATAATCACACCACTTACTGCCCCCATCCCGCTCCGCTTCACTGACCAGCGTGCCCTCTGCTGTGATCAATAACTGCCGCCCGGGCTAACATGCGAGCGCTAGGCTAGCTCACTCTAATGACCACATTAATAATGAATCATCTCCAAAGAGGGGCCTGACTTCACTCCAGTCACTATTAATGGGACATATTGTAGAATCATTTCTGCAGCTAATGGCCACATTGACAGGCTGTGAAGTAGCTCCTCATCACCACTCCTGACATATCCACTTACTTTAGGAGCTCTTGATTACAAATTAACTGTAATTCTGTGTCTGTTTTGTTCATTGTTCAGATATAGTAATGCTATACAGTGTGCTCGAGTCTGTTGGCTGAGAAAACACATGAAGTCATGGATGAGGTCAGCAGGCTCAGCTTAGAGGACTTCCGCTAGATCTATCTCTCTGATGTTTGAGTGAAACATGGCAGGAAAGGTTTAATCCTGCTTCAGTAGTGGCCATGAAGTCATGAATGGCTCTGAAATAGGTTCATTATCCGCTCTTACGGTTGAGAAATCTTATTGTAGCTACATCACACCAATAACCTACAACAAAACATCTATCATCAAAAAGAGTCTCGAGCAAAAAATATGAACTCATTCTGGCATGCATTTTCTGCCCTCAGAGGTTTCATATCTACTTATTGTTTTCACTATTGATTTTCCCTCTGCTGCTGCTGTCTGTGATGTGCTCCCAGATTCACACACAGCCTTGACAGTCTCAAAATGAGCACTGCACAACACTCTCCTTCACACACTTAAACACACACGCCTGCTTGTGCACAGGGCAGGCAGACATGAATGTGCACACAGCAGATGTGTCGGCACACTGTTTAAATTTTACATGAGAGCTAAGCTGCTGAATGGGATGTCACTCTGCTCGGTGTGTGCCAGAACAAGGAGGAGGTTGTGTAAATGCACTGAACCTCAAGTAAAAGGCATTTGCACTTTTAAATCTTCTATCTCTTTACGTTAAATCCCAAAAACTGATTTTAACGGCTGGACTTGAAACCAATATTATGTTTTTCATGCATTTATGATCAATTACATCTAATTATTATTTAGTTTGCATAGTTTATTCATTTTATTATTTACATGCATGCATAGAAGATAAACATTTCGATTTGCAAGTTTGAAGTTTCTGGTTTCTATAGCACATTTTAAAACATAATTGCACCTCAGTTGACCGAAGTGCAATACAAACTATTACATTATAATTTGAGTTATCGCTCTTTGCAGGAGGTCCATGTGGAATAGCTTTTGAATCATTCTAATGAATTAGATTTGAACCTCTGATTAGATTTACTGATTGAACAAAGATTAGGGCCTGAGTGAGTCAGTCGTCTGTGAAGCTATTTCAAATCAACAACATGACGTCAAGATGACAACCTGTGAGCAGCGGACAGTAGCTCTGTTTGTTGTTTGTCCTGTAAAACACAGATACTGTTAATTAATAAAGGAAAAGAGACTTGTCATTGCGTTATTTTGAGTTATTGTATCAATTAGCTCCAGCTCATGTTCTTCCAGTGCTTATATAGTCTGCTCACATTAACAACTTTTTTGATGTTATAATTGCTAAACCGATGTTGGATAAAAAGCAAACTTAGATTTACAGCAGCTGTTTAGATATTGTTGCATTGATGACTAATAAGCTTTGCATCTTGAGAGTGTGTTCATTTATCTCCCGCAGGTCATGCATTAGCTATTTAAAAGTTTCTAAAAAATGTAACTTTTTTATGTTATTGTTTGTCTTTTTGTACAGCTCGAGTGGTATATGGCTGAGCAATAGGACCCTGTATCATTTATTAGTTTATGGTGTGCCCTCCACAAAATGAAAGAGTGCATATATTCCTTTGAAAATAATGAAGGAAAATAGACAGATAGATATTACAATACATTTCTTGAGTGTGGAAAGTGTGGCTTCTTGAAAACACAGTACAACACATTTATTCTACCAGTGTCATTGACTGGCCTCTCTGAGTTTGCAGATTTTTGATAATGCACTTTCTTTCTTGAGGCTGCCAATAATGTGCAGTAGAAAGGCTTAGGTTATAAAATTTTCCTAAACAACTATTGCTAATTTATCCTCTATAAAATTAAAATTAAATATTCAACATAAAACAATGAAATAAGAGTTCAGTTTATGATATGCTGTATTTCAGCACCACCTAATTTTGCTGCCATAAGCTCATGGAAAAGAACATCAATAATTATAGCAGCTTGTCACTGTTATGGATAGACTACGCACATAGCAGCTCATCAAAAGCTCATTGAGTTCTGGACGCAATGACTGGGACTTTAACTGCAAGAGTTTCCAACCAAATGTGTTCAGCGAGAGAGTGGAAAGTGCCGCTTGGTCTGACAAACTGTGGTTTTTCTAACACTGATGAAAAGGGTTGGCTTTGGTATACAAACATAAATCTGTGGAAGCATCTCGTCTGGTGTTAAGTGCAGGTTGGTCATGCTGGTGTAATGGGAGAGAGTGTTCTCCCAGCACACAAAGGCCCCTTGTAGCAAGTGAATATAGATGAAATGTCACAAACCACTGGTGACCAGGTACACGACATGAGAATGACAGTTCCAGGAAAATGACATCAACAAGTTGTTTTTCTTCATCTGTGGGTCACACATTTATATTGCAAAGTAATGAGAGGGAAAAAAGTTCCCCTCGGTTTAAAGCTAACCAAACAGTACAATGTATATTACAGCACATAGTGTATCCACAGGCTTCTACCCAGGCACGCACAGACATATACTGAAGTTTGGTGATCTGTTCTGAGAGGAGCAGCTGTGAATTGAGGCATTTGTTGTTGGGATGAACTGTTTGTTTCGTCCTGGCTTGCACCCAGATGAGCAGTAATCAGGGGGGTTTGCAAATAGGATTGTGTTGGCCATGACGTGGTGGATCCTGCCCCAAAAGGCCCCTGCCCAAACAGCTCAGCCACAGAAATCCAGGTCAGAGTGACAGCTGCAAATTAAAGGTTTGATCTGAAATGTACTTTCTCATCAATAATTATAATACACTACTGGCTAAACATACAAAATGCTGCAATAGACCTTTTATTACACATGACAAGCATTCACAAGTGAATATTGGACTTTTTGGGTTTAAAGCAATTTTGTATTTTGAATGTGAGTTTACATGTATCTGTTGTTGGTGGCTGGCTTTGGAAAGATGTATGCTCTCACATGATCAAGATCTGTCAAACCAAGCAAAAATAGTCTTTAAAAAAAGGCTAAATTTACCAGTTCTATGTCAATCAACCATCAAGAGGAAGTTCAGGGAATTATTTTAATGTCCTTGAAATTGTTGGTAAAAAGTTACATGCTCAAACAAGATGGTTACATGTTAAAATCCAACTTTCCTTGTTCCACATTTTAATCTGGTCTCTCTTTTCTTGAAGGCTTGGTGGTGCGAGAGGCCAGCATTGAGATCACTCGGCAGCAGGTGGAGGAACTCTTTGGCCCCGAGGACTTCTGGTGTCAGTGTGTGGCCTGGAGCTCAGCTGGGACCACCAAAAGCCGCAAAGCCCACGTGCGCATCGCCTGTGAGTTATCGTTCCCCTCTCCTCATCCAACTCCTCATCCTTTTGCTCAAGCTGTATCTTCTGTCTCATCTTGGTTTTCCTCCCCAAACATAATCTGTAGCCTGTTGAGGAAAAGTACATCACGACTGACAGATTTATAGATAGAGGAGATTGTAGCAGTAGAATTAGGTTTTACTAACATGGGACCCGAGCGTCCTTTTGAACTTGGATTGGTTAAAAGCCTGCCAAATCTAAATGTTTCCTTGTGTACAGTACGGATTTGGAGAAGGTGAAGAGGAAGAGTATACACAGTTGAGAGGATGCGCTACTTGTTTATGCCAATGTTCTCACTTTTTCCTGTAGGTGGTCCTCATTTGTTCTCTGCTTGTGAGTTTGTCCTCTGCTGAAAAGCACACACAATCGCTTCCAAGTAATAGAAAACGTTCTGTTTCCTGTAAACTTTTGGTCTCATTTTAACTTCTTCCCAAAGGACCTGCCAATCAAAATGTGAGATGTAATGAAACCCCAGAGGAGATGATGAAGGAGGCAGCATCGGATGGTGGATGTTTAGTTCTGACAACAAGGCAATGCCTTTGCAACACAACATGTTACATAACACTATGACTTACACATTGTTGTCAAAATATCGCCCCAGGGAACTTCTTTTGAGATCAGTGTACTTGCACTTCTTTAAAAAGCATTGTGACTGACAAGATCCACCAAGCTTTTTTGTGTTTTTTACTTTCAGGCAAACAAAAAGTGTCCCACTCAATTTTTATCTCAATTTAATTCTCAATCTTATTTGTCATTGTTATACTCATCCAGCTCTGCCCCCAACATTTTATTCTCTTTTCTATCTGTATTCAGGGTATTTGCTGAAAAAGCAGCACTTCTCATTACTGCTACTGTTCTTGTAGTCTGGTGAATCCGACTCATGCCTCTCAGCCTCCCACTGAGCCCACTCCTGCTGCTCCACCTCCTATAATCACCCATGATGAGCAGGCTGCCAGCACTAACCTATCCCTCAAATCACAATGGACCCCCTCTTCCCCTCCCATTAGCTTCTGCTGAATGGATTAGCTCCTCACTCTCTGGGCAGGCTTCTTGTCAGAGCCAGACTCGATCCCGTTAGGCTAATGGAAACTGGGCTTGTTTTCCTCTCCACCCATCATCTAAACATATACAGTTTAATCAGGCGGTGAGTCAGAGCCAGTGCTGGCGCGTTAAGAGCTTGTTGTGTTGAAGAACTGGCTATTTGAATTGAAGGCTGGCAGGGCTAATATTGCGAGAGTTTGCAGTGGTTGGCTAAAAAGTAGAGGATGCATAAAAACCTTCTGAGGGCTTTTGATTTGTGTGAACTCAACAAAAGCCATTTTGATTCACATCCATTCTTGGTATGCCACAATAACATGCCAAAGTAAAGCGGTCAAACTATCGACAATGACGGAAACAAAACCCAAATGGTCATGGGTTATGTTGACCAAAAGAGCTGAGGGTTTTATTGCTTGTTGCTTTATTGCTTGTACTATTCTACTAACTTTTCAACTAAAAGACACTAAAAGACAAGTGACAGTTGTCGGCTAGCTGATTCTGCAGATTGGTTTCACTTTTCCACTTCATCAAAACTACACTGGATAAAATGTTGTATAAAATAGAACATTTCTGTTAAATTAAGATGGAAAGAGTTTTTTTTTCTGTGTATAAGCTACATTAAAACTTTGGACAATGGCACTTGGAGACAGACTGACTGACAGACAGCGGTGGTGGGAGGAAGCAGTACCCGGAGAGAACTAACAGTAACAGTAACATGCAGTCTCCTCACAGAAAGGCCTGAGTTGGCTGAGGATGTTTGAGTTGGCTAGCCAGAGTTTGAAGTCACAAACCTTCTTGCTGTGATGCGCTAACCACTCTGCCACTCTTGCACACCCAAAGTCCACAGTGCAACTTTCTCCTGATGCAGCACGCTTCATTGATAACTTTATGTGTGGACACCTCTGCCTCACTGACTCACTCCTATTAATAAATCTGAGACCAGAAATAGAATGGTACTGTTGTAGGAGGTCTTTCACTGTGAGCCAGGACACAGACCCATACAGTCCTCCACAGATATAAGGACATTTGGATACATACAACCCAGGCCACCTGCGTTAAGGCTGAATATGTTACTTCCAATCACGCTGTCAGGATTTGAGTACCAGGTCCTTTCTTCATCAACTCGATGTGCCAACTTTCAGCTTTACGTGGGTGACTTCTGTCTGTCTTTGGTGATAGCCTTTAACTAATCTCAAATACAGAAGTTACCTTTAAAAAGCTTTACTGCCATCCCCAATCTAGGTTTGAATTAGCAGCCAGTGGTAATACACAAGCGTTTTTGAAGTGTTAGACCGGTGTAATTTAGCATGACGTGGAGCCAAACAGATCCACTTAAGGTAATGGTTTTCAGATGTGTGTGTTTTATGGTGAGGAAGGCTCGAGGAGTCTGGGTGTTGTGAAGGGAATGGTGTGCGCTCCGCAGGAATGTCGACTCAGCTGGTCCCTCCGCATCGTTCAGGTTTACGAGGAGGGAGGCACCGAAAGACACCAGAAGAACGGACAAATTACACCCACACCCACTAAGAGTGCGCAGTGGAAAATAATCACATCATGCTGCTTCTGGGTTTCGTCGAGACCATACCAAAACTTAAATTAAACTCAACAATGCACTTTGTATTAAATTAGTAATGACTTCAGTAATACGTGCATGGAAGCTTTACATAAATCTTACACTTTTTCACTAGTGTACTGTAATTGAGATTGCATATTCTTTATAAAGCTGTAAAAAGAAGTGTAGCAATACATTTCATACTCATTTTTAATGGAGTAAGCCTATTTATTTAAAAGTTGATGCGCTCTTCAACACTATCAGTCTACAGTGCTTTGAGAACCTGGCCCCGAACTTACTCTAGACTTATAGGCCTTATGGTCTATTCAAAACCACAAACGACGTGGGCCACTGAGGAGCCAGGTCAGTGGTTTCCCCCCCGAGTCTTGAATTCTCTCCAGCAGCACAATATGGAGAAACAAAATGACATTTATTGGGTATGGCTATGTTGGATAAATCACACAGTGTAGTGTGTCAGCGTTTGGAGGAGGGTGTACCCCGATTCTCTATCTCACCTGCCACACTCTGACCACAGCTTCTTTTATTATCCTTTCGAAGGCAATTTGAAGCAGGGCCCACCTCTACATTGTGTCTCTCACAGAGCAAACCTGGAATGAATCTTAAAAAAAGGGGATACCACTTTTCTATTTGATACACACTGCTGTATCTTCTTGCCTTTCTCCCTCTATAGAAAATATGTTTGCGCTTGTCTCAAAATCCATAATATCCTATGTCCCACTTTGCGGCCCTCCAGCTAGCCTTTTATTTAATTTTGCACCAGACTGTTACGGAAATTGCTTTCAATTCAACACTGTCCCTTTCAGCCTTTATTATACATTAAAATTTACAGAGTTATGGCATAGTCCCCTGAAGACACACACATTCTCAGGTTAAAGTGGGGACTCTGATTGCATTTGTTATTTTAAGGTTCATTTTTCCAGCTAAAGAATGGACCTGAAATGACAAAAGGTATTCGCTAGTGCTGCTGGCTGCATCCTCATCATGTATTCGGTAATAAGAACATGATCTAGTTACAGCTACGGGGGATTTGAAGCAGTTGGTTTAAAAGTGGCATTTCCATATACTTCAGGGGAATGTGTCTTTTTGTATTGGAATTTAAATAAAATCAGTAGGAGTGTTGTTTTCTTTTTGTAAAGATAAAGATAATAATCACTGTAGGATACTGTTGTTCACAATTGCATCAAGATTTACCGCATTTTCTGTCTTATAGTGAATGCTGAAAACCTTGTTATCGGGCATTTCAGGACAGTCAAACATATTATCCAAATAGATCTTTATATTTCATCACACACTGCCAGTATCAGTACATCTATAGCGTTACGTACAGAAACGTAAAGGCATATTCATCAAATTCAATTACTAAACACTGAGTTGAATTTTACGGTAAAAGGAAAAGAACATATACTGTGGTGGAAAATGAAAAGATAGGAAACCTGACGCTCAGCACTTATCTCACTGTTGGAATCGTGAAGCTCTTGAACATGATTGATATTATTGCTTTGAATATATACATTATGTCTTTAGTTTCAAAGGTTAGGGCTGCACTTCAAAACAGCTGTGATCCTGTTGCTCTTGTAGTGTAGGTTTATTTCATTTCACACTGTGTTTGCATTGTTAAGTAGAGCTAAGGAGAGAAGAGTTGACTTAAATTATTTTTATTATGTGTGTTTGTATATGTTCATTCATTCATTCATTAATAATAGAATTTAAAATCTATGTATAACATAGTCAGATTAGGTTTGTGGAGAATGCCAGATTGTAGAGTTAAAACAGTAATGCATGTGATAATGTGGTATTAACATGCTACATGCTACAGTCCTATTTCTTAATATATTAATTAATCACTTTTCATTTAATCATTGCAATATTATAAAAAATCTTTTCCAAATGATGCAGCCCCACTCTGTTTTTTTTCTTTTTTAATACATCTAGATTTGTACAGGTATCTCTTTAGATGAAATTTTGGTCTAATACATTAGAGCCCTTCTGCATAAATCCATACTTCTCTTCTCAGTCCCTCTTCTCTCCAGCCCACTGTGTTGTTGTGTAACATGGCCAGCCGTGCAGCAGGTGATGATATATTTCAAAAGGGCTTTGGTTGCAGTGTAGCATGACACTTTCAGTAATCCTGCCCTGTCAGCTGCATTATTCCTGCCGAGCACTACTCCATCAGGCTCACTCCACAAAAATATTGGTTTTTCATTGGAGGCAGAGTGATCCCCCCTCGTCCTATCTGCCTTCAATCTTCTCTGGGCAATTTATCACTTTACTGAATGTGAGGAGAAAGATGAACCACCCCATAAATACTTGGCAGCTTTTTCCCACACTCTAGTGTCGGCCATTTTCTTTGGAGATATATTGTGCTGATAGTGTGTCTTTACATTTGTCATTATGGTTTCATTTAGGTTACCATGACAAACATTGACCCAGTGGGCTTTTTTATTTTCATTGCAGACTTAAGAAAGACGTTTGATCAAGAGCCTCTTGGAAAAGAAGTGTCGCTCGAACAGGAGGTGCTGCTCCAGTGTCGGCCACCTGAAGGCATCCCAGCTGCTGAGGTAAGACTCAAAATAATTACAACCATACAGGAATTCATTCAGTCCTGTGAATGTAAAGGTAATTGTTCAAAAAGCTCTTAAAAATGCAGCAGTGATTCTAAGTTGACCTGAAACTGCTCTGACTCAAATCCAATAAAGTGGCAGTTCTGAGATGACTGCAGCTTTATTTGAAGTTTCAAAATGCTTTGTAAAGAAATTTATGCTCAACTGTCACTATAATTCCCAAGCAACAGAACATATAGCAAAAAATATCAACTTAATTGCATTGTTGCATTCACTGAAGATTATAATTTTGATGCTGCCAGGGACGGTCTTGTACTTTTTTATACAAATGTGAAATATTATGTATGCAGAATGTGCCGCTGTCACAGCTCATTTTAATGAAATAACATTGACGCAGGCCAGTGCACAGATAAGGACGTTTATCCACCAGCACTGGGGCTATTTTAGCTGTTTGAGTGCCAGTCTCTACAATTTGGTCAGCAGAGAGAAAACTGTAATTATCTGCAGTGACGGAAAAAAAAAAAAAGAATAAGCCAGTTGTGTCCCAGCGTTACCTTAGCTCAGCCAATATCTGCTCCAGTTCCTCCTGCTGTACACAGGAGCACTGTTAGAGCTGCATTTCAAAGGGCTCAGGTGAGATTGCCGCAACATAAATACGGGATAAAGGCTGGTTTGATGCTCGGTGGGGGCTGCATGGTTTTTATTTTTTGAGTTGGGGGTAAAGGAAATGAACTCTGCTTGTGATTGACCTGGAAAAGCTGAGTTAAGTGAGTGGAACTGCACTGCGTTTATCCAGGCTGAAAGCGCTGACAGGCTAAATGGGTAAAGTTTGGGACCGGCACTCGTCAACCTCTCCTTATAACACTCAGGCTCAGGCCTCAGTCTGATAGTGTTGCTCTAACAGCCGCGCAGCATTGTTGATTCTTTTGGCAGTCTGAGGGCTCTCTGGCGATCTGAGATTGGCTCAGTGCAGCGTTTAAACACCCATCGGGGGCTTACATCCACCCTTTCAGTGATATGGAGTTGCTATGACAACCAAGATGCAGTAAGATGACAAGTCTCAACGTTAGGCATTTGTAGTGTAGGTAGATAATGTGGTTTGATTAAGAGGATTTCTGGGTCACAGAAAATAGAAAAATGACAAAATATGAATTGAGATGTGTTTCTACAATAATAATAATGTTAGAGAACTACACTAGCCTTTTAGCCTCCTTTAGTAAAGCGTCACGCTGACATGTTATTTGTCTCCTGCAAACATAGTTACGTCTGATCAGCTTGCAAGTCACACTTCTCTGACACCAACGTTTTAGCTTATGGTGCCAATGTCAAAGTCTATTTCTGGATAACCCCTCCAATAGCCTTGTTTCTAAAAGTCAAGCTGTATTAATGGTAAATAAACTTCTCCTGCCTTAAACATCAACCTGCCCTTGAGTCTGACAGCTTTCAGCCATTCTTTTAAACATACTTTTGGTTCGCCTACATTTCTGTTCATTTGTTTCTCATAGTTTTTCTCCTCCAACTCCTGGGGGCATGATCTAAACCAATGTGTTATTTTTTCATTCAACACCCATTTTAGATGATCTAATAGATCAGTAAAAGAATAATAGACAAGTCACAACATGACAAACAAATTGTCCTTAAAACAGAACAGAAATAAGAAGAATATCTTGATTCCTTTCATTTATTTATTTACAAGTTTGTACCCCGTTTAACCTGTAGCAACACTGTGCTAAGATGACGTAGTATTTTTGGGCACAGTTTGAGCTTGTTTAATTACTTACACTTACCTCATGGCTCTGAAAAAGGGCAACGTTTCCATTCCACAATTTCATTTTTTGGGAGGAGGGTTCTCAAACACAGCTGCCTCGATGGGAAAAAACAGAACTCAATGGTGTGTTTTCCTTTTGAGTTTGTCAAGCCTTTTCTCACACAGCACGTCAAAAAGAAACCCTCAAAAAAAAGCAGTGGTTACATATGATTCAACAGAAATATGCAGCAGCCGTTGTAAAGGAAAGATCTGTCATATCTCAGGCGCTTCAGGACAGGGAGGATGAGAGGCACAAGGAAGAGGGCGGTTGAGGTTTGTCAGTGCACTTGTGGCTCTGCCCGGTGAGGAAGAGGCTGGCAGCTCATGGCACAGGCGTAGACTTTACTCTCACAGAGCTGTTGTGACTGTATGAGACGGACAAAGGACTGTGTGGTCCATTTCCAAAGTGTTCTTTAAGAAAAGGACAAATGGAACATAAAGACTGTGTGCTGACTGTGCATTTACTGTATGGTCTTTCACAGGCTGGTACCAGAACCAGCTGGGGCTTTCACACGGCTGCAGTCACGGTCGCATGTGAGAACACACTGCCATCAATTTAACCACGACTATACAGAAATGCATTTGTCTGTGTCCTTTTCAGGCTGCAGTAAAGCAGTTTAATAAAAAGGCTGGGATGAAGAAATATGTGTAGTCTACTCACACAATTAAGAGTTCTGAAAAACACCCTACTGTGATGATCTGGTGATAAAAAGTGTTTACTGGTTGTCTGTGAGCTGTACAGTTTGAGACATTACTGCAGCTGGTTGAGACATGAGTCACCAGAACACCTCACCACAGACTCAGCAGCCAGGGGCATTACCTCGTAACTCTCATTAGGATGTTGTTAGTGTCACTATTTTATGATATGTCTTGGTTATGTCTGCCTTCTTTTGAACAATTTACATTAAACTTGTTTCAAGTTCTCATGTGTTCTAGTGCACGCATTTCATGAATAGTGGTTAAACTTGTATATTGCTCTAAACAAAGTTGCATTCTGAAAAACTAATGATTTACTCTTGTGGGCGCCAGCGTTTTTCGGTCCCCACTAAGATGTCAGGCACACAAACACACACACACACACACACACACACACACACACTCAAAGAAAACAAGCAGGAGCCATTTATTCTGGCTCTCCCCACGGCCATTACAAGAAGAACTTTGGCCTTAAAAGACTGAAACCCTGTGAGTGAGGTTTGAGAAATAGCTCATGGATGCAGTCATCTAATCGTCCCGTATGCTCTGAATATATTAGACACTCAGCAGGCTCCCTAAAAGTCATTGTTACACGTTCCCTCAGCCATGAATATTTGATATGTACTTAATCAAGAGCAGAAGGAAAATGTAGCCACAGAGGCTATTCTGAGAGAGAAGAGAGAGGGAGTTTTTTGGCAGAAGGCTGTGTGCCCTGTTGTGTGTTACGTGGGCTTACATGCTAAAAGCTGCTCCCAGATAGAAAAATAAATGTTAATCTGAGATGGAGAAGTTTCCATCAGGCAAGAACTGTTTTCTGAGTGGGTCCCTGAACCTAATGGCCGTCCACAACAATGACAGTCTTGTCTTTTTATACTTATAATAAACATATACATGTGGTAACTAAATAAACAGAGCAAAATCTCCTTCGTGAAAGAATGCAGCTTGATTGAGCTCGTTCTATGGCTGTGCCTCTGTCTCCATCTCTAGTTCAGAGCACTTGTCCCAGCCTGAGAACAGAGTTCAGAGGTGAGGCAGCGCTGTGGGCTGTTGAGCCTGTTTCCACGGAAGCAGCCTTTTAATTCAGGCATCCCCTCAGTCAGCCGGGGTCCTGCCGTGTTATCATGGGTAACGAGTCATTGAAGCTCTGCGGGGAAGCTGCCCTGCTGCTGGGATTAAGTCCATTGGCTTTAGTGAGAAGAAAGGCAGGAAACAATGATCCTCTATTCAGGCCAGTGAGAAAAATCTTTCTGCATGTTTTTCCCTGAAACAGCAGGAGGGCTTTCACTTTTAAGTTCTCACTTTTAGAAAGTGCAGTAATTGTCCAAATACGCTGTTTTAATAAAGAGTGTTATAGCATCATCAGAATAAGCTCAGCAGATCAGCAACATCTCTTAAAACATTAAACCATGTAACTGTCAGCGGTTACACATGATTTCATAATAAAGTAAACGCATGAAGCAAACAACTTCTCAGGTCACCTTGTGCGAAAATAGCAGAGTGCAATCTTTTTCAAGTCAAAACACCCCCCTTAGTTTGAGGTTGCTAGAGAGGAACAACACTTAAGTGTCCAGTGAAACAGGATGTGTGTTCTTCAGAAAACCCTTGAGAGCGGTCAGGACAAAAATATACTGCCCTTCAGACACTCACCTGTCAATCAGTTTCTTTTTAACTACAAAACTGATTTGTTCTTGCCTCATTGCTTTAATATACATTTTTCCCAAAGTCTTATTTGTTTTACATTGTTTCAAAGAAATGTTAAAAGTACAGAAATTATAAAAACAGCATGACTTTTTTTTACCAGTTTGTAACTTTTTCATTTGTGGGACTGCAGTTCACTGTTCCACAAGGGACACTAGCAGCCATTATAGTCCTGCTCTGTTGCCTCCTCATGATCTACTCCTCTTCATACACCCTCATCTTACACACAAATGTATGCACTTTCTCTGTAGCACCTTAAGATATCACACCTTTTGTGTATTTGTGCTTGTTAATATTTATACTTTTCTTATTTCCATACTTGCCATGCAGGCAGCTGCAGAGCATATGGCTTGTTGTCTAGCGGTGTATGATTGAATAATCAGTTTGTAACCTTTTGTGGCTCATTCTCCAGGTGTGTCATTCAGCCAGGAGCGGATATATGCTGTGAAAAAAGAAGGAAAGGAATAAATTATATTGGATAGATAGTTGGGCTTCACGTGGAGAAGCTGCATTCACATAATGACTTCTCTGTAGAGGAGTCTTACACATTTTCTTCTGCCTGTTCTTCCATTTCACACCCTGTTCCACCCCCACACTTCTGCACGGTCTATTTCTGACACAACAGCGATGAGTAATGAATGGTTTTGCCTTGCATGGGTTCCCAATAAGTGAGTTGAATGTATACAGTGTGTTCTGTGTATTGGGCTAATTAGTGCTGCATAGGAACACCCTGCGTACACATCCCACACAAGGTTACCCCTATGTTCCATCTGGAGCAGGTCCGTCACCAGATTACTTTACAGACTCCAGAAGAAGTGATGACAGGAAAGACACAAAAAATAGCCTCAATTAGATACAACTTTGCTAAACTTTTTATGTAAGTGATATTCTTATAACAAAGTATGACCTATAGTAATGTTCAGTGACCACTTTAATTTTCCAGGGCATTCAGGAAGAAGGTCACTACATGTTGCTGCCAGGATAACATTTTCACATATCTGCCCAGTTTCATCAAGATCAATATTATTGATTGCCTGCTCACAACACAGCCCTCTGTTTGACACCAGTGTCTGTTTAATGGATTTGGAACTAGGACCTCTTCAGAGTTCACTAAATGTTAAAAATGCAACTTTAGTCTCACTTTAGAATCTTTACCTCCACTTGCTCTCTGCAGTTCTTCTCTTCCCTTTTGTTCTAATTGCATTGACATAACTAGTTTTCTCCATGTCCTGGGTCGGCCTGTGTCATCCCTAGACTTTGAATCTGTTCCTCTAAATGTCTGTCTCTGACCAGACAGGAGCTTGATGACAGCTGACATGTGGCAATTTCCCTGCCTTAATGACAAGACGCGTGCCAATTAGGTGTGTGGATGTGGCCCTGCCAATCAGACGCTAACGAGCTGTGTGTGTCAGGCCCTATTTACCCCATTATCTTTGCACACACTCGCTTCCATCTTCATCGTGTAAGTAATTCAACTTCAGAAGGTAAGGCTCAGAAAAGTTCAGCTTAGGTGAGTGTTAAATCAAAGTGTTGTCTGTTGAGCTGCGGTGGGTTTGTGGATTGATGTAGACTCACTTATCTGTGTCGGTTTTTATTATGAGTCCTGGATATATTAAGTAAGGTGAATAACTAACAGCTGAACTCTCGCTCGCTTTTGCTCTTTCAGAGACACAAGTTTCTCCCGTGTTCAATCCCCTGTCACACCGACGCTCTCCCTCCCCCTCCGTCTGTGCCGTAAAGCTCTTTTGTTCAATTTTTAATTACCTTCTCATTTAAAAGTGCTCTTGAAATCTGAATGCAGCACACTTTGTCAAGGAAACTTCTGTGATTGTTGCATATCTGGGTAACCACCATTTTGCGTCTATTTCTGAACTTGTACTACATTAAATTCCGTGGTTCTGCACCAAGAATCATTTATCTAGTTTACAATCAGCGTTGCCTTGCCATGATTAACCTCGGGAATAAAAGCAGCGATGAAGGCCGTTGAGCTCATATTAAAATCTGTCTAAAATGTATGACTGACGAGGAAACTGTACTCAAACTTCACACAGAAACATTTCATTTGTTTCTCAACATCTCAACTCAAATATAACAATTGGTACTCATCTCTGTTGTCATGGTTACGTCGAATGAGTAAAAAAACTTTATGTATTTATCAGTCTAGTTTACATAATATATATTCTAATAGGATATTTAAAGCTGATTGAATGCTTGTGTAAAAGAAATCTAATTAATTTGCTTTAACGGTTGTTTTGGGCAGAATAAAACAACATTCTCACTTTGAGGTATGGATAGTTATTAAATAATGTATGCTACATTTTTCTGCATTGCTCCTGTGTGAGAGAGAGATTTAATTTCTGCAGCTGCTGAAGGGAACCCTATCCTCTTTGGCTCGAGCTGATTGATTCATCAGAGACTATACAGAACTTCACAGAGCAGAGGTTTACCGTAAATCCGTGCTCGGCTTGTGTTTACACGAGTGTCTTCAGCTGTGGGTTTGTCAGGAAAGATATCTTCATGTACTGACTTGAACAAAGCAAGGTTTTTATCATAAAGTCTTGTGTCCTTCTGTAGTGTTCTCACTGGATTACAGATCTGAACGCTTGTTGAGGCGTGACCATGATGGTATTTTTATTTATCTGTCGATTGTGGTTTCTTTGTGCGTTTAATAGAGTTTATGTCATAATCAGTGCATCTGTTCTTTAAGTACAATGCTGGCGTTACAACAATGACCAACCAATGTACCACTACACTGACTTTTCTGTTCTGTTTCTTGACAACATCAAAGAGAGACGCCTATATTATTTAGTCTCGACCAGAGCCAGTTCAGGTTATCGCCCCAGTTTCCAGGACTGTGCTTGATCTCTCATGAGAAAGTCCCTGTTATCTCAGCCTGTATTGCTCAGTGGTGTCTTATCTTCTAAACCTTATCTTTGCTCCTCCTGGAATAGCACAATGCACAGGAAGTTAGCCGTTTGCCAGGTCTCCTCGTCACTAGACACCTTTTTTGAAAAAAAAAAACCTTGATATTCTGCTCCAAACAGCAAACACTGTCCAAATAGTAAAAGGATCCAGAGTGCAAGATAAAGGCTCTAAATGGGCCAGTGTTCTTTGATACTGCACCAAATTCAATATCTGTGTTGTTTAAAGAAATGTAAGGCATAAAAAAAGGTCAGGAGCCTCTCCGCCCTGAGGAGTTGTTGAGTTTCTTTCTCTGTTCTTTGGAGAATGCTGCTGATGTTGTTCACATGACAAACTATAGTAGTACACTCTCAGAGTTAAAACTGTACTTTCTGGAATAAAAGCTTAAACACAGCCACAATACACTATTTAGACGTAGCCTTAATAAGAGCTGTATGTTTTTAATTCTTTTTGCAGGTGGAATGGTTAAAGAATGAGGAGGTTATTGACCCTGCCGACGACAGAAACTTCTACATCACCATCGACCACAACCTGATCATCAAACAGGCCCGCCTCTCCGACACCGCCAACTACACCTGTGTTGCTAAAAACATAGTAGCCAAGCGACGCAGCACCACCGCTACAGTTATCGTCTACGGTAATCCATCTACTCTGCTTTACACTCAGTGAAATGCAAACAGTAATCACCTTGATGTGCCTCAGGAGAGTATATAGTGACGTACTGCTGTAAGATGTTGATTTAACTCCAAGTAAAAGCTATTTGAAAGTCGATCTGCATACAGCAAATCCCCCTCTCCTGTGGCGTGGAACATTCACTCATTTTGTTGCTGCCAGAAGGTGTGCAAGGAATAGAAGATTTGTGAGTTTTTTATTTATTTTTTTCGTACTGTGAGCATGTTGCTGATGTGGTGGAGACATACTTAAAGAGACACCTGCTGTGGTTTCACACAGACTCACCCACTGTCTCCCTAACATCAACTAACACGACTGTGAAGTCGAAACTCCAATCCCCACTGGAGGCTAGTCAGGACAAGGAGGAATGAAGCATAATTTTTATCTTTTGAGAGACATCATCTGTGTTTAGAATACCTAGCTTTGATATCCATTGTTCTGTTTGATAGAATTCTGGTATATTTCTGAGGAACATGAGTTGTCTTTTACAAAAACTTCTTGTGTTTTTGTCGACGTTATGAAAAAAGAAACTCAGATGCGAGTTAGTTCACATCCAAACAAATGTACATAACTCACCCAGGTACCAGCTTATTATGTTTATCTAGTTACCATATAGCTACTCTTACTGCCTGTAAACACTTTGGTTTGTGGAGGTGTAAGATGATATAAATGGAACCTGAAAATCCAAGAGCCATTTTCTCTTGAAGGCTTTCTGTCATAACTGTGCTCTATTAGGAATAAGTGTCCACTAAGTGCTTTGAAGCCTGCTCATCCTTGAGGTGAAGCACTACAAGCCCTGAATCTGTTTATGTCGTCCTTGGTGCTTTGACTCCACAATATGGTGTATGTGACACAAATGTAGCACACTACAATAGCCATTAACCCGCCCGGTGGATAAGGCAGAGGTATGCTGGATGGTATGAGAATATATTTTATAGTTTCTAGCTCAAAACCACAAGATACTAAAAACAGGTGAAACATTGAGAAGCTGGAGAAATGATCTGCTGAGGAAAGAAAGCAGACATGGTTTTGTCAGTCCACTGCAAGTGTCCACTATTTTGGGCTTCATTCATAAGCTTGTCACATTTGAAAGTGGGACGCTCTGAGGGGCCCAGATCCACCATCTTAAATGCCACAGACTTGTTCTGAGCCACAAGCTCCGGTGTCACTCTGCACTGGATTTGAGTCACTGACAGAGACGGATGAGAGAGGGAAGAGAGGCTTTAGGAGGAATCAGTGAATGGAAAACGCAGCAGTCTGACCAGACGTTACTGTGTGGCCACGTGAAAGAGCAACTGCCCAAAAGTTCAGGGTCAGGGCATACCTTTAGCATAATCTGAGACTTTTCAGAGATTACTTCCTTTTCTCAAATGTTACCTATTTGTGAGTTTGTGCTTTTACTTGCTAAAATTATTTCAGTCTTTCTAGTCTTTCTTTTCCAATTTGTTTTCCACAATAACAGTTATGTTTTAAATGCTTGATTTTGAAAGTATGATACACAATAAGCTGCTGATTTCTGCTGTTATTATTAATCAGCACCATTCTGCAGAGAAAGGCTGACAATACTGGAGAAAACAATTGCAATAACCTTGTCTTGTTTGCAGTGAATGGTGGTTGGTCCACGTGGACAGAGTGGTCAGTGTGTAACAGCCGCTGCGGCCGCGGTTATCAGAAGCGCACTCGAAGCTGTACCAATCCAGCACCGCTCAACGGCGGCGCAATCTGTGAAGGACAAGGCATCCAGAAACTGGCATGTAACCCTCTATGCCCAGGTACAGCCTAACTCGCTTACACTGCATTTTTTTTAATTTTATGTTCACAGAAAAACTGAACTCATACAATATGATGCAACAGTGTGTTTGCATATTTCACTGTTTGCTGTCTCAGTCATGCGTCATCACCTCCCCATGCCTCTCTCATGCTCACGAGTTCACTGTGCCCATCTATCCTGTCTGTTGTTGTGTGGTAGTGGATGGCCTGTGGACAGAGTGGAGTAAGTGGTCCACCTGTGGGACAGAGTGCACCCACTGGAGAAGGAGGGAATGCAGCGCCCCAGCGGCCAAAAACGGGGGGAAGGACTGTGAGGGCATGGTGCTCCAGTCCAAGAACTGCACCGATGGGCTGTGCATGCAGAGTGAGTACCTGACAAATCCTCTGCTCCTCCTTCTGACCTGCCGACACAGAAAGCCCCTCACCCTTTGACTGTCCGTTTCACTGTGAGCTTTCATCTCTGCACTGTGTTTTACATCACCTCATAACACCATTGCCCGTGTCTCACTCAGAGCGCTGCACCACATCAACACACAAAAAGAATTATCTTATCATGTTCAGATTAATATGCCTTGTCATGGGCTTAACATTTGGGAGTTAATGACAAAGCTGCCCTCACTGTGGCCTTTATTTAAAATCCAGAGATCCAGTAAAAGGAATTGCAGCCACTCTTAATTTTATATTATATTCAGTTTTGGGATTCACACTGCAGTCATTCCTTGGTCTTGTGTGTGTTTCTTCAAGAGTGTCAGGAAAGTCATTGCTCCTGAGACTTTATCGAAATCAGTGTTGTGCCTACGATAACAACACCAGAAAGGATCAGAACAAGTGTGTTAAACTCTGTCGGATTTAATAAACATCTTACAAATAAATATCTTTGAAGGTGTCAGAGCCACGGTCCCAGATGATGTGAATAATGCACTACAGATGGTTATGGTGACACTAATCATATAACAGAGGCTCGGCTGTCATGAATTTAATTCCGCTGGCCCCAGTTTGTGCAGCTGATCGGAGGTTGTGCTGCACCGTGGCTGTAGTCGTGATTTAATATATAAGTTAAGCTTGACATCACATTGGTGGTCAATATCAAGATCTTCCTGTTATCTTTTTGTTTTTATAATTGGGATGCTGCCTGTTATTTTTTTGTTGTGTTTTGTGGTTAAACTGTCAATTATAAAAGGGCATAAACAAAAATAAATTAAATGAAAATGCTTCTACAGACACAGCTGGTTAATAACTCCTACATGTTGTGTTCTAAATGTATGTGCCGCAAGCCCAACATGTCAATGCTCAGTGAAGTCTGAAAAAACGATGTTGATTTCACTCAATGGTAGCAGAGGAATGCATTAGTGTATTTCATAACCAAGGCCATTTGTCTTTAGTGTGCAGTTAAACAGCTCTATAAAAAGACATGGTATTATTTATTTGCATCTAATTCTAACTTTTGGTTTCTCCACATCATCATACACAGTACACTCTAGGTTAATTTTTCCAGTCTGTGCAAGTTTGCGGCATCAGTTCTTGATGTTCACATCACTGAGAATATAGAGCCATAATGATATGGATTTAGGATTGTTTCAGGAATTGATTTTTTGGAAGCTAAGAGAGTGAAGCCACTTATGTCAATGCTAATGACCATTTCCACCAGCATTTAGGAGAACGGCCCATTATCTAAAAGCTCACATTATGAGTTGTGTGCAATCTGAACTCACCTTGGACCACTGATCTGCTCCCTTCAGTGTCGAGCTGGAATCTGAGTGAACACATGTCTGAGGAGTCCATTGCACCTTGATCTTATTTTCAGTTGTTTGAATTTATTTAAATCATTTCAGTTGCAATCCATCGCTGAAGTTTGGGAAAGGAATCCGATAACCAGAGCTGGATATAGAACTCATGATATTCAGAGTCAATTGTAGAGCATTTTAAAAACACAACTGACCTGAGTCAAAAAGGAAAAACTTGCTATATAACGTGCTATAATTTACTTTGTAGCCTGTTTATCACATTTGGCCTGTCGGGGAGTTTGGGCGGATTGGGTTTAACAAAGTTAAGCATCTTGAGATTGAACTGAAGAGGCTGCACTTTGTCTTTTGAGATAGAACTTCCAACTCACAGCACAAGTATACTTTTCAAGGTTCACTGATACTGACCTGATGAAATTTCTGCTTTGCAATGCCTCTGTGGTCGGTCTTTCTTGTTTTGTTGTTGTTCTCCAGGCCAGTGGTAACCCTGCTCCCAGACATGACATGTTTTTGACATATCGATCTCAGGAAGGGGAGTGAACCGCTCTAATGCTCCAACAAGGGCAAACACTTTGCTGCTAAAATAACAGAGACTGGTAAATTACAGTTTAGACCCTTCTGATACCTTCTGATACCTTAGTCGATAAATACAAAAAAAAATACACTAACCCTGAAAGTACACGTATCATATCATATTTAAGTTATAATGTATTCTGCAAACGCATAAACTATATTGAATAAATAACCCCAAAGTTATCTTACCCTTCTCCAGCATAATGTTATTAGTTAATTCTTATTCTCTCATTCATTGACCCCCACAGATATTCGTCTTTAGTTGGGCTGCACTGTAAAGTCATTCTGAGTGAATAGAGAGTCCTCAGGATGGGTTTAAATAGGCCGTCCGTCAGACTGACCCTGACAGTCACCGTCCCAGCTCAAGCGTGGACTCCCTATTGCCTGATTACATGCACACACCAGCCACATCTATCAAGACATTGATTTCCTGTCAGTCCACTTGTCTCCCTGTGCCTTACTCCTCTTCCAGTAAGAACTTTATTGTTTGTATATTTGTTTATGGATGTCCCACAGAGCCTCAGTATTATGTGTGCTACCGCTGGGATTCCAGGCTGAATACATAACCTGGCCACCTCAAAGCAAGAAGATTTTTCTCTGAGAAATATAAAAACATTGTCCTTCACTTTTCTATTCACATTTTTATTCTTTCATTTTTTTTGTCTTGTGTACCATCCTCTCTGTCTCTCCAGTGACAGATGCAAGGTCGCTGGTTGTACTGACTTGGTTAGAGCCCACATTATTCCAGCCCGTCTATGGTGCAAAGGCACTAAGCCCAGTTGATGGATAGTACCACTCTCTCGCAGAACCACCATGTTTCCCTTCTTTTCTCATCTATCTCTATAGTCTATACACAGATCTGGAAAGGAGGGGCCAAATCAAGAAATATCACTTCCCTGTGTCATCACTCCAAATCATGACTTTGTTGCTGTCTCATTTGTTCAGTTTGTTTTTCTGTTGGCCTAAATTTGATTTTTATCATCCCTCTTCTGTCATCTTCCCTCCCCCGCTGTCCCTCCAACATACCATCCCTTCCTCTCTTCAGGTTCCTTATATCAGAAGTCATCCGAGGCAAAAGACAGCAGTGAGTTGGGAGCTCCATGTGAGTTATTTTTTTTTTATCATTTATTTTCATTATTTCTTTTATTCATTTGTTTGTCTCTGTCATTTTTAGTTAAAATTTCAGTAGCAGGAAGATTACCTCCTCTGACAATACTTTTTAAGTTTGCACTGTCTCAATGAAAACTATCAACGCCCACTTCTTCTAGTTTTGGTCTAAATTCTATTTTAAGCAATAATAATGTGACTAATTCACAACAATTATTTTTAAACAAAAGACATTACATTTATTAAAGGTTAGTTATGTGGTTTTTGAGGTTCAATTCTATTTATTAACACCAGATGGCAGTATTATGCAAAGATGTACAGCCCCAAAAGATCAAATCAATTCTGCAGAACTCTGATTTACACTTTCTGTTCAGTATTCTTTCTTGTCCTTCTTCCTTTTTAATTCTTCATAACATGTCTTTATCCTTGTCCTAGTGATGACTTTGCCCATTACCCTGTTGCTCCTCATGAACCTCAGCCCCACACTTGGCCCTCCCGTCAGCTTAGGTGCATCACAGCTCGTGAACTTAACCCACAGCTGTGTGTCTCTCTGAGCATGTCTCTCCCTCTGTAGCCTAACCCCGTCGTAAATCTCAGCCTCCTCACACAGAATGGAGTGTTCAATAATCCCTTTTCATTTCCATTTCTTGTACTTCTCTTTTCCCAACAATGGCTCGTGTTCAAAGACGTGTATTAATCTCAATGATACATTTGAATGCGTACACTTAGCAGGTTGCTGTTGTTATCATCAAAGAGTGCATAGACGATTGTGTAACTGAGGGGATATATGTTAAATAACTGCAGGGGAACTTGACAGAGGGAACTGAGTGAAATTACATTTTCAGACTTTCATCACTGGCTTCCTGCTCTGTTTTCTGCTCATGTCTTTGCTTGAAGGAGGATTAGAGACAGAACCAATGAATGAGGCTACAGCTTGATGCTCCTCTTCAATGTAATGTCTTTGTTAGGGCTAGACCACACATCTCTGCTTTTGAATATCGATAACCTTCTCATCGACTAATCACGGGAAACATTTTTTGTTAATTAAACAGCTATTAAGCTCCGTCAAAGTCAAATCAAAGTCTACTTCCATAGCACTTTTAAAACAACCTCAATTAAAGTGCTGTACAAGCTAAAATACATGAAATAAATTAGTGCCAAGAAGGAATAACGCTTAGATCTAGTTTTAAACTGCTCAAATCTAGAGAGCCTAGATCTGGAAACAGCAAGAACCATTTAGTAACCATTTTAGACCTTTGTGTCTTCTCTGGAGTGTGAGGGGAGTCTCTGAAAAGACAAGCTAAACTGATTAAAAGAAACAAATGACTGACAAACGGCCTTAAGTCCTCTTAATTTTACCAAAATGTCTTGTCCTTTCATTCATTCTTTATTCTCCTTTGTCCCCAAGAACACACAGAGAGTGCCATCTGTACCTCGAAACACATGAAGCTTATTTACACAAATGCCCAGTCGTCATGTAAGCCCTGACAGTGATGTGTCGTTATGTGTGTCTGATGCTGCCATCTACTGGTGCAGCCTCCATTTCATTTACATACTCAAATCATCAAGATGTGTTTGTCCGACATTATCTGCTGCATTTATGTATTATGTTGTTTGGTGTTTTGTATGAATGCTTGACATGTAATGTTCACCAGGCGTAAAGTCACTGAACATTGCATCTGCACATGCCCTTACGTGTCCTCTGATGTAGTTCTCAAAAGAAGAGTTTCTCCTCATTTATCAGCTTGGTGACAGAGAAGGACATTTTTTCTTTTAGCAAACAGCATGCAGAGTTCAAACTGTCAGTAGGCATCTATTAGAGGTCTGATGTATAATGAGTGGCCGTGAGTCTGTGGGCTGACAGAACAGGCGCTACATCCATGCCAGGCCTTCTAATCACTGAGGCTCCTCCAGCTGGAAACTGGACACAAAGACTTGGGGAGGGAGACAGACATGAAAGACAATTTGAGAAATGCAAGCTATGTCTAGATCTTATCTGTACTGTGTAAGAACAAAGACAGAGACAGACTCTGAACTCTAACACGGAGCATGGTAATTTGAAGGATGAAAACGTCTATATCTCCGTCTTCAGTACTTTTGATCTCGTCTGTGTGGCTGCTTGTTAGAACAGGGTGTCATTGGGTTCTGCCTGAACAACCTTCCTTATTAATTGCACCCAGTTAATCAGTGTTATTGTTGGTTTGGACCCATGCTTTCTCCACCGTTCAACATAATTAGCCTTTTTGAAAGAAATAATAAAGCAAAATAAAGGACAATCATGTTCTTATACAATTACACACATTGCATTTATTAAGACTTGTAAAGCCTTAGTATTCTTAAAGGCATGCATCTTGCTTTCTTGATATTCTATTCCTATTAGTGAAATTCATCAATAAGCATATCATAGAGTCAGCAAACCAACTGTTAAAGAGCATGTGTTTATTTCCCCGAAGATGGGTATTAATATCCGGCTCATTTTAAAGCAGGATATTAGTCTACTGATAATGGCTGATCACAGCATATGCATATTGTGGACACAGCTTGCTATTACTGGTGTGAGCCTAAGAGATATTAAAAACATCATTTTTTCCCTTTCTGTTTGTTCTCTCTTCACCCACAGTGGCCCCCAGTACAGATGACGTAGCGCTGTACGTGGGCATCGTCATAGCCGTCATTATGTGCCTGGTTATCTCTGTCGCCGTGGCGCTCTTCGTCTACAGGAAGAACCACCGTGACTTCGACTCTGACATAATTGATTCGTCTGCCCTTAACGGAGGCTTCCAGCCAGTCAGCATTAAGACAGCCCGCAAAGGTTTGGCATTACGTGTGTGTTCAGTCAATGTTCAAGAATATTAGATATAGGAAAATAATTATTGTGAATATTAATACACTGCTGTCTGTTCTAAACCTTAGTGCACCTATGTTTAAAGCTAGGTTGCTAAGAAGAAGCTAATGAGATGACAACATAATTGTAATAATGTTTATTGCTGCCTATTTAGAAAAGTCTGGATGTGGCACATTAAAGTGTAATAAGATCTAAATTGTATTTAAAATTAAAGATGCTGGGGGACAAATGCCAGTCAGTTGGAGTAAAAACACTTAAAAGTAATACTGAGTACACTGTTATTCAAACAATATGGGGAGACACAAAAATAAAAATCAGAAATAGATGCATAAAGTCACACCACTGACATAAATAAATGCAAAGCAGACCATTATTACTATAAAAATTGCAATATATTTTTAGTATTGTTTAAACAACTTTGTAACTTCTTTTGACGCTGGTATTTGTAAATATGTATTATGGAAAGTGGAAAGGGGGTGGAAGCACTGAGGGAGCTGGAGGCCTGAGAGCGCCCACTGGCCTCTCCGCCCACTCAGTGCAGCCAGTGAACACTCATCCTTGTACCTGCTGGTGAGACGCGTGCTAGCGATGCCATCTGTTCTCCATGAATCACAGCTGCGCCTTTAACTTCTCCAACTGAGTAATGTGTCGAGGTGGAGAAGTGGACTTCCCTAATGAGCGAAAAACAAATGAGTAAAGCCAGAGAGCAGTCAAGATTATTGTTGCCACTATTTCATTTTCTCAGGGATATTTTGGATCTTCTTTTACATTTCCCTGTCTTCTTGCAGCTGATCTCCTAACAGCACCTCCTGACCTGACCTCCGCTGCAGCCATGTACCGCGGGCCTGTTTACGCCCTGCACGATGTGGCTGACAAAATCCCAATGACCAATTCTCCTCTGCTAGACCCGCTCCCCAACCTGAAGATTAAGGTGTACAACTCCTCGGGTCTAGTGACTCCGCAAGATGACCTGGGGGGAGAGTTTTCCTCCAAACTGTCGCCGAAGTTGCCTCACTGCCTCCTGGACGGCAACGACAGCACGATGGGCCGCCGCACACAGACACAGACCTTGCTCCGCGCTAGAGACCCCTCCTGCACTGCTCTGGGATCCTTCAGCTCCCAGGGCGGTCATCTCATTGTGCCCAACTCAGGTACTTACCACAGTATGGGACGCAGCATGTAGGCTACAATAGTATTTACTGTGTTTTAAAATGTGTTGTTGGATATACACTTGCTCATTACACAGACTCAATGTCCAAAAGTCACCCAGGTCTTGGTTAGCCCTAGTAAAGCTATGTTTGAATAATGGGTTTGATAGAAACTGCTTATTTTCTCCAGGTGAAATCTAGGCCATCACTTTTGTTTCTTACCGTTTCACCCACGTGACTTTGAAATAAATATGCTTTACCATGTGTAAGGCATCATCATAATGACAGCTCACAGTTCTGTTTGGGTGGTTGATGGATAACCAAGGTGCGTGCAGTAGGAATACTGAAGAAGAGGTGTACGATTTCAGACATTTACCATTCTGTCCTCACTTCAAACACATGTGGGCTGTTTGTAATGTGCCACAGATACATCTCAACAGCCTTAAACACACACAGACTTCTCCAATTTCTTAATTTTTTATGTTTTCCTTTTGATTTCTATAAAAGTGTTTTCAGCTGCTGGTTGAGCTCAGCCACATCATCATATTACAGCCAGAGACGAAGGAAAGACCACATTTGATATTTGATCTGTTTGTGTTTCTGAGTAATGAAATATTTTGTGGCACTGTCAGTGTGGCGTTTGGTATTTTGCATCATAAAATGTGTTTCCCATCTCTTTGAAGCTTTGCTGTGAGGGAGAGTGGCAGTGCGCTCAATGTCCCTGTAGCAGGGTTCTGATTGCCTTGCTCACTAGCAGGAGGAGCTGTCTGTCACCTTTTGAAAAGTTCAGCACAAGGACATGGGAAATCAATGAGCTATCTTAGAAAGACCCAAGAGAGAAAGCGCATTAGAAAATGTGTGGGTAGGGTCCTAAAAAACTCATTGGACAGGACATGACATCATATCAATCTAAGATGAAAAAATGTAGACGATGCAGGCTGCCGCAATATGAGAATGATCTGAGCTGTGCACATTGATTTTGAAAATGAAATGTCACAATTTCCTGATGCCATCAGAAAACGGCACATGTCAATTTTTACATTTAGGGTTTAAGGAAATTGCAATTTGTCAACATAAGATTACAGGTATAGTATTACAGAAATATTTTAAAGAGGTTATTAATGACTTGCATAAGTCAGTAATAGATACAAGATAAATAAAAGACATGAAGGTCTTCAGAACTCCAGACTCAATATTGTTTGTATCTCTGTTTGTTTTTGCTCTCCAGGGGTGAGTTTGTTAATTCCAGCGGGGGCCATTCCTCAGGGAAGAGTCTATGAAATGTATGTGACGGTTCAGAGGAAGGACAACATGAGGTACGCAGAGCTGCCTGCCATATAAACACCCCAGAGCAGTGTTTACCCCTGTCAGCACTGCCATGTCACACACAGCCTCAGTCTGCTGTCACACTCAGCTAAAAGGCACATGTGTCTATGTGTTCTCTGTGTGCACCTCCAGGCCTTTGGTGGAAGATGGACAAACTGTGCTGAGCCCTGTGGTGAGCTGTGGTCCCCCTGGAGCCCTGTTGACCCGACCCGTCATCATTACCATGCACCACTGTGCTGTATGTGACGGCCAGCAGGATTGGCTGATCCAGCTCAAGAGCCAGTCACCCCAGAATCAGTGGGAGGTCAGTCAGACAACAGTCTTTGTGCTTTTCACTCATCTTTTAAATGGTTCCTTTTAATAGTTCCCTGTTTTTTCACATAGAGGTTGAAAAAAACGATCTCATCTTTAAAGATCACTAAAACATGTACCTAGAAATAACTTAAAGAGGTCCGCATGCTGGGTTAGGTTTGTGCAACTCAGCATACAGATAAAAGCTGTGTTACTTCCAGGTGCAGAAAAAGTAACCAGTCTAATAGTGAGGGAGCGTGCAGTGACGGCATTTCCCAAAACTGTTTTGTGGTTCTTTTATAATTCCCTATTTATTTTTTTGTGTATATGCTGGCAGTGTTAGAAAGTCCTGTGGCCGCAGGCTCCATCATTAACTCTGCTGATGATGATAAGTGGTGTTGCCAGAGGGTACCAGTGTGAACATTTTCTCGCTTTCACCTGTTTTCTCCTTATTTCATTCATTTCAACAGATAATACACAAACACTGAAACTTATTTAGGGGATGAGATCAAATGAGGGCATCATCCACATCCCAGAAAGCATTCACAAATGGTTTCTGGGATGTTTCAGACACTATTCTCAAATCCTTTGCTTGAAATATCAATGTTATATTGAAATATAAAAGAATATGGGCAGTGTGCAAATTAATGTCAGTGGTGTCCAATTGGACATATAATTACTTACTAACAGACTTACTGATGTAGGTCTGTTTTGTTAATGATTAAAAAGAACATTTTTAAGCTGGCACGTAACTTAAAGGATCATTCATCATATATAATATAAGGTGGCTTTCTGCTCATTGCCAAATAATGTTTGAAATTTCATTTTAAGGAAGTGAGCTCACGTTTTCTGCTGCTGAAGTGATGATATGACTTACGGAGCAGAAAAACTGCCTGAGTGGGCCACATGCCTGTGTGACATTGATAAATGACTTGAGGGCAGCCAATAAAGCTCTGTGTAAACTGAGTATTTTAAGGAAAATAACAATTGATTACATCTCTGACCTGTCAGAAATGCAGATGGTAATATTCAAGGTGACAGCAGCTTCCTCTATATGCGCTTTTTTTTTCCCTCTGAGGCCAGCCACCACACTGGATGGGAGAAATATTACTTTAGATGACACGCTCTGTCAAAATATATATTCATCACGGCAGCCGAAACAGGAGAAAGAAGCTCCTGAGAAGAAGTAATTCACTGATATTAACATATATATACCACCCAGCAAGGATGATCATTTTTACTGGCAACCACTATGGGCAGCCCTCCTTCATCACAGCAGACACGCACAAATGCAGTGTCACTGAGGAAGCGTAGCGTTGCGATGATGATTAAGACAGCAGGTCAAATAATGAGAACATGTGGGGCTTTCTGCTTCAGTAACTCTCTTACAAAGATTCATTGTCCTTGCATTTATCCTCTGATTAGTGCAGTCAGGATTTTGTGAATAAATGATGCTGTGGGATAGTGTGTTCACATTTGGTTGTTTATTTGTGCTCGTACACTTGAATGTTTGAAGCAGAAGCCTACTTTTATGCTGTGCGTTCTAATTATTCCCCAATAAAGAGCTTCAGTGGCCTCCCCCTGGAGCTGTTAAAGACTCTAATGATCAGCCATAATACTAACTGTTAAAAGGCCTAGCTCACAATGAAATACTGTAATTCTTCTTGTGTCTTTCATATTAGGCTGCATTAATGCCATGCGTCTCACTGGAGTGTTCGGATTACAGCAGGGAAAACAAAGACACAGCGTGCAAAATAAATAGGTTAAAAATACACCAGACCTAGAGAAATAAATACACTAACATGAGGACTTTTAGAAAGAACAAACACACAGTGCAAACATTGTATTAAACATTTTTATTAATTAACTTTTATCCTTTAAGATGCATTTAACATTCAATTGGGAACCAGTTGCACTACAAGTAACACAACTCTAGTTACATATCTTTGGATGGAGAATATTCAGGTGGTCCCGCTGCACATGCAAAACCTGCCTTATGGTCTGTTAACTTCTGTTGTCTCTGTCAAACTGAGAGAGATAATTTTACTGCTTTTAAGTCACAAATAATTTAGCGGCACTTTTAATTTACCTTATTAAAACAACTGTTAATCCATTAAGTCATTAAGTAAAAATCTTTAAGAGAGTTTAAGTGCAATGGATGGTTGTTACTAGATTCAAACTGCCAGGACACATCCCTTTCATTCACACCTTGCATTAAGATTCAATAAATCCGTCCTGATTTTAATGCCAGGTCTGTGAAAAGCTTTAATTTAGTATGAAACGTTTGTGTTTATAAAGAATGCCTACAAGATTACGGCCTTTAGGTAAATAATTATAATCCAAAAAACACTGTACTCCACTTCAAAAAGTGACTGTAGATGATTTAATTGACAAAGAAAAGTTGACTCCAGCAAAGCAGACGCATTAGTAAGTGCCAAGAATAACATCGCCCACTCCTTTCTCTGCCTCGTGTTTCAATAGGACGTGGTGGTGGTAGGAGAAGAAAACTTCACCACACCGTGCTATATCCAAATGGATGACGAGGCCTGCCATATCCTGACAGAGACACTGGGGACATGCTGCCTGGTGGGCCAGTCTCTCAGTGCTGCCACCATCAAACGCCTCAAACTAGCCATTTTCGGCCCTGTCACCTGCCCTGCCATGGAGTACCACATCAGAGTCTACTGCCTTGATGACACACAGGATGCACTAAAGGTAAAAATACTCCTCTGTGTTACTTGTCATTGCAGCAGTTTACACATACAATTAAAAGCTCTGTATGAGTGTCCTTCACAATGCAGATATCTAAGAGAAGAGCAGATGCATCTGACTCGAACAAACTAAGACACATTCATCCCTGTACTCTTCTGTTGTCACTCTTCTTTCTCCTATTTGATACCTGCAGCTACACAGCATACATACAGGGACGATAAGGATTGTTGTACACACAAGGGATAAGCTTAAGTCTGGGATTACACATAAAATGATCCTACGGTTGCAGTTGACAGCTTCAGTGACACTGCTGTACTATGGAGCAGTGTGTTTATTGTTGGTATTTTCACTTTTCGTGTTATTTTGTTTATATTTACATTGTCCCTTAGAATTGTCATTAAAAGTACTTTATATATTATGTCCTTATGAAGGCCTGGAAAAGACACTCATGTAGATGATATATACTGTGTTTGTTGATTTAGGAAGTCCTACAGATGGAAAAACAAATGGGTGGCAAGTTGCTGGATGAACCAAAGACTCTTAACTTCAAAGACAGCACCCACAACTTGAGACTTTCCATCCACGATGTCCCCCACACTTTGTGGAAGAGTAAATTAGTTGCCAAATACCAGGTACATACATTCATTCTGAAAAGGTCTATACACATTACCACAAACTCACTGACAGCTGTTTGTGTTCTCAACAGGAACTCTCATTTCAACAAGTGTGGACCGGCTCACAGAGGAACCTGCACTGTTGTTTCACTCTAGAGCGTTTCTCCCTCAGCACAGTGGAGCTGAACTGTAAGATCTGTGTTCGCCAAGTGGAGGGAGAGGGACAGATCTTCCAGCTGGACACCACACTGTCAGAGGTACATCACTTTTTGAATTGTAGCTTGTATCACGGGATGATGGTTGACATATCCTTTATTTTTAACCTTGGGTTTTGTTGTGACTGAGGCTTGAATGTTCCTTTTTTATTCAGCTTTTATAAGACAAATTGTTAAATACGTCTAGTCAGGACCTTAAGGCCTTTCAGTGGTCTAACATGCAGCAGGCCAATGCAAAGCAGCGACACAGACAGAGAACAATCACTTTCCAGCCACGCTCTGTTCGCTTCACAAAAGCCATCTGGCCTGTACAACGGGAGATGGAGCAGTACTCAGTAATGTGATGAATTACAGTGCACTCGGACCAGTGCTGTGCCTCTGCCCTGGCCTTGGTTCATCTGTCTTGATGTGCTGCTCTTTCTTCTGTAGCCAGACCCATGGCAATTAATCCTCCAAATGCCAATATAGTTAAAAGCTCTTATTAAAGCATCAATATGCCAATACCATTGATCACTTCCACACTTGACAGGATCCATTAACTATAAATGTTCATTGTTCTTCGTTTCTAAACCTTTAGGAGTCCCAAAGTATTGACACTTCTTTACTGGATCCTGCAAGCAACATTACCACACTAGTGGGACCAAATGCATTTCGAATCCCTGTCTCCATCCGACAGAAGTTGTGTGGAAGTCTGGACGCACCACAGGCGAGGGGCAATGACTGGAGGATGTTGGCCCACAAACTCAACCTTGACAGGTGGGACAACAATATGGCACCACAAGTAAATAGAGTACAGTAACAACAGTGGGTGAAATCTGCTACTATGAGAGGAAAACACTAAACACAAAACGTTAACTCTTATCATACTAAGTAGGCAGTATAAAGTAATGGGTAATAATAGATTCAGTGGAACAGCAATCATGTGTTTTTATTAGCTTTTGATTGTTCTTTGGGAATGTGACTTTGATAAATATCTGTTGAGTTGAGATTAATTGAACTGGGAGGCTGAGTAAGACAAAGATAAAATGAAAGTCTTTTTTTAATGTCACTCGGGTGGTTTCGTTGTCGTGCGTGTGATTGAAGTACAGTGTGAGCCCATTTATAAGGTCCCATCTCAGCGGGGTGGCCTTATCACAGGCAACAGCTGCAGATTGACAAGACCACTGACAGAGTGAGTGTGAGCAAAGGAGAGGATCTTTCTCACTGCTGTGTGCTCCCTGTGGGCTCCCTCTGCTCATTTTAGATGGCTTTTTATTGTCCCTTTTATTAAATCAATCAGGATTTACTGTTTACTTGGAATACAAACCATGTTTTATTAGACATTTGAAAATAGGATTTTAAGGCCACAGCTTGCAGCTCCACATTAACCATTTTTGTTTTTCCTTTTACCTACTTAAAAACTTATAAGGACTCTCATTTGTAATTTTGTCTCTGTTTTTTTGCAGCTTTGTTTATTAGTAATATATATATATTAATATATAAGCTTTCTTGATTAGAAAATATAAAATCCAGGAAGATTTTGTGTAAAAGCCCTTAGTATTTGTAAATAAAGTTTTTTCTTAAAGATAAATTGTAGAAATAAATATGCACGTATCTTTGTTGAGTAATGAGATGAGTTGATCGGAAGTTCTTTAACCTGAATCATACAAAACTCCTGGCCTCGTCATTTATACCACCTTTTGCTGTTTCTGTTTACTTCTTGCTCACCCTTGACCGATAACCCCTCTTTTGTCACAATGATTCATTCAGGTATCTCAACTACTTTGCCACAAAATCCAGTCCCACGGGAGTGATCCTGGACCTGTGGGAAGCCCAGCATTTTCCTGACGGAAACCTGAGTCGCTTGGCCCAGGTGCTGGAGGAGATGGGACGCCATGACAGCCTTGTTCCCTTTGCCACTGAGCACTGACATCTGCCCACCAGGGAGTGTGACATCCCAGGGAGGAAGAAGACGTAGAGAGAGGGGGATATCCAAAAGCAGGAAAGTCATTTGGCATCACAGTGACAAATACACAAACACATTCACACGCTTTGAGGAGGAAGAAAGCCGAAAGAGCTAGGTCTGCTCAGCCATGACCCAGTTAAACATTGGCAACAAAGGGTGTAAAAACTTGGAGGGTAAACAAGAATCTCTGCCAGTCATTTCTTTCTGGCTGTTCCTCTCTCTCTCTGCTACAACAACTTGATATTTTTGGCTCCGTTCCCTTGGAAACAGCTGTCCGTTTTTGGGATAGACTGTGTGGATATGTGGACGATGCCCTTGCCATAGAGTGACTATCGGAGGTCAAAGGATCAAACGGATGCATCAGAGGAATAACATCTCCATCTCCAAATGGGTCTCCATAGCAACACCACAGATGAATATGTGTTCTGTGATAACATAGTATTTAATATGCCTATTTATACATATCCTTTTGTATTTTTGAGCTGCTTGTTATAAAATACTTTGCAGTGTCTTCACATTGCGTTATGGTTTGACTGTATCATAGCACCCCCTGCTGGACTCCTGCAGTATGACACCCTGTCAGTCAGTACATGTACAGAAACAAATCACATTTAATTTCTTTTATTACTAAAAATAAATTCCTTGTACTGGTTTCATGAATTTTTGTGTGCTTCATTTAAAATGTGTTATAATTATTTTACGTATTTGTTGAGTTTCTTTTATGTTTTTACGGCTGTTTATGTCTCACTGTAATAGAGGCTGATCAGGATTTTTAATGCTAATTATAATTCACATTCAGTGATGAGTATTCCAGTGTAATTTTAATGGCCACCTCCAGAACAGATGAGAGGCAGAAAGGTAAAATAGATAATGTACAAAGAAAAGATGTCTGCGGTTTGTTAAATAATTATATTTTTGTAGGACCAATGCAAATGAATTCAACTGCTTTTTACCAAATAATTCACATACAGTGTATGATGGTAAATTTAATATAAAGGAATTATGTCATTACTAAGCATTGTTTCATTCCAGTGTCACTTTTTGGAAATTTTGAATGATATTCTTGTGTTTTTGGTGGAGGGCAGACAGTTATTGACAGAAACCATCAGTGATTATCACCACAGACTCTTAGTGATAGTTATAAATCCAACATTCCTTTTGTGACTGTTTTGTGTCAAACAGATTTCTCTAACTGCAATTGTCCCAGTTTTCATAAAGCTGCCTATGCAAATGTTGCATCTTTTTGAAACAATCTTCTCAGTGGGCTCACCTCTGCAGTCTCTTGTTGTTTCTGCTTCTTCTTCTTCTGTACAGTGAGAATGTAAGCTGTCGTTTTCTGGCAGTGATCATTTTCCTCGTTAATGCTTGCATTTCATCTGTCAATTTATTGTAAAAAGTGTAAGAAAGAATTTTTAAGACTAATAATAAATTATATTTATATGCAACATTGAACAGTGGCATCCAAGATTCCTTTGTTCCAAAACAAAATGCCTTCAAGACAGTTATTTTAATAGGGAATGTACTCCAGATCCACTCAAATACACTTGTATGTACAGATTAAATAAGGCACATGCCATGGTACTGGAGTGGACAGGACATTTTCTGTAATCAGCCAAAACAATTCTGACATTCAGCAAGGCAATAATTATCAATAGGCTTCAGCTCAAATATGTACAAATGAACTCTAAAAATGTGTGTTAAGAAGAAACAAAACAAATCCATAATGTTATCTCAATATCTGAATGCATATACCATATATTTTCCAGATTCTTCTTTGTTCAATAATAATAATAACAATAATGAGGTCACAAAGCATGAATTTGACAGTTCTTCGGACTAATGTCTGGAGTTTAACATCTTCAATTTTCAGTTTGCATTCAGCGACAGTCAAACTAAACTAAACATAAAAACACAAGGCAGCACAAAAGGCTGCTCATATAATAATGCTGCATGGCTTATGAAGGGCAGGACCGGAGCTTAGCGTCCTAAGCTCCTAAGCTCCTGTCTGCCTGTACTGTCCACATTTGACAACCTCAGCTTTCACAGAAAGCACATCCTGAAGACTTGAGCCACAGGTCGCTTACACAAAGGGAGGAAACATCAACCTGACCATCTTTCCTATTTCTCTCATTTTTCCTGCTCTGCTATTATCATCATCACACACTCTCTCTTCTTTCATCAGTCAAACTCTATTCAGTTTCCAACAATCATTCCCGCTCCATTTTGTCTATTGGCCGGTTGAAGTGACAATGCCCCGGTGGCAGTGACTCGTCTCTATTGATCAGAGAACGTCTTTTGACTCTTTGTCACAGTTTGACGTCTTGGGACTCTAACATCTTGGCCAGGGTCTTCTTCACCCGCAGGGCCGTGAGGCGGGAGGCGGGGTTATGAGCCCAGCACTCCGACATGAGCTTCCCCATCTGACGCAGACACTGAGGAAACACAAACCAAATTGTATTATTTGTTTGTCTTTTTGTTTTTTACAGTTAGCACTACATAAACTCAAACTACTCCATTTAGCTTTTCTCTGGCTCAAGGTTATTTAAAGTCTGTGAAGTTCTCCTTTTATTATAAAGAGTGCTTTATCCATAACTAACTTCAAAGTTACAAGTGTGGAAGGGAATATGCGCTACATCACTCTTTGAACCTCAATAGTCTTTTGTTATAAATGACTTGTTCTCAGTGCAAAGGCAAGAAGGAAATACCTCATCACTGGTCCAGCGATTAGCGAACGAAGGTCTTTGTTTCTTGATGCAGACCACTTCTCTCATGTCCTCATAGGAGGGATCAGTGGGCACCAGGTCATAATAGGGCAGCTGATACTCCTCCACAATGCCTGAAGAAACAGTGTGTGCAAGAAAAGACTGGCTCATAACTTTGTAAAATTTTAAATATTTAGAAAACCCAAAAGGATTTTTTTTCCTGTTTTCTTGAGATTATGAGGTATTTTTTATGTTTTCCCAAGGTCTAATTATTGCAAGAAGCTGACCAATACAACTGCTTAAAAAAAATATTTTTTCTTATAATAATGAGAAAATGATCCTGTTAAATAGACACCAGTTATAATGATAGTGGTAAGACATTCATGAGAAGATCTTGTTACCCAGCTTTAACAGTATAATAAGACAATTTTATCAGAAAACAGAAGAAATATTT